>JAZKJV010008646.1:0-365000 GCA_037367405.1 Ottelia alismoides | reverse complement strand
GCAGGTGTGGAAGGAGGTGGGGGCGCCATGGGCTGTTATCAGTGGTGAGTCTGATTTCTGGAGGCTAGTAAGGTCGCTTGGGGGCAACTCGATGGATGACTGTGCTCTTCCTTTTGCGGATTTATGGGCCATTTGGGGAGGAAGGAATGATCTAGTTTTTAACAACCAGAGGTTTTATTCTGAAAATGTAATTGCCTTGTGCCTATCCCTTTATCGCCTCTGGTCTGCAAGATAATATAACTCTTTTGATCTGATTTTAATATATTTTTTGCGGTGGGTCCCGCCTCGGGACTTCACCCTCTTACTTCTCAAAAAAATTCTCAACGTGATACGATTCAACTCATGAAGATTTAGAGGCTATCTGCATGTCCACAAGAACTTTTGAGATGCTACTTTATTTCTTAGTTTAGTTTGCAAAAATTATCCTAGTCGGAGTTGTAATAATTTAAAGGAACTCTTAGTTTGAATGTACTTTATCTTATATTGATATTATCTCTGCTCATTGATTGCCAGACATGCTTTCGATAACGGTTTGGTTGTGCTATCTATTATTACATGCTTCCGTTGATCAACGCGATATGCCAACAAAATATAGAACAGAAAGTATGATTGGATCGATTAAGGGGGTATATTCCTATTTATGTGGTTCCATCTATTCCCTCTCCATTATTCTTTTCCTACAATGTTGACTTCTGCATTTATGAAAATTTTATCTCACTTTCTTATTTTTCTATGTTTGGCACCAATTATTTTTTCTCGTCATATATCTATATTTCTCTTTCAAATCGCATTCTTTGGATATGGGTTTGTATATTATAGAATGGTTACATTGGAAACACAAAAAGTGACATCTCTAGGGAGATTTGATAGAGCTTGGGATTACACTTTCCTATGAACTTGTTAGCAACATGGATGGCTGAAACTACTCCATAAAAATCCTTTATCTCTGAGAGATATGTTATCACATATCATGATCTGTGATTTAGGATTCTTGGGTTTCGTTTTTGCATCTGTGTTATTCCATACCATGATCTGTGATTTTGCTTCTTTTTGTTAGCAGCACTTATTTTTTTGGATTGACGTGATATTGAATGACTCTTGGTTTTTTGGATTGCCTGATATTGGATAGCACGTTAGAAATTTTTATGTTTTGATTTTTGTCTGTGATGAGTATAAGTATATTGCAAGTAGAAATCAAATAAGTGTACACGTATCATGAGTTGTAATGGTGATACTAAAATAAAATTTTTATTTATACCTCTATTATATATAACAAGTGCATACTCATATAATCTAACGCATGGGGACTTGCATAATTACCCGAATATTCGAATCATGGCAATTACTTTAGTATCAAAAATTCAAAAGAACTGCATAATTGGAGCAGTAAGGTTTCCATTTCTCTAAAATATGAACGTATTTTATGCAGGAAATCTCATTTTCAATGGACCCAACTAATGTGTTGCATGTGGGTGTTGTGATCAGCACGATGCCCTTACCAGAGACTTAGAAAACTATATAATTGGAGCAGAAATATTGCATATTTACACGAATATTCAAATCATGGCAATTGCTTAAGTATCAAAGATTCAAACAAACTATATAATTGCAGCAGAAAGGTTGACATTTATCTAAAATATGTATGTAGTTTATGCAGGAAATATCCTTTTTTCATGGATCCAACTTATGTGTGTGAATGTTGTGGTCATCACGATGCCCTTAATAGAGACATTGAAAACTATCTCCCATGTCCCTTTAGATCTAGAGAGAGAGATCTAGAGAGAGGGATCTAGAGAGAGAGAGAGAGATGGAATTGCAGATTCTGGCTAGCAACGTGACCATTTTGCTGCACTCGATTGCTAATGGGAACTTGGGCAGCAACAAGGATCTTCTTCTCCACATCCTCTCTAGCATCATAGGTTATTTCATTGTCGTCGGCTCCGCTACTGTCGTGATCCCGCAGGTACTTCCATCGGCACATCGTAGATAGTTCTTGATGATCTGTAAACACAAAATATCAGGTCCATGATTGCAGTTTGGAGTTGTGGATCAATATCTTTGTAAACATGTACGTGTTGTTTAGTTAATCAGGAAAATTATTGGTAACAGACTACAATCTGATATCGTTACCTTGATCTAAAGTAGTTAGCCCATAAGATAAGATGATAATATATAATGAATGCAGTAGTACTGTTCAGCTCTGAACACACAGTTCATTCTTACATAAAACTAATTATGATGAAGACCTTGGACTGGTGATGGATGGATATATGAATGATCAGCATCTGATTAATCTTTTGAAATCTTGTGATCATCAGATATATAATGTGGTGAAGCACAGAAGCGTGAAGGGATTGAGCGTGGCGGCGTTTGAACTGGATGTTGTGGGATACACATTCATCCTCTCCTACTCTCTTCACAAACAGCTCCCCTTCTCTGCTTATGGGGAGTACATCTTCCTCCTCTCTCAAGGTTCTATTATTTATCTTGCCAAGTTATTTATGAACATTTCTGCCGGGATATTTTCCTTAATTTCCTGGTTTAAGGAAGATTAAGTATATGTACCACCTTCTGGATTTCTGAAAGTAAGTAGTTGTCATTCCACTTTGCACACCTTTGTAATATATTTGCCATCCTTGAAAACGTGAGAGCAACCATAATTTCTAGAAAAATTATCAATTTTGTGTTAGTCATGACGATAACATAAATATGCACCAACGTGATAAATATATAATAAGGTATAATATTCATTGCAAAAGACAAGGATTTACTTTGAAATTTGCAACAAATATTGTTATAATATAACGGGTTAAGTATAGTGAACATTTTTTTAAATCCATCATTATATATTATGGGAGCTGGGAGCCTACACCCAGGGGTGCAGGTAACTACCTACATCCGACCTTTTTTTCATTATTTTTGGATTTTTTGAAGGAAGCCTTAGGGGGGATTTGCTTAATATATTGAGGGGAGTATATGTTTCAAGTTACATGCAAAACAAACATTTCTAACATGTTCATCTAGACGGGGTCAATTTCAGCAATTCTGAGACCGTTAAAATTTGGCAGTCTTGATGGAGATGATAGGAATCTCGAATTAAGTTAAATTCTGAATGACACGATGGTGGTATATAGTGATCTAATTTCCTCAAAGTTTCATTTCAAAAAAATCAAAAAATAAAGAAAAAATGAGCCGAGTGTAGGTAATTACCTACATCCCTGGATGTAGGCTCCCTTTTCCCATATATTATATATATGTGGGTAAAATGTGGTTACCCGAAGGAAGCCAAGTTAACTTCCTTCGTCTATTTTTTTAAACTTTCTTTCGATATTTTTTTGAATACCTACGGATTTTAGATCACATGATATCAACATGTTCTCATTAAAAATTCAACTTATTTCGAGATTCTTATCCCATCCATCAAACCTATCAAATTTTAGTGGTCTCAAAATTGTTGAAATCAAACCCTTCCTGATGATGAGTTATGAGTATATATTTTTTCAATGAAATTTGAATTGCATATTCCTTTTATTAATCTAAGTCAATCTAATAACACATTTAAAAAAAAGACGAGGGAGGCTAACTTGGCTCCCCCTTGGGGTAGCCACAATTTACCCTAATATATCATTTGTTGTTAACTATATAGTGATGAAATTATTCTTTGCCAAATTATTTTGTCCATGAGATTAGTGATGAATGTCATATCTATTGCTATATCATTAATGATTGTCCATATATATAGCATCACTTATCCATTGCTATTTTTAAATTTTTTAGTAATAATCCTTAATTTTTTAATTCAAAAGTTATCGATGATTAATACAAATATTAGAGATAATTATTGGTATATTAACTGTCATTAATGATATAACAATGGATATAATATTCTTCACTGATTTGAAGTATAAAAAATAATTTTCAAGTGAATATTATCGTCGTTATATATTTAATAATGGATAATATAACGATGGATTTTAGAAAAAAACGCCACCATAAACTCATTTTGTTGCAATGGGTTATCCATATTTTTTCAATTTTTATAATTATTTATAAAATTACCAACAATTATCCTCGCTAGAAATATGACTTATAATATTGCATTCCTTATGAATTTATAAATTACAGATATTTTATTATGAATAATATTTGTTGTTGTATATATAATATCGGATGATATAACAATAGTTTCCAGAATATCCTTTTCTATTTATCAAATTGTTGTAACTGAATACATAAAAAAACAAAAATTAACCATTATTATATAACCGTAGTAACGATGCAACAAACCGTTTATTATTTTTTACCGAATTTTACCAACAATCTCTATAAACTGTCAATTATGCAACAATTCCTATATTTTTCATACTTACCTCGCAACCACTGGAAATTTTCCTTTACACTCCAAGGTCTCGGTGTAAGACAGGGTAAATTTGCAACAATCCCTGTGGTTAACTCTTGCAAGTTCTTTTACAACTCTTGGATTCACCACATTAAGGGGATGTTTGGATAGTGGGTTTAGGTGGGTTAAACTGGTTGCAGATAACCTATTTTTGGATTTTGTGTTTGGATAGAGGGTTAAACTGGGGGTGGGTTAGAAGTGGGTTTGGGGTGATATGATTGTATTGGAGTTTGAAAAAGTGAGAAGTTATTGTGATGTGATTATATTGGAGTTTGAAAAAGTAAGTAGAAGTGGAGTAGTTTATATTTTTTATATGATATGATGGTATAATATATTATTTTTTGATAGGATTGATTATGTAAAATTTATTTATTATATTTTTTAATAAAGGAATAAAGTGGGGCCCACGTGGAGGAAGAAAATAAGAGGTGGGGAACCCGGTATCCGAACAGCCCCTAAGTATATATTATTAAAAAAAGATAGAGTACATTACACGGCGCTCCAGAGACGATGCAACAATCCCTGTGGTTAACTCTTGCAAGGTTTCGGTGTAAGACAGGGTAAATTTGCATGGATAAATACGAAGAATACCAGAATTGTTGCATAATTGCGAAAGTTTCCAAGAATCGTGGTCTACAGATCCTTTTTTAGAATAGTCTAAATAACAATTGATAATTCTGATTTAAATTTATTTAACCGCGGTTTACATATACCAACTATAATAAAAAAGAAATTTTAAACCAAATCTTGTCCAACTACACCATAACTCAAATATTTTTGCAGTTGCGCTACAATCCTCGTAATCTTACTATGTTTTAGCCCTGTCCATGAGCTGCGGTATAAGAGTTAGTAAGATTAATGGTAAAGTTACAACTATACTGGTGTGATTACAAAGATTAAAGATTATATAGGGTTATGTCGATAATTGGACAAGATATTAGGAGCTATAGTGTAAACGTACATAAAAAACTTAAATTATCTATACCATAGTTCTATTTTACTCATGTAAAATCTATACACTGCAAAAAAATAGATCTACAATGATGTTTCTAAAAATCATTCACTATATTGCTCGATGTTGAATATATAATCTATGATATTATTCGTTGCAAAATTAGTTTTTATACTTAAAATTTTCGTATCCATTGATATATCATTAGCGACGATCCATATAACAATGTTTATCTATTATTATTTCAAAATTTAAACTAATCACCGCTAAATTTTGAACTAAAAATTAGTGAGATTACTTAAAATTTTAAAAAATGGCAACAGATATGTGTTGTTATATGCATTATTGTCAATGAAATAGTAATGGATATAACATCGGTCATTAATTTCAAGTAGAAAAAGATTTACATAATAAACAACATTTTTTTTGAATAACACAAGGGTGACATCCCGAGATGGGATTCACCACATTAAGTATATATTATTAAAAAAAGATGGAGTACATTACACGGAGCTCCAGAGACGATACAGAGAGTTAGCTAGTGCGAGTACATTCTTTGGATAAAACCTTTGAAATCTAAAAATGAGATCATTCCCCCATCGCCCCCCCCCCCCAAATGGTCCAAAGAACCGCAAAAGGAAGAGTACAATCATCTGTAGAGTTGCCCCCCACCAACCTCACCGAACTCCAGAAATCGGCCGCACCACCTGACAAAAGCCAAGGGACCCAATCTCCTTCCAAACCTTCTCCGATGTCGGACATCTGAAGAACAAGTGATCCATGTCTTCCACATGCTCCCCGCATCTATCGCATTGAGTGTCAGGAATGTCGAACAGTCTTCCCATCCTTGCTTTGTCGCACAATCTTCCCCTTCTTAGACACCAAAGAAAGATTTTTACCCTGCACGGGGGTCTGTTGTTCCAAATAATCTTCATATCTATGCGTGTATCTGCATCCAGGGACGGGGTGGGTGTCATGAACTCCTTGTACGCCTTCTTCATAGAGAATCTGCCTCCCTCCCACTCAAAGTGGTCTCTTCCCTGTGTGATGCAATCAGGCGATAGAATCTCTGAAAGCATTCTAGCGAGCTCCTCTGAACGCTGGGTTGAAAGTATCGATACGATCTGGGGAGTTCAATTCAAGACCCTGATGTCCCAACCTAGGCCAAAGAGCACTCCTTCGTTGCCGTTAAGGAAAAAAGCCTCGGAAACCTATTACTTAGCTGCCCATCTCCTGTCCAATCATCCATCCAGAATCTAAAGCCCTCCCCATCACCAACCTTCGGATGCAGTCTCGGAGCCAACACCGGTAGAACTTCTCGCACTCCACGCCACAGTGGAGATTCAAATCGCACACTCACAGCCTCCAAAGAGCCCCGAACTCCGTAAATCTCGCGCAAGAGTCTGGCCACCAAACTTTCCGACTTACCCCAAATTTGAATGACCCACTTCGCCAACAGAGCCTTGTTCATGCACGCCACATCTTGAAAACCCAAACCTTCTTCGCCTCGCGGTCGCGTCAGCTCTTCCCAACCAACCAGATACATCCCCGATCTTTGTTGTTTGCCATCTGACCAGAAAAACCTCCTTATCATGGTTTCAATCTTCTTACGTACACCTACTGGCATCAAACGAGTAGAGAAAAAGAAAATAGGGATTGCCGACAACACATGTTTCAGAAGAATCAGCTTTCCTCCTCTAGATAGAGTGACTGCCTTCCATCCAGCTAACCTCATCTCTATTCTGTGTAGAACCATGTCCCAATGCGACCTCTTAAGCCTGCCTGCGACAAGGGGAAGACCCAAATAAGAAATCAGCAACTCTCCCAACGGATAATCCATCACTCCTGCCATTCTGCCATCTTCGTCTACCCCTAGCCCTAGCGGAATCACAGCCGACTTTTGCTTGTTTATCTGAAGATCTGAAAGACTACTAAAGACCTCCATAATCTGCTTTGCCCTTGTAGCCATCTCCTCTTTCCTTCAAGAAATATCACTGTATCATCTGCATATTGTAGAAGAGGTACGGAAATGGCCCCATAGAGGAAACCCTCGCACCACCCATCTTCTACTGCACGCCTGAACAACACTGCTAAAGCATCAGCTACCAAGACAAATAGCATCAGCGCTAGCGGACAACCCTGCCAAACTCTCCTCTGGGGCTGGAAAAACCCCCCTTCAGGTCTCCCATTCACCATGACTGAGTAAGAAGAGGTAGTGACACGTCTCTTCATCCATGCAATCCAAAGATCTGAAAAACCACGGCGTCTCAGAGATGCCCATAGAAAGCTCCAATCCACGGAATCGTAAGCTTTTGCATAATCGATCTTCCAAATTATACCTTTCTTCTTCGCCCTCTTCCATTGAAGACAGATCTCAGATGCCATTATCAAGTCGTCGGTCATCTGTCTACCAGGTATGAAAGCAGACTGGCCCTAAAGAATCACCGAGTCAAGGACCTTCTTGAGTCTATTTGCCAAAACCTTTGCTACAATCAAGTAAATGGCGTTAGACAACGTATCGGCCTGTAGTCTTCTACTCTCAGTGGATGGTCTTTCTTGGGAAGGAGTACAAGCAACGCTCTATTTACTTTCTCGAATCCCATGTTCCCCTCTCTAAACTCATTGACCACTGCTAGAATTTCACCCTTCAACAAACTCCAGAATTCTCTATAGAAGAAGACTGGAAAGCCATCTGGACCAGGGACACCATCTGCATTGAGCCTCCAAACCGCGCTTTTAATTTCCTCCTCCTCAAAGGGAGCCTCAAGCCCCTCCGCTTGCTCCTCCGACAATACCTCCACCCCTCTCCCCACCCACCCCCAGCCTTCCCCCCTTCTTTTCCTGGACACCTGCACAACATGCCCCCTGAGAGCCTGCCCCAGCTGCGCATCCCCTTCCACTCTAACACCCCCGACCTCCAGCTCCCACATAATCATTATATATTTAACAATGAACGATATAACGAAGAGTCTTTAAAAACATCATTGTAATGTCGCAATGATATTTATACTAGCAATCTCTTTACATTTTGCTGTGAAGATGTCACCCTTCAGAAAATAAGCTGCTTAATTATGGGCATTTAATATCACATGTATATTAACATTATTAATTATATCATTACATGTTCACGATTTTGAATTAGTGTTTGTTAAGCGTGATCTCTTTGTTGCAGCTGTAGCTCTGGTTGCTCTTATTCATCGCTATTCTAAAGTGGTGGAATTGAAAACATGGATTACAATACTGGTGTATCCTATCTATCTTAATTGGATTTTGTTGGATAACCCCACTTTTTAAATTCGTATGATATTCCTTAATTACATACCCATTTCAGATATTGTATTGTGGCGCCCTTGTTGATTGCAGGGCACTTTAATCCAATCGTTTATGAAGCTTCATATGTAAGCAACCTCGTTATATATCTTGCTTAGTGTTAGCAATATTTTTTTATATTTTTATTTGAACCGAGGATCCAATCGATCGCGTACAACTAGAAAATGATCTAAAGGAAACTAGCAACTTCATGGGAGATGTATGATTTCGTATAAACCATTGCACATGTCAAACTAGCAACAACAGATTAGTAGCGTATTTTGTACATGTTAAAACACATACTCCTCCTTTGTACTAGCATCTTGTCCCTCCGAAAAATCTGAATTGACTCTAAAGGCATGTGGATAGACCTGGCATTCTTCATGTGAATATTTTAAGTACCTTCTTGATGTACTCGACTATAACAACTTCAGTTTCTTATTCTCTCGTCTCTATACCTTGAATTTTGGCATCTGCTCTCAAACATTTCATCTACATGTAATAGTATGATAATATAACGTATGAAACTTCTTGACAATGGTCAGCATGTCATTTGTAGAATCCAACATTTGACATGAAGTCATCAAACTTCATGTATCATTTTGTTGGCTCCATAAATAATATTTTTTGCGCTTTCAAACCATGTCTTCTTTTCCGGTTGTAATCACATAATCTAGTGATTGCTGCATATAGATATCTTCCCCAAGAACCTCATGAAGAATCGTCTTGGCATCCAACTACTCTAGGTATAGGTCCTCAACTGTAAATAGTTGAGACCTTTATACCGATGAAAAATTCTCCTGTGAAGTCAACTTCATTTTTTTGTTGAAAAACTAGTCAAGCCTTGTATCTAATAGTATTGTCAACCTCTTCATACCCACTTATTATACAATAACTTCTTCCCTTTGAGTAGTGGAACTAAATTCAAAGTATTGTTATTTCTGAAGAAATCCATCTCATCCTCCCATTGCTCCATTATCTCATCCTATAGTGCTTCATTAAAATATTCAAGCTCACAATTATTAAACAACAACAAATAATCCAAGGAAGGTGAATGCTTGATCTACCTAATATTGTGTGCGTTAATTAACCGATTTTACTGATGACACGTAGAGTCGAAACTAAAATATGTGCAAGTGAAGTGTGAGATGTGGATTTACTTGTGCAAGCCCTAAGTTCGAACTCAAGGAGAATGTCTTAATAAGCTACTCATTTGTGCAAAGCAACAGTGAAGTATGTGGTTCCTAGAGTATGGGCTTTTGCACTTGTCAAGTTTGCCTGATTTTATAGGTATCTTAATACCTACATTTATATTTTTATATTTAAATTTTAGATTAATTTTTTAATTTTAATTTTTATTTTTTCTTTGTCATTTTTATATTTCCAATTGATTTTTTATTATTTGAAAATGATTTTTTATTTATGCATATTTCCATAGTCTTTTAATTTTATGAGGAGAAAATATAGGTATGGGTGAGAACAATATCTTTTGAGTTTCAATTTTGAAAATGTCGATTGGAAATGATTTTTTTTGTATTTTTAGCATTCTAACAGATTTTTACCAAAATAGGAAAGTTTGAAAGTGATTTAAGCAATATAAGAAGTAAAAGGATTATTGAAAAAGAGACAAGTGAATACATGAACATTTTATACAGATAGTAGATGGAATGTGTGACAATGTGGAGGCTTTCTAGGTTTTTTAGTTTTGTAGCTCTTTTTTGTAATCTTTCGAAGTTTAAGTGTTTGTGTATTTTAAGCTTGAAAACATGGATTTAGAAAAAGAGTTTGGAGAATTTATTCTCTTAAGGGGAAATAAGTCATGTTTTTGGGAATTTTTTAAGCCATTTTTTCTAATTATTTTATAGGTCTTTTTTGTAGCTTTTAAGATTTTTGATTTTTGAAAATAACAAACAGTAATAATTTTAAAAAATGAAATTATTATATATACTAGATAAGTGGTGTGGAGCATTAAAAACTTTTCTTTTTGAGAGACTTTTATGTTTTACGGCTTTTATGTTTTTAAGTGTAAATGTTGAAATTTGTAACTAAAAAATCATGTGCTATTTTGATAGAATAAAAAAATGGTGTTGTGCTCACCTAGCGAGGCGCGCATCCAAATTTTTTAATGTCCTAAATCACCACAAATAAAAACATGATGATTTTTGAGTGAAACTAATTCAAAGCATGTAAAACAAATGTTAGAAATTAAATGAATTGTCAAATAATTTTACGAAAGTTACGATCAATGAAGCTATCTGGTACAAGCTTTTCATTAAAAAATGTGACTGGAAATGATTTAAAATGTGCAAGATATAAAAGAAATAAGCAACATTGACGAACATGCAATGAAAACTCAAGTTTTAATCTCAAAATAGTCCTCTAGGAACAAAATGCAGATATCAAAGTAACTTTCACTATAGAGCAATGTTTTGAAAACCAGATCGGACCGATTGGTTCAACCAGTCTTGGACTGGTCTGGTTAATCGGTTCTCGCCGGTTCAGTTCGAATGTTCAAATTTTAATCAACTCGTCAGTTCAACCTATTATTTTTAACCCTATTGAACCACATTTAATTTTTAATTTATTTAAAAATAATGCTAACAGTAAGAGTTGAACCCATGACCTTTGGTTATCTATTTCAAACTCCTAAACAACTAATCTAACACAACATTTTGCATGTAATGGGTTTTAAATATAATTAAACTACTATATTAGCATCTAGTCCATATAATCTGTGTGTGTATGATATGTATGACATTTGATTTTGCATACGAAAAAATAGTTTATGTATAGTGTGAAATATATACATTGTCTATATATTTTGTTTCTATTTCAAGTATATTTAAGTGTATATTTTTATATATATTTTGTTTCATTTCGATTTGATTATCTGGTTCAACACTTTTTTACTCACCGATCTAGTTTAATCTGATTTTAAATAATGATGATGTCATCATCCGATTGAACCGATTTGATTACATGGTTCAACCTGATCCAACCATTTCGTCAAGATTTCCGATTCGGTGTCCGATTCGATTTCAAAAAAGTTGCTATAGAGCACTCCCTGATGAATCTCCGTTTTATCATCTTTATTCTATCATTTTGGCCTTAAAAACCCTAGTAAATGCATGTAAATAGGCTTAATTTAGGTATTTTATCATTCATGCATATTTGTGTAAATATTATATAAAATATTGTTTTTAAAGCCAAAATTATAGAATAAAGAAAAGAAAAGAAAAGAAATAAAATATTGCAAATATTTTATGACATGAAACCTCGAGACCTAGGCATCTCGATGACTAGGTCGACAAGGAATAAAGTAGGGGAAGATAAGGGTCAAAAATCCAATAAAATTCCCTTTTATTTTATTCATTTTCCTTCATTTTTGGGACCTATTTTTAGTTCCATGTTTTATACTTCAATAAAGAAACTTTGAACATGAATGTTGTAAATAATTAAATATAGAAAAATACAAAATTAATTTCATACAAAAATAATATATAGATTAAAAGTTATGATCTGAATAAAAATCCAAAATCCCAACTCCCCAGACATGTATCTCTCAAATAAAAACTCAAAATGTATCAAAATCACCTTTAATTGTATATAAGTTTTAATAAGCTATTTAATGAAGGTGGTTTCATATTTTTCTGAGTTACGATTTGAAAGTTGAGTTTTTGACCCCTATAATATAGCTCTACCGATTAAAATATTCATTTTATTTATTATTCATTAGTTTTATAATTTTATATTTTCATATTTTTTAAATATTGTTTATAATATATCTACAAATAGGAATAAAATACTTAAAATATAAAAATAAAATACTTGTATAAAATACATAAGTATAATACCTATAAGTATACCTATACAAATAATAGTTCTATTTATTTAATTGTATATAATACATTAGAAAATGAAATAAAAAAATATTTAAGTCTATAAAAAAAGTTATAAATATATAAAATAATAAATAAAATCAATAAAATAAAAAATATTAAATAAAAATAAAACATTAAAATATATAGATGAATATACACGTATATAGCCCCTAAAAGAGGACTTGTAATTCCAAATATCGAAAAATGAATAAAAAATAATAATAAAATAATTCAAAAAATAACAAATACTCTTATTTAATAACATAAAATTAATAAAATTGTTTATTATTTTTTATATAATTTACAATTCTTTTTCTGCAGGTTTTTCCAACCAGGAGGGTCCGAGAGTTGACCACGGATCAACTCTCTGACCCGCCCCTGCTGTGTGTCAGAACGTTAGTTTTCTCTATTTTCTTGATTTTTTCGAGGCATTTCCTTTCACTTGCTCATGATACACTCTTCACAACTTTTCTTCCCAGATTCTTGGTGATTCACGCAGGGGGCTTGCCTTGGGCTGTGGATCACTGAGGTGTCTGCTTTGCCTCGTTCTTTGAGCCACTCCGCCAACCTATTCAAAAACCCCTCTGATCTTTCCTTCAAACTCTGAACCCTCTTGGACCACTGCCCTCTCCTCCTTTCGTGCTGAATCGACCGAGGGAGGTGACAACTCCCTCATCTTGCAGTTAGGTTGATCGAGGAGTCGGCCGAAGGGCGACTCCACCGTCTCCGGCCATCCTCGGCCGTGAGGTACCTATCTCACGACACATCTCCACTTGAGGTCCTATCTTCTTTCTTTTTATTGCAATTTTAGCATAGGTGTAGTCTTAGTATCCTCTCGTACCTTTTTCCTCATTTTTGCCCGATCAATCACCCTCATTTGTGGCTCGCCTGAGCTCGCTCCATCGAGCTCCCACCTCGCCCCATCCGCTTCCATTCAACCCTTCTAACGAGATAAGGTAGTTTGCCCTCATCCCCAGTTGCTTCCTATGCAGGTTTGCGCATTAAAGACGCATCTAGAGTGATTTTGGAGGCTCGATGAGGGATCCCGGAGCTGCAAAGCTCCGCCGCCATCGTGTGAGCTCTCCGGTCATCTCCAGGATCTTTTGGGAACTCCAGCACTTAGAGGACCCTCTCAGGAGTCGGCTCGACCATTTCGTTGCATCAGAGAACCTCGGAGGAGGGGGATCGAGACAAGAGATGGTCGCCTCGCCGAAGATGCTTCTCTGTTCTTGAAAAATGATTGGGCGAGAGCCGCTAAATAGTGGTCTGACAAATCAGACTCACTGTCGCTGATGCGACTACTCAAGCCTCCTCGTTCGTCAACAATTAACCCACACAATCAACTAGACAATCAATAGCAAGGATTAAAATTTATTATACCCTACTACAAATGTATAATGGCAAGCAAGTAGGGTCGAACACTGGAAACAAAGGTGCAGAGTAGACAAAGTCAAAATCAAGGTCTAATACATTACTTAGCCAATCTAATTTTTTGTGGGTTTTTTACTTTTAATTTTATTATTATTATTTTTTTTTAATTTTTAATTTTGTATTTTGGTTTTTAATTTTCTAATTTTTATAATTTTATATTTTATATATTTTTTCAATATTGGAATAAGAAGGTAATATAATAAAAGACAAGATAAAATATTTATAAAAATATGCAAAAATAGTCAAAAATTCAGAAATAAAATCTTTTTGGTATTTTTATGAGTTTTTACTATTTTTTGATTTTTGGGTATTTTTCAGAGTGTTTTTGGTATTTTTAAATAACAAAATGAGTCAAAACAGTGAACAAGCTACTGGCTGGGGGTAAAATGGGAATGAAAAATAGCAAACGACCACAAAATTTTCCCACACTAATTTTAAAATAAAGACAATAAAATATGGAAGAAACAGGAACTGAGTTTATATTTTTCTGAGTTTTCTATGATTTTATATTTTTTTGAAGTTTTTAGGTATTTTTGAATTTTTAAGGTTTTTCTTTTGAGATTTTTAGTGATTTTTGGACTGACACTAAAATAGGGTAAAATACACCCTAAGGATTTTTTTTTGGAATTTTTCGAGGTATTTTAATATTTTTTTGGTATTTTCTAAGCTAGACAGTAAATAAAAAGCATGTTTTTTATTTTTAATAAATATAAAATGACATAAAATCAAAAACTAAAATTGTGGCGTTAAAGTACAAGTACACAATAGCTTAAGTTCAATTTTTGAGAATTTTTGGAATTAAAATGATGCGTGAAATAAATAGCTCAAGCACAAAAAAAATCCTAAGCCTAGCAGGGGTATAAATGCAATTATAGAAATATCCAGGGGCTCAGGTGCAAATTTCACAAAAAGACACGCACGAAGCACGTGTTCTGTCATTCACAGAGGCATATTTGTAATTACTAAAAACCGGCTGGGCATACATGCAATTTTTCCCAAAAACATATTTAATTAACTACGCACAGAGGTATAACTGCAAATACCTAAAAGTTCGGGACCAAAAATGCAAAATTCCTAGAAGTCACGCGCCCCAGTCACGTGAGGTGGCGTGGCGTGGACCAAAGTGTAAATATAAAAAGTGCGAGGACCTAAGTGCAATTATTACAAAAGTTTTTAAACTGAAAACTAAAGTTTTAGGGCTAAAACTTAAATACAAAAATGCGTGGGTTGAAAATGCAAAATACCCACGGGAGTTGATCGTGCGGCCGAAGAGATTTCACTTTGACACGTGGCGAGCATCGAACGGCTGGTACCCCTTCGTCCTGGGCGGTTGAGATTAGATCTTCGATGGACAATCGGACGGCAGGGGGCACTTGGCGATCGGACGGTGGACGTGGCGTCTGGAGAGGGCTTCAGATCCAACGGCGGGGAGAGGGTCACGAAGAACACCTCCCCCGGCGAGCTTCGGCTGGCGATTGCGGCCGACGCACGGCTGCTCCGACCCTAGGATCAAGGGCAAAATGATCCTGGGGCCCTTCCGCGTCTAATGGTGGTCTCATGCGAGGCAGGGACGGCGGGTGGTGCTCGAACGGCGGAGGCGACCTGGGCGGCTGGTCCTGGAGTCGTCGAGGGTCGATGGAGCCTTCTCTTGGGCTCGGACCTGCAAGATTAGGTGCGCAAAATCCAGGCGAACAAAAAGGCGGTTTCGGATGGGTCGATGGAGGCGGAGGGTGGCTCGGGCGTATAGCTCCGGCGAGCGGCGGAGAAGGGAGCTCGAGCGACTCGATCTGGGCGAGATCGAGGTGAATGTATGGGTGGAGCGTAATGACAGAGCGAAGGGAAAGAGAATGGAGGTGGTTTTGGCGGCGGTCGACAACGGGAGTGGCCGGAAACGATGGGCGGAGCTCAGCTCCGCCGTGGCTTCGATCGAGGATTCACGGCGACTGATGCGATAAAAATCTAAATTGCTATAGATCTAACCTATCCTAAGCTACAACTAGAAGAAAATGGAAGTAGAAGGGGAAGAGGCTCACTAGAGACGACGGGATGGAAGGCACGACGGAGCTCCGACGAGGGGTCGGATCACTTCGATTCTACACCAGATGACTCGAACCCCGGGTCGATTCGACTCCTACTGTCACCACGAGCACGAGGAAGTAGGGGTTTGCGGGTGAAAATGGCGGAAGAAGGATCAAGTTTGAATCGAAGTTAGGGGGTCTTCTTTTGTAGGGTTGACGGGCGGCGTGGAAGACGAGGGTCCAACGCCTCGATCGATGGTCCTCGGCCCAAGGAATCACTTGGGCGTGATTCACCATTGATCGAGGAGAAAAAACGCAGAAGACATCGACATGAATCGGTGCAAGGTCAGCCCTGGAAAAAAGTGAGAAGATGAGACAAAATGGTCTCTGACAAGTCTAGAGGAGGAGGTCAGACAGTTGACCGAGGTCAACTGTCAGACCAACCTGGTTGGTCCACGTGGACCAACCAGGAAAAATCCTCTAAAAATTATTTCAAAAATCAATTAAAAATAGAAAATGGATGAATTTAATTTTGGTTGAAAAATAAAAAATGTTTATTAATTTATGAAATATTTTATTATGAATTTTAATTATTTTTATGAGATTTATTTTATAAGTTACTTATTATAGCCTATATAGGTATAATATCTACATATTTTGTTCTTTTATTTTTATTTTGTGTATTTTAATGTTATTATTTTTATTTATTATTTTCTAAAATTATAAAATACTTTTATGCACACAAATATATTTTTATTCTATTTTTTTGAGGTGTTTTGTGTATTTAATAAAATATAAGGAGGTGTTGTATAGGTATGTGCATAGGTATAATACCTGGGTATTCTATATACAATTACTTTTATTTTGAGTTTTATTTGGGTTTTTCTTCCTATTTTAATTTGCATAATTATTATAAATAATATCCACAAAATTATAAAAATATAAAAAATACAAAAATAATGATTAAAGAATAAATTGAATATTTTAAGCTGTGCAGGTATACAATGTGGGTCCAAAACTCAACTTTCAAACCGTAGCTCCGCCAAATACGAAACCACCACCATTAAAAAGCTTATTTTATTCTATATACAATTAAAGTGAATTTACTGCATTTGGAGTTTTTATTTGTGAGATACAGGTCTGGGAAGTTGGGATTCTGGATTTTTATTCAGACCATAACTTTTTTATCTGTACATTATTTTTCAGTGAAATCAATTTTGTATTTTTCTTTATAAAATTATCTACAATTTTCACGTACAAAGTTTCTTTATTTGATGCACAAAAAGTGGAACCAAAAATAGGTCCCAAAATGAATAAAGAATGAATTAATAGATATAGGCATTTGGCCCTTATCTCCCCCTACTTTATTCCTTGTCGACCTATTCATCAAGATGCTTAGGTCTCGGGGTTTCGGGTCATAAAATATTTACAATATTTTATTCTTTTTCCTTTCTTTTCTTTATTCTATAATTTTGGCATTAAAAACAGTATTTTATACACTTTTTACACACGTATGCATGAATGCTAACTTACTCTATTTAATGCTATTTTCAGGCATTTGCTAGGGTTTTTGAGGCCAAAATGATAGAATAAAGATGATGAAATGTGGATTCATCAGTTCTTCCCTATCTTCTCTCCACCGTCGGATTGAAGGCCAGCCCCAGTTTGATCCTGAGTCGTTGGATCATGCCCTCCACCGACCATTGATCTCCATCCGAGATCTCATCTGGGCTGTAGGAGCTGAATCGTTATCGGCACTTCTCGAGCGGACACGTGTCTTAAGTGAATCAGCTATAACTATCCAATCGGGCCCCACTGTGGGTATTTTGTACTCCTACCCTCGCCCCTTTTTGTAATATTTATTTAGTACTCAATCATTCATCGGCAGTAAAAATATTTTTGGTAATGTTGCATATTAGCCCCTGATAACACGAAGATCGAAAAATCGAGATGGGAAAATAATATGCAAATAGGCGTTGTTCTCAACCACTCGAATCAGTCAACGAGAAAAATAATTAAACCACTCAGAAAATCAATAAAAATAATGTAAGCGGCTTTCGCTATTCTTTTTACCTGTTATAGCGACCAGGGTCGAACACAAGGAGCACGATTTAAAAACTATGCAGTTAATTTTTAGTGGTTTTTGAATTTTTATTTTTTTTGTTTTTTTAACAAGCACAAATGAATAAAACACACACAACACTCTTTTTGTATTTTTCAAAAAGGTAAAAAATGCTCAGAAAATTAAAAGGAAAATGTTTTTATGTTTTATATATTTTAAAATATTTTTGATAATTTTTTTCGCAATTTTCTAATATATTTGTGATTTTATAAAAATGAAACAGTAAAAACATGATAAACTCTGCACAGTCAGGAGTATTTTGTATGTTAAAAATCGTTCAAGTGCCCTGAAACTTATTTTTAAAAGAAACTAGAAAGTAATATCTACAATTAGAAAGTGAAATCAGAATTTTTGAATTTTTCTATAATTTTTTAAGATTTTTCGTTTTTCGCACTTTTTTGGAGTTTTATGAAAAAATACATAAAATTTGGTCAGAAATTAAAACACATCAAAATACACCTACACTAAGTTTTTTGGAGTTTTTAAGTGACTTTTCGAATTTCTATGAATTTTCAAAGTTTGGACAGTCAAAAGGTCACTATTTTTTATTTTTTAAAAAAATCAAATGTCAACCAAAATTCATGAAAAATTTATACAAGGTTAACAACTACATCAGGAACATCCACCATTTTTTTGATTTTTCGAACAATAAAAACATTTATTCTAGTGAAAAGTGCATGTAAAATTAAAGTCTGCAATCTAGGGGCTTAATTGCAATTGCGCAAAGTTCTTGTAGAAAATATAACAATAACCAACAGCAGGTGAATAATTGCAATTTACCCACTAAAACATGTGCCAAACATGTGATCTGGATTTGAAGCTCTTACAGAGGCCTTCGTGCAATTCTGAAAATCACTAGGGACATTCTGCAATTTTCCCCTTTTTTATTAATTCACCCTCCCCTAGGGTTTCTTTCGTTTTTTCAAGATGGGAGGGAACCAAAGTCGCCGCCGCCACCAAAGGGGAAGATGGCTGGAGGGGCACGTGGGCTCGGTGGAGGTCGGGATCACGCATAGGAGGGCGGATCGGGTGGCGCCGGCCCGCGCGGAAGGCGCGGCGGTGGAGGAAGGGCGGTCCTACAGAGCTGGAGGGGTGCGGGAGTGCGGGCAATCCTAGACTGGAGCGCGGGCGACGGCCGCCTTGCGGGCTGTGGCCTGGCGTCAGATCAGCGAGGAGCATTGGGCGCCCTGCGCGCGGGTGAAGGCGGAGAAGTGCGGAGGTCACGCCGTAGGTGGTGGCACGGTGGCGTGCCTATGAGGAGGCTAGTGGGCGCTGCGGGGGCTCCGGGAGGTTGTGGCACGGGCATGCGTAGCGAGGCGGGGCCGCCACGCGGGGGGCGGCGTCGCGGTCTGGGTGCGGAGGCGCAGTTAGAGGTTGGCGGAGGGGCCGTGCACGGGCGGAGATCTGCCCAGGCGTGGCGGCGCTCGAAGGAGGAGTAGGCGGGTCGCCTGGGCACGGTGGTGAGGGCTAAACCCGCGCTTGGGGGCTGGCGACGAGGGGTGACGACCCCGCAGCCTGATTTATTTTTTTTGTTTTTTTATTTCTATGTAAACAGAGAGAATGATAAGAAAACCCATTTTTTATTATTTTTTTAACTGTACACAGAGAAGCAAAGGAAATTTATTATTATTTTTTTCTAATATTTTCCTGCAAAACAAAACGTTAGAGGTAGAAAAACAATTATATGTGTTTTTTATTTTATATTATTATTTTTTATTTATGCACAAAATTAGGAGGCGTGAATGGAAATGGATCTTGGTGAGGCGGAAGAGCGACCCTTGTCTCCGACCACTGTGCGTGGTCGGAGGTGATTGGTTGTGCGAGATAGAAAAAGAAACGTGGAGATCACGAGATGGGATGAAAAATCGATTTTGGACGAAAAATATGTGGTGAAAATTTTGGGGTTTTTAAAATCTAAAGACTAATAAAATGAGATTAAAAACGTGACCTATGATTTATCTAAGAGAAAAATTGACGCAGAATAAAAATATGGATCTCACCTTGGATTTGGACATGTCGTGATGGCCTCGACGACGACCGAAACGTTGTCACCGACCGGATCGGAGGCTGGGCACCCTTCTGCAACAAGTGGCTCTCGGAGATCGGGCTCCTCTCTCCAAAGATTGATCAAGAGAAAATGAGGGAGGAGGAGCCCATTAAAAAGAAGACAAAAAATAAAAAGGCAAGTATATACAAATAAGGAAAGTTTTTATTGGTTAATTAAAATAAATAAAATAATTGATTAAATAAATTAATTAATTAAAAATGAAATTCGGAATTAAATTAATTAAATAAATTAAAAATTAATGGAAATCAATTAACCACCATAATGGTGGCCATATATGGTGTGGAATAAAATCATATATACAAGGCAAGTTATTAAACCAAATAAATTCAAATAAATCCAACAAATTAAATAATTAAATATGAATTTGGTAATTAAATAAAATAAATTAATTATTGTGAAATAATTATTTTTTGGTGATTTTTATTTAAGGAAGTTAATTGTATACATATATTATACACATATAATACAATATACATAGGTACAAATAAGGAAATATTTTATAAAAGATTTTTTTATTTTTATTTTTTTAATTTTTATTGAAAACAATATTTACAATTATATACATTATATAAAAATAAATATAAATAAATATATACAATAAAAATTGGTTAAACTGCACAAAACACCCCAGAAAACCGACTTTTGAACCGTAACTCCAAAAATTATGAAACCACAGCCATTTGAAAGATAATTTAATTTATAGTATAATGGAAGTGAGTTTGGTTCGATTTGAGATCGTATGGAGCCAGAATTGATGTTTCAATTATCGTTCTGCGGCTTTTTTTCTGGGTGTGATTGTTTGCAATATATACAATATTTTAATTTACAAATATTTTTATTATTTACAACACATTTTTATTTACAACTTTTATTTACAAAAATAATCAGTTTGAGGTTAAATTATGTACAAATAAAATAATGTAAGTTTTGTACAAATATACAGGAAAAATATTTACAAAATATTTTTGGATTTTCTAACAGAAGACCCTATCTCCCCCTACTTTATTCCTGGTCGATCAGGTCAAGTCTTGACCTTCTCTTGGGGTTCGGGTCAGTCTGTATTTATTGTATAAACACATCCTTTTCTTTTTCTTTTCTTCTTTATTCTTTTATTTATGTACAAAAAGTGTTAAAATGTAATTTTAACAAATGCATGCAGAATGGTAATTTTATGGAATTAGTGGTATTTACAGGTGTTTGACTAAGGAAATGATGCTAAAATAAAAGAATAAAGACGATGAATCGTGGATTCATCAGCTCCCATGTTTTTATTATTTGCTATTTAGTCCCTGTCAGGTCACGTACCTAGTGCACGTGAGTCTGATCTTTTTGTAGTGAACCCCCTGGTTGTTTTGTTATTTTGATTAGGTCCAGAAACTTTTTAATGCAGTTATAATCTTTTGGACAAATTGCATTTTGACCACCATGTTTTGGAAAATTACAATTAGGTCCTTGCGAGTCACGTGATTGTACACGTCAGTTTTGGGCTTTTTGTAGGGAAGGGCTTCGACTTATGGTGATTTCTGATTGGTCTTGGGATTTGAATAATTAGTTTAATATTTCTAATAAATTTATACTCAGGCCCTTTGACTTTTACATATTTACAAAAATGCCCCTGCTAGGAGTGTATTTTCCTTTTGTTTATAGTATTTATTTCATGCATCTATAAAATTCGAAAAATCCCCAAAAAATAGGAATAAGTTCCTGTTGCATTTCTCTTTAACTCCATATTTTTATTTTGTATTAATGAAGCATTTTAATATTTATAAAAAATCAAAAAGTGGCATTTTCATCTCTATTTGCATTATAAAATCAATAAAAATTATAAAATCTCTTCGAAAAATTCCCCCAAAAAATATTTTTTTTATTTCTGTGTGTTTTATATTCAGATCAAAAATCACTAAAAAAATATAAAAGAAAACCAACAAAAATTACAAAACCCCTAAAATCTTAATAAAAATATTAAAAATTATTATAAAATCCTAAAAATATAGTTTCTGTCTCCTAATTTTTTTCTATTTTATTATTTTTTTAAAAAAATTGGAGAATTTTTTTACTGTTTACTTTCTTCATCTTCATTTTAATTTTGGATCTTTATTTTATTCCATGTTTTGAGTATTTTTTATTTTAAAAATACCAAAACAAATTAGCAAAAATATTGAAAATCAGAAAAATATTAGAAAAATATAAAAAGCACAAAAATATTTTATTTCCTATATTTTGCTTATTTTTACCTATTTTTATATATACATTATCTCTCTCTTTTCTTTATTGTATGTATATCTTGCTAATAATTTAAAAGAAAAAGAAAATAAAAAAATATATAATATAAAAATGAAAATACAAAATCAGAAAATTAAAAATCAAAATATAAAAATATAAAAATCAGATCGCTGGAGAAGAGGGATGTGCTGCAAAGCCTCCTGGAGGGTCAGCTGGATGTGGAATCGATCAATCATGCTCTGGCTGAACTCCTCAAGCTCTCTCTTTTTTGGATCATTTTTCTTCCCCTTCCCCATCTGAAGGGCTCTAGGGAAGGGGATCACAGGGTCCCTCTCAGATGAAGGACTAGGAAAAGGTCTAAGCGGTTCAAGGACCGGATCCACACATACATCATGCACCACAGTGGGACCAGAAGAAAGTAAACCTTTTCCTTTATTCACAACAGAGTTCTGAGATACAGGAATACGAGGAAAAACATCATCTCTATCTGTACAAACACCGGTGGCCTCAGTACCACCACGGGCTGGCTCTGCTGCTGCTGCTGGTAGACGTCGTGCGGCCTCAGTACCGCAGGCTGGATCAGCTGAACGAGTGGCATCAGTACCACCTCCTGGATCTGGTGAAGTGGCGGCCTCATTACCGCCGGTGGGATCAGCATCCTTGGTGGCCTCAGTGCCACTGTCATCGTCTGGAGCGGCCTCAGTACCGCTCTCCTCCTCCTGTGGCGCCTCTGGGATGTCCTCGTGGTGAAGCTCAGATGAGGTGCCGCCGCCTGCTGGGGTCCTACCGCTCCTAAGTGTGACAAAATCAGCATCAAATAGATCCGAAGATGTATCATCAAATGGGTCACTAGGAGTGGCTAACTCAGTATGTACTACCTGCTCAGATTTCCTCTTGAGGTTGTTCGGATTCGGCTCTATCTGGGCTGGTATGGCGGCCTTCCCTCTCACCAGGTCCCGCATCTCCTGGCGGAACTCGTCCATCTCCCTTCGGATTGTGGCCTGCTGGTCCGTGAGGAGGCGGACGATGTCATCCAAAGCGGGGCTCTCGTGGGAGCCCGACGGGTGGCCTCTCTGTGGGTGAGGCTGCTGGAACTGCTGTGGTGGGTAAGAGGGGTAGGCTGGAGGGTGTTGCTGCTGCTGATATCCCGGGTGAGCCTGCTGCTCACGTCTCCATGACTGTCCCTGCTGCTGATAGGGACGCGGACCGAAGGATGACTGGTGCTGCTGATATGCTGGGGGCTGCTGCTGCGGCTGGTGGTGATCTCTCTGCTGGAAGTACTGCCCTCCCTGTCCTGACGGCTGCTGCTGGGGTTGGGTACCACCACTCCCCCACCTGAATCCGAGATGGTCTCGTCGGATCCCAGGCTGGGGGCGGTCATACCAAATCCTGTTGACATCCATCAATGGCTCTGCATCGTAGGGGGCTGGCGGGAGTACTGCCAGAGGCTGGTCCGGCTGGTAGACCACCATCTGCATCTCTGGAGATGGTGGGGACTGGTAGGTGGGCTGCGGCTGCTGGTACGGCTCCGCCTGTACAAGATGGACCTGTCTAGGCTACACATGGGTGCTGGAGCGCTGGGACGAGCTGCTGCTGCTGCCGGCATCGCCTCGCGACTGAAGACGGGGCTGAGAAGCCGTCTGTGCCTCCTGGAGACACATGAGCTGTGTCTTCATGTCGCTCAGAACCTGTGCCATCTGCTCCATCTGCGTGATACTCTGGCACTGCTTCTTCTCGATCAGCTCCATGCGGTCCAGCTTCTCGCTGATAATGCCCATGTCCGCAGCTGACGACTCTGCCTGTGCTGCTGCGGCTGCGGACAAACTGGATGGACCTGCATCTACCCGTGCTATCCTCTGGTACTGCACGGGTCCTGGCTGATGTGGCTGGGTCTTCTGAGTATACAACCTGGTCTGAGACATCACCATATAGTTCTCAGCCATCTCCTCGTAGATGGCCCAGACCTGGTCATGGTCCTTGGCAAAGTAGGACCCGCCGCACGAAGCGTTCACCAGACCCTGAAGCTATGGCGTCAACCCGCTGAAAAAGCTCTGAACTAGGTTCGGCTTGGAGATGTCGTGGTGCGGGCATCGGTCTAGGAGCTCTCGAAACCTCTCCCATGCCTCGTGGAACTGCTCGTTGGGGAACATGGAGAAGTTGCTGATCAGGGCCCTCGCTACATTCGTCCGCCTGAGTGGATAGTACTTGTTCAAGTACTCGGTGCGGAGCTGCTCCCAGGTATAGACAAACCTCCCAAGGTGCTTCAGCCAGGTGGCTGCTCTATCTGCCAGTGAAAACGGGAAGGCTATCATCCGGATCGTGTCCTGGTCCACATGCCGGTCGTGGACAGTACTGCAGATCATCAGAAACTCCTGGAGGTGAAGGTGGGGCTCCTCAGTGGCAAGTCCGTGGAATCGAGGAAGCATCTGCAGGGTGTTCGGGGGGAACTTGAAGTCCCCCACGATAGCAGGTACCACCACCCAATGGTGCATCAGTGTAGATCCGGGGTTGTGCAACTCCCGCATCGGTCTAGGTGGTCCTCCTCCTCCCGCGGCTGCTGCCGCTGCGGCGGTGGCCGCGGCTGCTGCTGCTGCTGCTGCGGCTCGTGCCTCTGCATCTGGTCCGTCCTCAGGCTCGCTCTGCTCATCTCGCTCTGCTCTGAGCCTCTCCAACTCTCTCCTCATCTCAATCATAAATGCTCCCTGATCGCGGAGCTGCTGCTGGACTGTCTCGAGTGATGCGATCAGGGTGGAGTTGATCGCTCCCTGGTCTAGTACAAAGTGCTCTGGCTGACGGGAGTGATCGTCTGAACTGCCGGCTCCGGCCATGTCGACGTCTGCAAAATCAAACGAGCCCAACTCAGGTGCTGTCAAATGTATCAATCTCTCCTCGGGCTCGTGTCTCTCAGGTAGATCAGAAAGGGGGTCGAGGGGGAACAGGGTGGAGTCGTACTCGGGCTCGGAGAGCGGGTCTGAGCTCTCGCGAGCCTACCTAGATGATGAGGTAGACGCGCTCGAAAGCGGTGCAGCCAGAGGCTGCCTAAGAGACCGTCTACCCATCATCTTGATCTGGCGAGTAAGGCGGATGAGATCTGGAAAAATTACGATCAGAAAACAAACCCCCGGTTCACCAACGCAACGCGAGCTGAAGACCGTGAAAGTTCGGTCAAATTATCTTGTCAATTTTATTTTTGGTGAACACACAAAATATCAGAGCGCTTACGTGACCTGTTGGGATATCCGATGCTAACCCAACCGACTGGCCCGCACGGAATAGTCGGTAATCAGTCGGGACTAGCAACGGGGGGCTCTACCTAGGGTGCGGGTCACTCTCTCGCGCATCCAAACCAATCAATGAGGGGGTTGCTCTCCCCAAGACAAAGTTTTTAGGGTGAGCGGTTTTTAGATCAATAATTTTAGCAGTCCCAATTTTATGGTTTCACTTTTTAAATATTTTTCAAAGAAAACAAAAGGCCTAACGAATTTTTCGGTTCTCCTGGTTATTAAGTCCAAAAACAGGGGGGAGAAGACGAAAAAGTCGATGCACGATAAATCAATGATGCATGCAAAGTCAGAAATGCGTACCTGTCTCCAGCACTCTACATGCAATATGATCCGCGCATAAAAGTAAAGACAGAAATAAAACTAACCTAAATGATGCAGCGGTAAAGCCGAGTCCTAGGTGAGCAAGTCTAGTGAAGAGCCGTCTAACCGGTCACCGACCTCCAAGCCAAAGAGTCCGGTCTTGGCCCGTCCCTCCTCTGTCCGACAAATCGGGGGTAGGAGTAAGCGCTTTACAGGACGGGCTGCGGCACGTAGGCTACGGAGGCAGATGAATCGGTTATTTTTATTATGTTTTTTTAAGTAGGTCCAATTATCGATCTATGGGAACAGATAATCAATTAGGTGTGTGGATCCTACTAATTACGGCACAATCACCAGAAAATCCTAAATCTAGGGGCTCGAGCAAAAACCGCGAAAAACCGGAAAAGACAGAAATAAAAGAAAAAGAAAACCGCGAAAAAGCCGCGAAAAACCGCGAAGGTCCTAAAGGGTCCCCCGAGCACACCGGTGCTCGGCGAAACAGACCCGCTACGGTAGAAAAGTCTAAGAGTGTCCAAGCAGTCCAAGTCCCTGTATTATTATAATAATAATAAAAATAAAATAAAAACCTAATCTAACCTCACCCACTCAACTCTCTCCCTCTCGCTCTCTCCTGCGGCTTCGTAGAGAAGGAAGCTGCCTCCAAGTTCCTCGGCTGCACCGGCTCCTCGAAAGTCGCCTCCGCGGTCCTTGGGCCCTCGCAAGAAAAAGATATGAGTGGTCAGACCAGCAAAAATAAAATCAAAGAAAATAAAGGCAAATGAAAAACAAGGGTATATGTGCAAAAATGTAAAATAAAATAAACACATAAAATAAAACAAAAACAAAAACAAAAGAAAATAAAAATAAAGCAGAATAAAACAAAAAGAAACTATAAACAAAAACCGCGAAAAGCCGCGAGCTCCAAAGAGCCACGAAAAGCCGCGAAAACAAAAACGAAAATGAAAATAAAAACGAACTACTAAGCCGTGCTCCCCGACAACGGCGCCATTCTGATGACACAAAAACCCGAGCGACTATGGTAAAGGTATCTAGATAGGTCGTTGCGACCTCAACCACTCGGATGTGTCAATCAAGAAAAATATCAGACCACTCGAAACGAATAAAATCAATCAAACACAAAGATAGCGGTCCAGCTATGAGTTTAACCTGGTATAGCTCCCAGGGTCGAACTCGAGGAGCACGGGTTGGCCAAAGGCCTACGAAGTAGTAAAAATGAAATAAAATAAAGAAAATATATTTTTAGTGATTTTTAATGATTTTTATATTTTTTTTGGATTTTTAATATGTGGAGAAATAAAAGAAAACAAAGATAAACACACTTAAGCAATTTATTTAATGCATCAAAAATCAAGCAAAAATTCAGACAAAAATATTTTTTTGTTTTTTTAGGTTTTGTAGTGTTTTTGGTGAATTTTTGGAATTTTTATGACGGATATTTTATTTTCTAAAAATCAAACAGTAGCAAATAAACAAGGTACTGTCCAGCCAAGCCTAAAGTCCCTAGATAAAATATCTAAGAACCTCAAAAGGACCTGGAGGTATTTTTCCTGTAAACTAGGTAAAACAAGGAAAATTTGAGTACCAAAATTATTGTTTTTGGGTTTTTAAATTATTTAATGGAATTTTTATGGGTTTTTAGGTGTTTTTAAGTTTTTATGGTTTTTAATTAGTGAAAAATAGCCAAAATTGGCTAGAAAATAAAGGAACACAAAATAAACAGTACCTAATTTTTATAGAATTTTTGAGGGGGTTTTTATATTTTTTTGGGGTTTTTGAAACTAGACAGTGGCTAAAAAGATGGTTTTTGAATTTTTAAAAATAACAAATAAACTCAAAAATGTCCTCAAAAATTCTCAAAAATCCTACAACATGGCAGGAGCCATGTGTCAAATTTTCATCGAATTTGGAGGTGATTTGATATTTTATTCAAAAATCACAAGAGGGCACTGTGCACAAGGACTGAAGTGCAAATACCCTAAGTTCTGGGGGTCCCGGTGCAAAATACCCAGCAAGTCACGCGCGCGGCGCGTGCCTGGGGCACTCAGGGACCTATATGTAAAGAAAATAAGGTCCGGGGACTAATTGGTAACACGTACCAAAAGTCTGGGGACCTCAGATGCAAATTACCCTAGAATAAGCGCACATGCGAAATAAAAACATTCACAGGGGCATAGATGCAAATACCAGAAAGTTTTCATTCATTCATAAACATCCAGAACTACAGGGACATATATCGCAAATAACCCAAAATCACACGTGACGAAGCACGTGGCTCACACAGACAGGGGTATAAGTGCAAATATCTAAAGTACGAGGTCCAATATGCAAAATACCCTAAAACTAAATAACTGACGAAAGTAATTACAGGACTAAAACGAAATGAAAGATAGGGAAGGGCCTAAGGGTAAATTACCCTTTATTAAGTCGTCCGATGGATGCGCGCCACGTGGGTGGATGAACGGCTGGGAACGGGTGGCACACCAACGCTGAGGTCCTCGCAGCGATCGGACGGCTGGGGTTAAGCCACGTGGTACATCGGGCGGTGGTGGCTCTCTGTGGCTAACCCTCACGCATCGGGCGGTCCGTATCTCCTCTCCAAGGATCGGACGGTGGCTGCTCCTCCGGGAATGGATGGACGAGATGCAAACTGGAGGTCGAGGCTGATCGGACGGCTGCTGAAGATCCTCGAAGAACAGGTGGCCGGCGAAACTCGCCGGCCTAGTGCGCTCACTCCGAGGCTCCTCGTGGGGCGCTGATGATCTGACAAGGTGCGGTGTGGGCCTCCGCGTCGGATGGTGGTCTCCGATGACCCGGACGAGCTCCGAGAAGCTCAGGCGAGGTCGGCGGAGCTGTAGCTGCTGGACCCAATAGTCCAAGCCCTCAGGTGGGCTTGGTTCAACCTGCAAAACAGACCAAACAGCTCGCGGGTCGAGGGCAAACTGCCTCGACCCGGTTAGGCGGGGTGAAGGCGGTCGGAGGTGCGAGATGGGCGAGCTCCGGCGAAGCGATGGACGGAAGAGCTCGAACCCCAGCTCCTGTGTGAGCTGGGTTGGATGGGGGTATGGAGAAGGTGCGCGGAGGGAAGGCGGAGATGAATATGGATTCCGATGATCGAATGGGAGCGCGAGATGGTCGGAATCGACGAAAAATGGCGGCGGCACGAATTGGGGCAAAATGGAAATTGACAGAAAGGGCGAAGCTAAGGGATTACCTAGGTGGTGAAGTAGACTGGGCTGGAGCTGGGGAAGCTCCCGGTCGTAGCCTCGAGGGTCGTCTGGGCCCGAGGCTCAGAGCTCGCACCAATGGCGGAGCTACGGCGGAGCTACTCGCCGGATCAATGGTCCGGCCACTCTCTCCTCGTTGCGACACGGCCAACCTGGAGTTGTCACCTTGGGGGGGGGGGGGGGGTGGGGGGCTGTGGAGGTCATGGGACGAAGAATGGAGAGCCAAAGATGACGCGGGAAGGCGGCTGAGCTCATGCTTTATATGGCTAGGGGTCCAAAAAGAGGGGGTCCGGGCAAGCTCAGGAGCGCGCGGATCCCAAGGGAGCGGCTCCGGCGAGGATGCCGGATGCAAGGAGGACGATTCGGACCCGGGGGTTGGCGGGTTGGTGATCGGGTTGAGCGGGTATTAAATGGAGAAGTCGGGTTGGCCGCTCAAATCCGTGAAGAGTGGTCCTGGGGGGGGGTCAGTTGACCGGGCGGTCAACATCCCCCAGGGCCAATGGCTGAAGGCCACGTGGCTGAATAGATAAGTGCCAAATACACCTAGCTAGGGGCCGAATCAGCAAAAACCCAAAACATGAAATATTTTTATTTTATTTTTTTCTATTTTTTAGTGAATTTTAATTAATTTTTGGAAATAAAAATAAGGTATTTACACTATATAGCTATATATAGGTATATGTACAATATGTAGGTTTTTTAGTTTTGATTTTTAATTATTATTTTTGTACAATTTTATTCCTATTTTATATTTTATTTATTTATAGAATAAAATGAGGAATAAAAGGGTATTTTTATTTGGTTTTTACTATTTATATACATAGGTGAAATAAATAGATATATACACTTATATACATGGTATATATACAATGTATTTTTATATTTTGAATTTTGTAATTTTTATTTGATTTTTGTTTTGATTCTTTTCATTTTATTTATTTACAGTATATAATATAGGATATTTACAAAAAGTTTAGAAAATAATTTTATTTAATTATAAGGTTGAATAAATATAGGAGTATGGTTTATATACATGGTGAAAGGGCATTTTTGAACGTTTTTATTTTTAGCTTTTTATTTTGTTTTTATCTTTTATAAATATGTACAAATATTTACAAGCATATTTTTGGGTGAGGAAAACATTTTTATTTATTTACATAAATATATATATACATGAGCTCCTATCTCCCTCTACTTGGCTTTTATGCGGTCAGGCCCATGCTGAGCCCTCCCTTGGGTTAGGTTGCTCAATATTTATTTTAAATATTTCCCTCTTTTTCTTTTTAATCTTTATTCTTTTATTTTTGCACAAAAACATGCTAATTATAGGTTTTTACACAATGCATGCTTTTGCTAATTATTCCTATTTACACATATCTACATGCATTTGCATAAGGTTTTTGTAGCTAAAATATAAGAATAAAGAGTGATGAATGGGTATTCATCACCCCCCTATACTTAACTTTGCTAGTCCCTTAGCAAACACTTATTTGAAAAAGAAGTGAAAAAGGAAGAAAAGAAAAAGAGGATGTACATGGATCAAGGTTGATTATTAAACTTGCCTTCATTAAATTGAGGTATGGAGCTCAATCAGATCTTTGGATTATTAATGTGTCGGAACCTTATTTAGACTTAAGCTTAAAACCTATCAGCCTCTAAGTTCCACCAATCTATAATCAAGACTCCTCAATGCTCCAGATCAGAACAAGTCATCAAGCACAAACCCTGAAGACCATGAATCTTTTCTTGTCCTGTGAAAGTGAGGTCTAAGCTCTCCACCTCAAAAATGGCAACTTGACAACCCTCCTTAACAAGGTAACTCTATGACCTCAATCTGGCCACTCTTTCCTCGAGGAGCGGGGTATTCCCTTCTAAGTTCAAGTTCAACCGGCTCAAGAAGAGGGGGACGAAGAGAATGGGTCGAGGCCAGTGTAGCCAAGTACCCTTGGGAGCTTGACCAGTGTAGCCAAGTCTCCCTGCTGCAAGCTACAACAAGTGGATCATGAAACCAAGCTTTGCTTATTGCACTTATATACATACTCCGGTGGGATTATCATTTTCTCTCAGACCCACCACTTTTTTTGGAGTTCTTTTTCTTTTTTGCACATCTTTTTCTTTTTCTTTTTTTTTTCGAGTGCATCTATACAACATATACATGTGCAGCATATATACAAGGAGTTTTTCCTCTTGAGCCAGTAGACTATCCCTCTTTTGAAGCTTTATTGCAACCCACAACTCCCGTCGTTAGACCTCATGGCAACCAGACCAAGTTGAGACGCACTTCCTTCACTATAAGAAGAAGAGAGGTTCTGCCTAGAAGTACTACCCTCATATGCTACCCCAAGCCAAGGAAGACTGCCTCCTTACCACCTCATCCGTAGAGAGCTCGGTGCATAGTGCGGTTGTCCAAGTAAAGCCATAATCTATATGAGTCATGTGTTGTTGTTAAGTGCTCTACTTAGGCTCATTGAGATGACATGTGATCATAGCCTAGTGGACTCAAAGAATTAAGCCACCATGGACCTGAAAAGCCTTAAACCTAAGTCCTATAAGGTTCCTCTTAGAAGTTAGGTGGATTAAGATCTTAATCAAGATCCATCTTTCAATTTGATTCCAGGCTAGTTTAGATGTCAACTATCATCCAGAAAAACTATATACATATGTACAAAAAGATGCTTATTTACACACATTTTTCAAACATGCAAAATTTTTGAAAAATGTTTTGAAATCATGGATGGATGATGCATGAAGTGCAAGTTTTGCAAAAAGATATTTACACACATTTACACAAGATTTTTGCAAACTTTTTGATTTTCAAAACATTTTGGAAAAATTTTGTACTATATACATAATTTTGATACAAAAATAATTACACAAGCTTTACACAAAAGATTTTTGAAATCATTTTTACAAAAATAATTTGTACACTAGCTATGTATGTGCAAATAAAAGAAGATTATGTACATGAAAAATTTTTAATTTTTGTGATTTTTAGCCATTTTTATTTATTAACACACTCACACAAAGTACGAGTTATGGCTAAAGTATATATGAAATATATACACACCCCCTATACTTAGCTCGAACGATGTCCTCGGAGTTAAGAGCGATGAAGAAGACATAACTCGTGGTATGTATAGGGAAGTGAAAAGAAAGGCTATACAAAAGGAAATGAAAAGTCAAAAGGGACTCAGGTCTTCCCCCTATACTTAGGATCAAGTAATCCTAAGTATAGTAGGCTGTACACGAAGGGAAAACCGAGTGGAGAATGTACAGGGTCTACCCCCCTATACTTAGGGTGAAGTATCCCTAAGTATAGGCAGCAAAACAGGGGTAGACAGAAACAAAAGAAATACCCAAAAGGTCTCACATCCCCCCTATACTTAGGGTAAAGCGCACCCTAAGTATAGCATAATCACAAGATGGGGAAGGGGATGTGGGACTAAGGAATGTGGTGATATGGACATCTGGATCTATATACAGCGGAAGATCAGTGAAACTCAGTCGTGAGATGCATTAGATGTGAGTCAAAGACCACATCTCACACAAAATGAATAGGGGCAAGATCAACGACCCGCGGCTCATGATCTAGAAATGGCTTGAGCCGCTGGCCGTTCACTCGAAAGGTACTCTCAGAAGACAACTCAGATATGTCGATACTACCGTTGTCGTGTACCTTTCTAACCAGATAAGGTCCTTTCCATTTGCTCTGTAGCTTCCCTGGAAATAATCTAAGCCTCGCGTCAAACAGCCATACTCTTTGTCCAATCTCAAAATGTTTGTGGCTGATATGAGAATCATGCCACTCCTTGACTTTCTCCTTATAATGTAGGCTGCTTGAGAAAGCTGCATCTCTAAGCTCCTCCAGGGAAGCTAGCTCTGCCCTCCTCTGGTCTCCCATACCATCTGGATCCATGATAATGTCTGTAACTGCCCAAAGTGACTTGTGCCTCAGCTCAACAGGTAAATGGCATGGCTTGCCGTACACGAGGCGAAAGGGAGATGTGCCCAAAGGTGTCTTGAAAGACGTCCTATATGCCCACAAGACCGAGTCCAAAAGCTGTGACCAATCCTTTCGGTCAGGGCAGACGACTTTCTGCAGAATAGTCTTGATCTCCCTATTCGACACTTCAGCTAGACCATTCGTCTGTGGATGGTAAGGTGTAGCAACACGATGATCTATGCCAAACTCGCTAGCAAGTGCCTTCACCTGGTCGTTGATGAAGTGAGATCCCCCATCAGAAATCAAAACTCGTGGAACCCCGAACCGCGTGATGATGTGCTTCCTCAAAAATCTGCAAACGGTCCTCGCATCAGCGGCTCGGGCGGGGATAGCCTCCACCCAACGACTCACATAGTCTACGGCCAACAGAATGTACTCAAATCCCTGACTCTTAGGGAATGGACCCATGAAATCGATGCCCCATGCGTCAAAAACCTCACAGAAGTGAATGGGCTGCATCGGCATCATATCACGCTGTCCACAAGTGCCCATCCTCTGACAGTCAGTACACCTCTTCACGAACTCATCTGAGTCCTTGAAGAGGGTAGGCCACCACAAGCCGGATTGGAGCACCTTCTGTGCCGTTCTCCTCCCAGAATGATGTCCTCCTGCCTCAAGCTTGTGGCAGTAGGTGAGGACGCTATGGTGTTCCTCCTGAGGAATACACCGACGCCAGACGCTATCCCCTCCTTCGTGGTAAAGGATGGGATCCTCCCAATGGTAGGACTTGGCCTTCGCAAGGAAGGTCTCAAGTCTCTGTCTGGGCCAATCTTGAGGGACTTTCCCAACAACGAGAAAGTTCACAATATCGGCGTACCATGGGAGTGAGGCGATAGCATGGATCGCCTCATCTGGGAAGGTATCTCGGATAGGATCAATCTGCTCAGTCTCCTCAGGCTGCTCTAATCGGGAGAGATGATCCGCCACCACATTCTTGACTCCAGGCTTATCCTTAATCTCAATGTCGAACTCCTGGAGTAGAAGGATCCATCTAGTCAGTCTGGCCTTGGCATCCTTCTTTGCCATGAGGTACCTGATGGCGGTGTGATATGTAAACAAAGTCACTCTAGATCCAATGATATACGATCTGAACTTATCCAGGGCAAACACTACGGCTAGCATCTCCTTCTTTGTGACCGTGTAATTCCGCTGGGCGGAATCCAATGTGCGGCTAACGTAATGTATAGCAAATGGCACTCCATCCCTCCTCTGTCCCAACACTGCCCCTACGGCAAAATCGGAGGCATCCATCATGATCTCGAATGGGAGAGACCAATCAGGCGGCTGGAGGACAGGAGCCTCAATAACACACTGCTGGAGCGTAGCAAACGACGAAAGACACTTGTCATCGACAAGGAACTCGGTGTCTTTCGTCAAGAGGTCAGTCAACGGCCGGGCAATCCTGCTGAAATCCTGAATGAATCTCCTATAAAATCCAACGTGCCCCAGGAATGACCGTAGCTGCCTCAAATTGGACGGCGGTGCGAGTTTCCTAATGACATCAACCTTGGCCGGATCAACCTCCATGCCCCTGTTGGAGATGATATGGACAAGCACCGTCCCTTGAGTCACCATGAAGTGACTCTTCTCCCAAGATAGCACCAAATGATACTCAATACATCGCTGGAGTACTCGATCTAGGCAGTCAAGACAAAAATCGAATCCGTCGCCGTAGATCGAGAAATCGTCCATGAAGACCTCCAAACACTCCCCTACCATGTCCGAGAAGATCGACAGCATGCACCTCTGAAAAGTCGCAGGGGCATTGCATAGCCCAAATGGCATGTGTCGAAAAGCATATGTGTCGAAGGGACAGGTAAAGGTGGTCTTCTCCTGATCCTCAGGAGCGATGGCCACTTGGTTGTAGCCCGAGTACCCATCCAGGAAGCAATAATGGCTCTTCCCTGCCAGTCTCTCAATGATCTGGTCAATAAAAGGCAGGGGGAAATGGTCCTTCTTGGTGGCTTGGTTGAGTCTCCTGTAGTCAACACAAACCCTCCAAGAGGTGGGTACTCATGTAGCGATCTCCTCTCCCGACTCACTGATCACAGTCGTGATGCCCATCTTCTTGGGCACCACATGCAAGGGGCTAACCCACTTGGAGTCGGAAATGGGATAAATAAAACCTGCCCCCCACCATTTTGATATTTCCTTCATCACAACCTCTCTCAGGTTGGGGTTAAGACGCCGCTGGAACTCACGCGACGGCTTTGCCCCATCCTCGAGATAGATATGGTGGGAGCACACAGATGGACTAATCCCATGGAGATCTGCTACGCTCCATCCGATCGCCTTGCGGTTCTTTTCAAGAACCCCCATCAAACGGGATTCCTGCTCTCCAGTCAACTCGGCGGAGATGATGACTGGGTACATCTCTGGCTCGCCCGCAAGGAATCGATACTTCAGCGAAGTAGGGAGCGACTTCAGCTCTGGAATGCTGGGTGCCGGCAAATCTGGCTGCGGAAGAAACTGAGTGAAAGCTGCAAGGTCGACCAAATCTGCCTGGGAAAGTGAAAGCGTACTCTCGCAAACTGGATCGGGAGAAGGCTGCTCAACTGCACTGTCTCTGGTCTGCTCTGCATCTACCTCCTCCTCATCTGTAGGCTCAGGTGGAATCAGGTCTGGCATCTGATCTTCACAATCGGCCCAATCAGACTCTGAATCCGAGGGATCTGTGTCAACCGCGGTGGCATCAGTACCACCGGAAAACAAGGTGGCCTCAGCACCACCATCACTAAACATCGTGCTGCGATCAAGGACCGGCTCTGCTGCCTCAATGGTATCCGGGACCAGGGCTATGCTCTCCAGACTCTCCTCTGCTATCATCTCTGCATCAGCTGTATCTGAAAGTGAGAGGATGGTCTGTATCTCAAGGTCTGCCCAAGCTGCCTCATCATCTGTGATCACAAAATCACAGTCCTGGTGGATGTCTGGCTCTGCGTCTGTCAGCTGCTCTGTATCTGTAGTAGCATCTGAGCGTGCTCTATCTCTAGCTCTGTAGTCCTCGACCGTCTCTATTTGTATACTCTCTCCCTTGACGCGAAAGTACACCTTCCCGCTATCATGATCAGTCACCGCCTTGGCTGTGGCCAAGAACGGACGACCAAGGATGATGGGGGTATCGGCCACTGACTCAGGGATCTCCATGTCCAACACTACGAAGTCCACGGGGAATTTCAGACCCTGAATCGTGACGATAACATCTCGTAATAACCCCTTCGGCCTCTTGACAGATCGATCAGCGAACTGAAGGACTGTCCTGCTCTGTCGAAGAGTGCCCAACTCGAAGCGGTCGAGAAGGGCTGCCGGAAGAAGGTTGATCGACGATCCGCTATCTAGAAGAGTACGGTCGAACCTCTGCTCACTGATCTGGCATCTAACATACGGGGCCCCTGAATCTGGCCTCTTGGCTGGCAGTCGGTTCTGGATCGCAAAACACGTGGCTTTCGTCAGCACATGTATCTCTGAAGTATGGTTCCTCCTCCTCCTCCTGACTGTAGTCCTCTCTCTCAAAGATCGCTGGAGAAGAGGGATGTGCTGCAAAGCCTCCTGGAGGGTCAGCTGGATGTGGAATCGATCAATCATGCTCTGGCTGAACTCCTCAAGCTCTCTCTTTTTTGGATCATTTTTCTTCCCCTTCCCAATCTGAAGGGCTCTAGGGAAGGGGATCACAGGGTCCCTCTCAGATGAAGGACTAGGAAAAGGTCTAAGCGGTTCAAGGACAGGATTCACACATACATCATGCACCACAGTGGGACCAGAAGAAAGTAAACCTTTTCCTTTATTCACAACAGAGTTCTGAGATACAGGAATACGAGGAAAAATATCATCTCTATCTGTACAAACACCGGTGGCCTCAGTACCACCACGGGCTGGCTCTGCTGCTGCTGCTGGTAGACGTCGTGCGGCCTCAGTACCGCGGGCTGGATCGGCTGAACGAGTGGCATCAGTACCACCTCCTGGATCTGGTGAAGTGGCGGCCTCAGTACCGCCGGTGGGATCAGCATCCTTGGTGGCCTCAGTGCCACCGTCATCGTCTGGAGCGGCCTCAGTACCGCTCTCCTCCTCTTGTGGCTCCTCTGGGATGTCCTCGTGGTGAAGCTCAGATGAGGCGCCGCCGCCTGCTGGGGTCCTACCGCTCCTAAGTGTGACAAAATCAGCATCAAATAGATCCGAAGATGTATCATCAAATGGGTCACTAGGAGTGGCTAACCCAGTATGTACTACCTGCTCAGATTTCCTCTTGAGGTTGTTCGGATTCGGCTCTATCTGGGCCGGTATGGCGGCCTTCCCTCTCACCAGGTCCCGCATCTCCTGGCGGAACTCGTCCATCTCCCGTCGGAATGTGGCCTGCTGGTCCGTGAGGAGGCGGGCGATGTCATCCAAAGCGGGGCTCTCGTGGGAGCCCGACGGGTGGCCTCTCTGTGGGTGAGGCTGCTGGAACTGCTGTGGTGGGTAAGAGGGGTAGGCTGGAGGGTGCTGCTGCTGCTGATATCCCGGGTGAGCCTGCTGCTCACGTCTCCATGATTGTCCCTGCTGCTGATAGGGACGCGGACCGAAGGATGACTGGTGCTGCTGATATGCTGGGGGCTGCTGCTGCGGCTGGTGGTGATCTCTCTGCTGGAAGTACTGCCCTCCCTGTCCTGACGGTTGCTGCTGGGGTTGGGTACCACCACTCCCCCACCTGAATCCGGGATGGTCTCGTCAGATCCCAGGCTGGGGGCGGTCATACCAAATCCCGTTGACATCCATCAACGGCTCTGCATCGAAGGGGGCTGGCGGGAGTACTGCCAGAGGCTGGTCCGGCTGGTAGACCACCATCTGCATCTCTGGAGATGGTGGGGACTGGTAGGTGGGCTGCGGCTGCTGGTACGGCTCCGCTTGTACAAGATGGACCTGTCTAGGCTGCACATGGGTGCTGGAGCGCTGGGACGAGCTGCTGCTGCTGCCGGCGTCACCTCGCGACTGAAGACGGGGCTGAGAAGCCGTCTGTGCCTCCTGGAGATACAGGAGCTGTGTCTTCATGTCGCTCAGAACCTGTGCCATCTGCTCCATCTGCGTGATACTCTGGCACTGCTTCTTCTCGATCAGCTCCATGCGATCCAGCTTCTCGCTGATAATGCCCATGTCCGCAGCTGACGACTCTGCCTGTGCTGCTGCGGCTGCGGACAAACTGGATGGACCTGCATCTACCCGTGCTATCCTCTGGTACTGCACGGGTCCTGGCTGATGTGGCTGGGTCTTCTGAGTATACAACCTGGTCTGAGACATCACCATATAGTTCTCAGCCATCTCCTCGTAGATGGCCCAGACCTGGTCATGGTCCTTGGCAAAGTAGGACCCGCCGCACGAAGCGTTCACCAGACCCTGAAGCTCTGGCGTCAACCCGCTGAAAAAGCTCTGAACTAGGTTCGGCTTGGAGATGTCGTGGTGCGGGCATCGGTCTAGGAGCTCTCGAAACCTCTCCCATGCCTCGTGGAACTGCTCGTTGGGGAACATGGAGAAGTTGCTGATCAGGGCCCTCGCTGCATTCGTCCGCCCGAGTGGATAGTACTTGTTCAAGTACTCGGTGCGGAGCTGCTCCCAGGTATAGACAAACCTCCTAAGGTGCTTCAGCCAGGTGGCTGCTCTATCTGCCAGTGAAAACGGGAAGGCTATCATCCGGATCGTGTCCTGGTCCACATGCCGGTCGTGGACAGTACTGCAGATCATCAGAAACTCCTGGAGGTGAAGGTGGGGCTCCTCAGTGGCAAGTCCGTGGAATCGAGGAAGCATCTGCAGGGTGTTCGGGGGGAACTTGAAGTCCCCCACGATAGCAGGTACCACCACCCAATGGTGCATCAGTGTAGATCCGGGGTTGTGCAACTCCCGCATCGGTCTAGGTGGTCCTCCTCCTCCCGTGGTTGCTGCCGCTGCGGCGGCGGCTCGTGCCTCTGCATCTGGCCCGTCCTTAGGCTCGCTCTGCTCATCTCGCTCTGCTCTGAGCCTCTCCAACTCTCTCCTCATCTCAATCATAAATGCTCCCTGATCGCGGAGCTGCTGCTGGACTGTCTCGAGTGATGCGATCAGGGTGGAGTTGATCGCTCCCTGGTCTAGTACAAAGTACTCTGGCTGACGGGAGTGATCGTCTGAACTGCCGGCTCCGGCCATGTCGACGTCTGCAAAATCAAACGAGCCCAACTCAGGTGCTGTCAAATGTATCATCCTCGGGCTCGTGTCTCTCAGGTAGATCAGAAAGGGGGTCGAGGGGGAACAGGGTGGAGTCGTACTCGGGCTCGAAGAGCGGGTCTGAGCTCTCGCGAGCCAACCTAGATGATGAGGTAGACGCGCCCAAAAGTGGTGCAGCCAGAGGCTGCCTAAGAGACCGTCTACCCATCATCTTGATCTGGCGAGTAAGGCGGATGAGATCTGGAAAAATTACGATCAGAAAACAAACCCCCGGTTCACCAACGCAACGCGAGTTGAAGACCGTGAAAGTTCGGTCAAATTATCTTGTCAATTTTATTTTTGGTGAACACACAAAATATCAGAGCGCTTACGTGACCTGTTGGGATATCCTATGCTAACCCAACCGACTGGCCCGCACGGAATAGTCGGTAATCAGTCGGGACTAGCAACGGGGGGCTCTACCTAGGGTGCGGGTCACTCTCTCGCGCATCCAAACTAATCAATGAGGGGGTTGCTCTCCCCAAGACAAAGTTTTTAGGGTGAACGGTTTTTAGATCAATAATTTTAGCAGTCCCAATTTTATGGTTTCACTTTTTTAATATTTTTCAAAGCAAACAAAAGGCCTAACGAATTTTTCGGTTCTCCTGGTTATTAAGTCCAAAAACAGGAGGGAGAAGACGAAAAAGTCGATGCACGATAAATCAATGATGCATGCAAAGTCAGAAATGCGTACCTGTCTCCAGCACTCTACATGCAATGTGATCCGCGCATAAAAGTAAAGACAGAAATAAAACTAACCTAAATGATGCAGCGGTAAAGCCGAGTCCTAGGTGAGCAAGTCTAGCGAAGAGCCGTCTAACCGGTCACCGACCTCCAAGCCAAAGAGTCCGGTCTTGGCCCGTCCCTCCTCTGTCCGACAAATCGGGGGTAGGAGTAAGCGCTTTACAGGACGGGCTGCGGCACGTAGGCTACGGAGGCAGATGAATTGGTTGTTTTTATTATGTTTTTTTAAGTAGGTCCAATTATCGATCTATGGGAACAGATCATTAATTAGGTGTGTGGATCCTACTAATTACGGCACAATCACCAGAAAATCCTAAATCTAGGGGCTCGAGCAAAAACCGCGAAAAACCGGAAAAGACAGAAATAAAAGAAAAAGAAAACCGTGAAAAAGCCGCGAAAAACCGCGAAGGTCCTAAAGGGTCCCCCGAGCACACCGGTGCTCGACGAAACAGACCCGCTACGGTAGAAAAGTCTAAGAGTGTCCAAGCAGTCCAAGTCCCTGTATTATTACAATAATAATAAAAATAAAATAAAAACCTAATCTAACCTCACCCACTCAACTCTCTCCCTCTCGCTCTCTCCTGCGGCTTCGTAGAGAAGGAAGCCGCCTCCAAGTTCCTCGGCTGCACCGGTTCCTCGAAAGTCGCCTCCGCAGTCCTTGGGCCCTCGCAAGAAAAAGATATGAGTGGTCAGACCAGCAAAAATAAAATCAAAGAAAATAAAGGCAAATGAAAAACAAGGGTATATGTGCAAAAATGTAAAATAAAATAAACACACAAAATAAAACAAAAACAAAAACAAAAGAAAATAAAAATAAAGCAGAATAAAACAAAAAGAAACTATAAACAAAAAACGCGAAAAGCCGCGAGCTCCAAAGAGCCGCGAAAAGCCACGAAAACAAAAACGAAAATGAAAATAAAAACGAACTACTAAGCCGTGCTCCCCGGCAACGGCGCCATTCTGATGACACAAAAACCCGAGCGACTAAGGTAAAGGTATCTAGATAGGTCGTTGCGACCTCAACCACTCGGATGTGTCAATCAAGAAAAATATCAGACCACTCGAAACGAATAAAATCAATCAAACACAAAGATAGCGGTCCAGCTATGAGTTTAACCTGGTATAGCTCCCAGGGTCGAACTCGAGGAGCACGGGTTGGCCAAAGGCCTACGAAGTAGTAAAAATGAAATAAAATAAAGAAAAGATATTTTTAGTGATTTTTAATGATTTTTATATTTTTTTTGGATTTTTAATATGTGGAGAAATAAAAGAAAACAAAGATAAACACACTTAAGCAATTTATTTAATGCATCAAAAATCAAGAAAAAATTCATACAAAAATATTTTTATGTTTTTTAGGTTTTGTAGTGTTTTTGGTGAAATTTTGGAATTTTTATGACGGATATTTTATTTTCTAAAAATCAAACAGTAGCAAATAAACAAGGTACTGTCCAGCCAAGCCTAAAGTCCCTAGATAAAATATCTAAGAACCTCAAAAGGACCTGGAGGTATTTTTCCTGTAAACTAGGTAAAACAAGGAAAATTTGAGTATCAAAATTATTGTTTTTGGGTTTTTAAATTATTTAATGGAATTTTTATGGGTTTTTAGGTGTTTTTAAGTTTTTATGGTTTTTAATCAGTGAAAAATAGCCAAAATTGGCTAGAAAATAAAGGAACACAAAATAAACAGTACCTAATTTTTATAGAATTTTTGAGGGGGTTTTTATATTTTTTTGGGGTTTTTGAAACTAGACAGTGGCTAAAAAGATGGTTTTTGAATTTTTAAAAATAACAAATAAACTCAAAAATGTCCTCAAAAATTCTCAAAAATCCTACAACATGGAAGGAGCCATATGTCAAATTTTCATCGAATTTGGAGGTGATTTGATATTTTATTCAAAAATCACAAGAGGGCAGTGTGCACAAGGACTGAAGTGCAAATACCCTAAGTTCTGGGGGTCCCGGTGCAAAATACCCAGCAAGTCACGCGTGCGGCGCGTGCCTGGGGTACTCAGGGACCTATATGTAAAGAAAATAAGGTCCGGGGACTAATTGGTAACACGTACCAAAAGTCTGGGGACCTCAGATGCAAATTACCCTAGAATAAGCGCACATGCGAAATAAAAACATTCACAGGGGCATAGATGCAAATATCAGAAAGTTTTCATTCATTCATAAACATCCAGAACTACAGGGACATATATCGCAAATAACCCAAAATCACACGTGACGAAGCACGTGGCTCACACAGATAGGGGTATAAGTGCAAATATCTAAAGTACGAGGTCCAATATGCAAAATACCCTAAAACTAAATAACTGACAGAAGTAATTACAGTACTAAAACGAAATGAAAGATAGGGAAGTGCCTAAGGGTAAATTACCCTTTATTAAGTCGTCCGATGGATGCGCGCCACGTGGGTGGATGAACGGCTGGGAACGGGTGGCACGCCAACGCTGAGGTCCTCGCAGCGATCGGACGGCTGGGGTTAAGCCACGTGGTACATCGGGCGGTGGTGGCTCTCTGTGGCTAACCCTCACGCATCGGGCGGTCCGTATCTCCTCTCCAAGGATCGGACGGTGGCTGCTCCTCCGGGAATGGATGGACGAGATGCAAACTGGAGGTCGATGCTGATCGGACGGCTGCTGAAGATCCTCGAAGAACAGGTGGCCGGCGAAACTCGCCGGCCTAGTGCGCTCGCTCCGAGGCTCCTCGCGGGGCGCTGATGATCTGACAAGGTGCGGTGTGGGCCTCCACGTCGGATGGTGGTCTCCGATGACCCGGACGAGCTCCGAGAAGCTCAGGCGAGGTCGGCGGAGCTGTAGCTGTTGGACCCAATAGTCCAAGCTCTCAGGTGGGCTTGGTTCAACCTGCAAAACAAACCAAACAGCTCGCGGGTCGAGGGCAAACTGCCTCGACCCGGTTAGGCGGGGTGAAGGCGGTCGGAGGTGCGAGATGGGCGAGCTCCGGCGAAGCGATGGACGGAAGAGCTCGAACCCCAGCTCCTGTGCGAGCTGGGTTGGATGGGGGTATGGAGAAGGTGCGCGGAGGGAAGGCAGAGATGAATATGGATTCCGATGATCGAATGGGAGTGCGAGATGGTCGGAATCGACGAAAAATGGCGGCGGCACGAATTGGGGCAAAATGGAAATTGACGGAAAGGGCGAAGCTAAGGGATTACCTGGGTGGTGAAGTAGACTGGGATGGAGCTGGGGAAGCTTCCGGTCGTAGCCTCGAGGGTCGTCTGGGCCCGAGGCTCAGAGCTCGCACCAATGGCGGAGCTACGGCGGAGCTACTCGCCGGATCAGTGGTCCGGCCACTCTCTCCTCGCTGTGACACGGCCAACCTGGAGCTGTCACCTCGGGGGGGGGGGGGGGGGGGGCTGCGGAGGTCACGGGACGAAGAATGGAGAGCCAAAGATGACGCGGGAAGGCGGCTGAGCTCATGCTTTATATGGCTAGGGGTCCGAAAAGAGGGGGTCCGGGCAAGCTCAGGAGCACGCGGATCCCAAGGGAGCGGCTCCGGCGAGGATGCCGGATGCAAGGAGGACGATTCGGACCCAGGGGTTGGCGGGTTGGTGATCGGGTTGAGAGGGTATTAAATGGAGAAGTCGGGTTGGCCGCTCAAATCCGTGAAGAGTGGTCCTGGGGGGGGTCAGTTGACCGGGCGGTCAACATCCCCCAGGGCCAATGGCTGAAGGCCACATGGCTGAATAGATAAGTGCCAAATACACCTAGCTAGGGGCCGAATCAGCAAAAACCAAAAACATGAAATATTTTTATTTTATTTTTTTCTATTTTTTAGTGAATTTTAATTAATTTTTGGAAATAAAAATAAGGTATTTACACTATATAGCTATATATAGGTATATGTACAATATGTAGGTTTTTGATTTTTGATTTTTAATTATTATTTTTGTACAATTTTATTCCTATTTTATATTTTATTTATTTATAGAATAAAATGAGGAATAAAAGGGTATTTTTATTTGGTTTTTATTATTTATATACATAGGTGAAATAAATAGATATATACACTTATATACATGGTATATATACAATGTATTTTTATATTTTGAATTTTATAATTTTTATTTGATTTTTGTTTTGATTCTTTTCATTTTATTTATTTACAATATATAATATAGGATATTTACAAAAAGTTTAGAAAATAATTTTATTTAATTATAAGGTTGAATAAATATAGGAGTATGGTTTATATACATGGTGAAAGGGCATTTTTGAACGTTTTGAGTTTTAGCTTTTTATTTTGTTTTTATCTTTTATAAATATGTACAAATATTTACAAGTATATTTTTTGGTGAGGAAAACATTTTTATTTATTTACATAAATATATATATACATGAGCTCCTATCTCCCTCTACTTGGCTTTTATGCGGTCAGGCCCATGCTGAGCCCTCCCTTGGGTTAGGTTGCTCAATATTTATTCTAAATATTTCCCTCTTTTTCTTTTTAATCTTTATTCTTTTATTTTTGCACAAAAACATGCTAATTATAGGTTTTTACACAATGCATGCTTTTGCTAATTATTCCTATTTACACATATCTACATGCATTTGCATAAGGTTTTTGTAGCTAAAATATAAGAATAAAGAGTGATGAATGGGTATTCATTACCGGGGAGCAACAACACTTAGATTGGGATTGTTTGTGATTGTGATTTATTTATCTATTTCTGTAATTTATTTATTTACTTTTTATTTGATATAATTGCTTGACTTGTCTAATCACCCTCTCTTGTTGACTTTATGCGAGGAACCACGGATCGAGGGAGGCACTTCACCCTAGGCGCCTGTGCACCCACCTGAAGGCAGTGTGAGTTTCTGACCTAGCATCAAAGAAGGCTTGGAGGACTTTGAGAAGACAGTCGTATTTTTAGCATTTTAGTTTATTGTATTTATTTATGTTATTTGAAGTGAGAGATAGACATTTATTGTAATAACTTAAATAGGACTCTTAGGATTCTACCACAGTTCACGTGGTCCAGTGCCCGAGGGATCGTTCCCTTGGGGGTCTCGTCGGTTTTGTCGCGGTTTTTATCGCCTTTTTCCTTTGTTTTCCGATTTTATTTTCTTTATTTGTGTGATTGATCCCTTCGTTTTAGGATCTGCTTGACGATAGTCTTAAGGCCAAACATCGAATACTTTGCATGCTCCTATAGTTTATGTTTGGACTTAGACAAATCTAATTTCTATTTATTTAGATTTGAGATCGAGCGCTGAGAGAAGTGCTATACAACACGTGCAGGATCCGTTGTGGCGGACACCGATGCACTTCCTAGACTGAACTTTTGGATCTCACCTTTAGATACTTAGCATATTGTTCTTCACGCTAATAACAGTCACTCATCTCGGGCGATTTCATCGGCTTGCATTTACATATAGATAGGTTTCAATTTTGCTAAGCATCTTTGCATGAAGAGTGCTGGAGGCAAGGTGAGCATTTCTCTTTAGCATCCATCATTGATTTGTCGCTTGCATTGCTTTTCCTCTCCTCTACCTCTGATTTTACCAACGTAGATGCTTAAAGGAAATGATTACCGATAGACGCATGCATTCTCACTAAAAACCAAAAAAAGTCATAATAAATAAATTTGGGACTGTTAACATTGCTCGATCCTAAAAACAACAAAAAGAAAAAAATATTGTCTTGGGGTGAGTAATCCCCTCATTGTCTTCGTTTTATATTTCTCGCACGTACACTAAGGATTAGTGCCCAAATCCTATTCAACCTCCTAAGTGTTTGCACAATCTTTGACTTCTCACCTAACTCTAAAACAGACAAGATAAAAAGACCGCATTTGCGATCTTCACCAAGTTGGGTAGGTGAATTGAGGGTTTGTCTTATTTTCATTTTTGTTTGGGATAATTTTGTGTGCATCCTAGATCGCCTCTGTGCATTTGCGCCTTTTTGTTCACTCTTTTGGCTTGACCTTCGTGCTCTCCCGATCATTTCCATTTTGTTTCGAGATGGCCGACTAGAGCATATTTTATTCGGACTTTGCGGATCCCTTGTTCACTCCAGCCGGTCCACCTCCCTTTTATCTGGAGGATCCTCCTCCTATTTTTTCTGATTTTTGTACATATCCGCCTCAGCCACGGTATCAGCCCTCGGACTTCTACCCACACCCACCACCACCTCTGTATCTTCCACCTTCATATCCACCCGAGACTGAGCTGCTGGAGTCACCTTTCATGGAGTCCACCCTTGAGCACTTGACCCAGATGATGGATCATATGAGACACAGGATTGACAACCTCGCTAGTATAAATAAGAGCGACCATGATATTCCACCATTTGATGATATGGGTTCATTCGAGGATTTCCATGAGAGCTTGCAATCGCCCAAAATACAAAAAAATGAGAAAATTTTAAAAATACAAAAAGAGTTCGGGAGACCTTTGGTTGAGTCAGATTGTGAGGAGAGGGCCCACCTGCCAGATACCTTGACCACACATCCACTCACACTCTGTCCCACCTTTGACCTCGACGATGCCGCTGTACAGACTGCTCTTAGCAATCCTCGTGTAGATGTTTATTCCAACTTCCTCCCTTGTATGGAGGAGGTCCAAAAATTCAAAAAAATGTTGGCTGAACCTAAAGTGGTGGCTGCTATTATGAGATCATTGATGCCCCACTTTGTTAGGCCATGACCTAATTATCTGCTCCTCATCATAAGAAGAGAAAGCGGAGGAGCAGATCTGAGCATCATATCTTGACCATGGCCACTGCCCATGCCATCACACATCGTCCCATTCCTCGGAAGAAGAACACTGCTACACCATTCATCAGCTGCACCATCTCTGACCATACCTGTGATCACACTCTCCTAGACGGCGGTGCTTCAATTAGCATATTACCCTTCTCGTTGGTACAATCTCTTCACTTAGGTCCTCTAAAAAAGACCAGGATGATCGTTCAGTTTGCTTATGGATCAATCAAGAGGCCGAAGGGTATCCTTGAAAACACCGTCATTTCGATTCAAGGCACGAGCTACCATGTAGATTTTGTCATTTTGCCCATGGAGACCTCTACTGGGGAGCACTCTTCAATCATCCTGGGACGACCAATCCTCACTTCTGCGAGGGTCGTTATAGATTACGGATCAGGAGAGATTCACTTACGTCCTGTTGACGAGAGCGAAGTGTTCATCACCACACCTACCACGGACTAGAGACCCACATCCCACGAGAGTGTGCCTGTGTTAGCCGACCCCGAGACCTATGATCTATATGTTGATATTAGAGAGACTTTCTTTATGACCGATGATGAGACCCGAGAATTCCTCTCTAAGGAGGAAGACTCGGAAAGCATAGACCTTGGTGTTTCCCCTTCCTGTGATTGGCGATGCGTTGATGACATCTGTGGGATTTACATGATCGATACCATTGAGCGGAGGATAGATTTGGAGACTACACAGGACGGACATGACTCGATTACTTTCACCGATGAGTCTGCTCATGTTCATTTAGATTCAGATGAGACCAAGGTCAAATTTGATTTGGTTGCTTTTATTCAGGAATTCGGGTCTTTTGATGAAAAAGACGATCCGGTTGAGATTGTAGAGGACGAACATAGTTCGACTACTTCCACTGATGAGTTCGTTCCTTTTGGTTTTGACAGAGACGATACCTCGCAGGACGACTCTGACTACACTTCTTCTGATGATGATGAGTTCGTCCCATTCCACTTTGATATCAGTGAAACTCCCAAGGCCATATCTAGTTGTACTTCTTCCACTGACCCGTCTGTGCCTTCACATCCTAGGGCCACTGAGGACCTACACCCTGTTGATCCTGATCGGTTTATGTCATCTAAGGACTCCGATGTCGACCTGTACCATACCAGATCCATTCCTCAGCGGTCTGATATCCAGCCTAAGCAATCGGGGTAAAGGTCAGAAAATGGTCGTTGCGACCTCGATCGAGTAGACTAGGTGTATCAAGAAAAATCAACCACTCACAGAGATAAAATCAATCAAAACAAAATGGAGCGGTCTAGCTATGTGATTAACCTGGTATAGCTCCCAGGGTCGAACACAAGGAGCACAGATTGGCTAAATAGCCTAGGATGTAGTCAGAAATCCGAGGGAATCTTTTTTAGTGGTTTTTATTTGTTTTTATATTTTTTTAGATTTTTTAAATGATGAGAAAATTAAAGAAGGCACACAGATAATGAACTTGAACAATTTATTTAAAGCATTAAAAAGAAAGCAAAAATTCAAACAAAAATGATTTTATGTGTTTTATAATTTTTTATGTTTTTGGTGAATTTTTGAGATTTTTCTGATGTTTATTTTATTTTCTAAAAATCAAACAATGCAACAAAGAAGAGGTACTGTCCAGCAAGGTTAGAAACTCAAAAATAAAATATTTAAGAGTTTCAATCAACCCTGGAGGTAATTTTCCTGTAAACTATGAGGAATAAGGAAAATTTAGGCACCCTAATTATTATTTTTGGATTTTTAATTTAATTCTTATAATTTTTATGAGTTTTTGAGGGGTTTTTAAATTTTTAAGGTTTTTAAGTGATGAAAAATAGCCAAAATTGGTTAGAAAATCAAACAACAAGCAAACTACAGTATCTAATTTTTTTTAGAATTTTTGGGGGTGATTTTATAATTTTTTTGTTATTTTTAAACCTAGACAGTGACTAAAAAGGAGGTTTTTGAATTTTTAAAAATAATAAATGAAATCAAAAATGTCCTCAAAAATCACAGAAATTCCTACACCATGGCAGGAGCCATGTGTCAAAATCTCATTGGATTTGGAGGTCGTTTGATATTTTATTCAAAAATAAAGGAGGGGCACTGTGCACAGGGACCTAAGTGCAAATACCCAAAAGTTCTGGGGGTCTGGTGCAAAATACCCAGCGAAACACGTGCCAAGCACGTGCCTGGGGCACTCAAGGACCCAAATGTGAGAAAAATAAGTCCCGAGGACTTATTGGTAACAAGTACCAAAAGTCCAGGGGCTTATCTGCAAAATACCCAAAATAAAACGCACATGTGCAAATAAAACATTCACAGGGGTATATATGCAATTACTCAAAAAGTTTTATTCATTTCATAACCACCAGAACTACAGGATTAATTATGCAAAATTCCCAAAATAACACGTGACGAAGCACGTGGCTCTCAACTGGCAGGGGTATAAATGCAAATAAAAATAAGCACGAGGGTCTCTATGCAAATATCCCAGAAAATAAACAACTGACTCGACAACTTACAGGACTGAAAAGAAAATAACAAACTACGAGGGGGACCTACGATATTTACCCCTTTATTAGCCGACGGTCGGATAGGCGCCACGTGGTGATCGAACGGCTGGGATGGCGGCGCGACTCCTCTCTTCGTCCCTTCGGCTCGATCGACGGTCGAGAGAGGGACACGTGGACGATCGAGTGGCTCTTGTGAATGGAGTCCCTCTCTCTCGGCTCTGACGGTCCAGATGGCTCCTCCGGATGATCGAATGGACGCTGCTCCTCCACAGATGAACGGCTAGGATTAGAACTGGAGCAGAGGGTGCATCGGACGGCTCTGGAAGATGGAGGAAGAACTCGACGCCGGCGAACTTCGCCGCCGTCCTGCGTGCGCTCCGGTCCTCCTCAGCTGCTGCAAATGATCCGAACACGCTCCTGGTGCAGCCCCGCAGCTGATGACGATGGCCGATGGCCCAGCCGAGCCCTGGAGGGGCTCCGGCGAGGCCTAGCGGCGCGAAGCTCCGGTCTGAACTGTAAAGGAGGCTCAGACACCCCCTTTGGACCTGCAAAGTAGACAAGAAGCTTCGCGGGTCGAGGGCAAAATGCCTCGACCCAAGAAAGCGGGGTGAAGATGGTCTGTGCTGTGGGGCGAACGAGCTCCGGCGAGGCGGAGACGGTGGAGCTCGACTCCCAGCTCCGGGGCGAGCTGGGGTGAATGAGCGGGCGTAGAAGGTGCGCGGGGAGATGGCGGAGATGATGGAATGCTCCGATGATCGAAAGATTGATCGGGATAGTCGGAATCAGGGAAGCACGGCGATGGGTCGATTTGGGCGAAATCCTAAATTAGATGAAACTAGAAGGAGCTAAGGTTACCTGGTGGCTGCAGTAGACTATGCTGGAGCTGCTCTTGCTCCTGGTCCTTGCCTCAAGGGCCGTCTCCTCCCGAGGCTCAAGCTCCAGATGGTGGTCGGAGCACGGCGGCGAAACGCGGCCGGATCGATGGTCCTGCTCCTCTTCCTCGCTGCAACACCGGCTGGGGCAAGCTGTCACCTTGCTCGTCTCGATGGAGCTCACTGGAGAGAGAGTGGATAGCCAAAGATGAGGCGCGGAGGCGGCGGAGGTCGGGATATATATGGTGACAGGTGCGATTAGGGTTGAGTGGAGACAGCGATGGAAGGCGTTGATTTCATGGCGAAAGATCGGGCGAGGATGAGGGATGATCGGCGAAGAATCCGGGCACGGGGTTCGCGTGGGAGACAGCCTGGAGATGCGTGGAAAAATCGGCGAAGGCGGGGCGGCACGCATCTTCCAGAAAAGGAAGGAGTCCGCGGGGGAGTTGACCGGGGTCAACAATCCCCCGTGGACCAATCAGAAGCTGCCACGTGTATTTAATTTTTGTTTATTTATTTTAAGGTAGAAATAGGCCGAATTAAAGAAAACTCAAAACATGAAATGTTTTTCTTTTATTTTTTTCTATTTTTTGGTGATTTTTAATTAATTTTTGGAAATAAAAATAGGGTAGCTATGTATATAGGTATATGTACACTATATGGATTTTTATTTTTGATTTTTTTATTTGTTATTTTTATGTATTTTTATGCTCATTTTGTATTTTATTTATTTACATCATAAAATATGGAATAAAATGGTATTTTTATTTTATTTTAATTATTTATACACAAGGGTGAAATAAATAATTGTATACATTTATATACATGGTATTTATACAATGTATTTTTGTATTTTTCATTTTGTAATTTTTATTTGATTTTTGTTTTGTTTCTTGTTATTTTATGTATTTACCATATGTAACATAGAATATTTACAAAAAGTTTTAGAAAATAATTTTATTTATTTATAGGGTTAAATAAATAAAGGATGATGGTCTACACATGGTGAAAGGGCATTTTTGAATTTTTGATTTTTAAATTTTTATTTTATTTTTAATAAAATATACACACAATATGTACAAGCATATTTTTGGGTGAGGAAAATATAATTTTATGTATTTACAGAAGTATATACACATGAGCTCCTATCTCCCTCTACTTTGGCTTTTATGCGGTCAGGCCCATGCTGAGCCCTCCCTTGGGTTAGGTTGCTCAATATTTATTCTAAATATTTCCCTCTTTTTCTTTTTGCTCTTTATTCTTTTTATTTTTGCACAAAAACATGCTAATTATAGGTTTTTACACAATGCATGCTTTTGGTAATTATTTGTATTTACACATATCTACATGTATTTGCAAAGGTTTTTGTAGCTAAAATAGAAGAATAAAGAGTGATGAATGGGTATTCATCACCCCCCTATGCTTAACTTTGCTAGTCCCTTAGCAAACACTTATTTGAAAAAAGAAGTGAAAAAGAAAGAAAAAGAAAAAGAAAAAGAGGATGTACATGGATCAAGGTTGACTTATTAAATTTTCCTTCATTAAATTGAAATATGGAGCTCGATCAGATCTTTGGATTATTAATGTGTCGGAACCTTATTTGGACTTAAGCTTAAAACTCGACAGCCTCCAAGTTCCACCAGTCGATGGGAAAGGCTCCTCAATAAACCAGATCAGAACAAGTCTACATACACAAACTCTAATGACCATGAATCTTTTCCTTGCGGTGTAGGTGATATGTGGCTCCCTACCTCAGAAGTAACAAAGAAACAACCTCCCTCAACCTGGTAACTCTAATGCCTCAGTCTAGCAACTCTTTCCTCGAGAAACGGGGTATTCCCTTCTAAGTTCAAGTGCAACCGGCTCAAGGAGAGGGGGTAGAAGTATAGAGTTTTGGAAGCTTAACCAGTGTAGCTAAGTCTCCCGCTGCAAGCTTCATGAGATGTAACATGGATACCATAAGCTTTTGCTTTATACTCCGGTGGGGTTATTAAATTTTCAATCCGACCCACCACTTTTTTGGAGTTCTTTCTGCATTTTTGCAATTTTTTTTTTTCAAAAATTTCTGTACAACATATCTACATGGTGCAGCATATATAAGAAATTTCCCCTTGAGCCAGTAGACTATCCCTCTTTTGAAGCTTTATTGCAACCCACAGCTTCTGTCTTTAGCTTTCAACACCACTAGACCAAGTTGAGGTGCACTTCCTTCACTATAAGAAGAAGAGAGGTTCCGCCTAGAAGTACTACCCTCATATGCTACCCCAAGCCAAAGGAAACTGCCTCCTCACCACCTCATCCGTGGAGAGCCATGTGTAAAGTGCAGGTGCAAGTGAAGCCATTGTCTCTGAGAGTCATGCGTGTGTTGTTAAGTGCTCTACTTAGGCTCATCAAGATGACATTGCTCATAGCCTAGTGGACTCAAAGAATTAAGTCCTTATGGACCTGAAAAGCCTTAACCCTAAGTCCTACAAGGTTCCTCTTGAAGTTAAGTGGATTAAGATCTTATTCGAGCTCCATTTCTCAATTTAATTCCAGGCTTAGTTTAAATGTCAACTCTCATCCAGGAAAAACTATATACATATATGTACACAAGATGCTATTTAAAAAAATTTTTACAATCATGCAAAATTTTTGAAAAATGTTTTGTAATCATGAATGATGCATGAGGTGCAAGTTTTGCAAACTGATATTCACAATCTTTTACACAAGATTTTTGCAAACTTTTGATTTTCAAAACATTTTGGAAAAATTTTGTACTATATACATAATTTTGATACAAAATATTTACACAAGCTTTACACAAAAGATTTTTGAAATCATTTTTACAAAAATACTTTGTACACTAGCTATGTATGTGCAAGAATGAAAAATTTTTAAATTTTTATGATTTTTAGCCATTTTATTTATTAACACACTCACACAAAGTACGAGTTATGGCTAAAGTATATATGAAATATATACACACCCCCCCTATACTTAGCTCGAACGATGTCCTCAGAGTGATCAAGAGCGATGAAGAAGACATAACTCGTGCTTAGTAAAAGGGAATTGAAAAGGAATGTCTAAGTACAGGAACGAATAAATGAATAAAATGAGAGAACTCGGTGGTTTCCCCCTATACTTAGGATTAACTACTCCTAAGTATAGAAAGCTGTACATGAAGGGAAAGCCGAGTGAAGAAGATACAGAATCTGCCCCCCCTATACTTAGGGTAAAATATCCCTAAGTATAGGCAGCAAAAACAAGAGCAGAAAGAATGAAAAGAATACTCACAGGTCCGACATCCCCCCTATACTTAGGGTAAAGTACACCCTAAGTATAGCATAATCATAAGATGAGAGACGGGATGTGGGACTAAAGAATAGAATGATATGGACAACTGGATCTATACAGGCGGAGGAACAGTGAAAATCAGGCGTGAGATGTAAAAGATGTGAGTCAAAAGACCACATCTCACGCAAAATGAATAGCGGCAATAATAACGTCCCGCAGCTCATGATCTAGAAATGGTTTGAGCCGCTGGCCGTTCACTCGGAAGGTACTCTCAGAAGATAACTCAGATATATCAATGCTACCGTTATCGTGTACCTTTCTGACCAAATAGGGTCCTTTCCATTTGCTCTGTAGCTTCCCTGGAAATAATCTAAGCCTCGCATCAAACAGCCATACTTTCTGTCCAATCTCAAAATGCTTGTGGCTGATATGAGAATCATGCCACTCTTTGACTTTCTCCTTATAATGTAGGCTGCTTGAGAAAGCTGCATCTCTAAGCTCTTCCAATGCGGCTAACTCTGCCCTCCTCTGGTCTCCTATACCATCTGGATCCATCAATATGTCTGTAACTGCCCAGAGTGACTTGTGCCTCAGCTCAACTGGTAGGTGACAGGGCTTGCCATACACGAGGCGAAAGGGAGATGTGTCCAAAGGTGTCTTGAAAGACGTCCTATATGCCCATAAGACCGAGTCCAATAGCTGTGACCAATCCTTTCGGTCAGGGCGGACGACTTTCTGCAAAATATTCTTGATCTCCCTATTCGATACCTCAGCTAGACCATTTGTCTGTGGATGGTATGGTGTAGCAACACGATGGTCTATGCCGAACTCGCTAGCAAGTGCCTTCACCTGGTCGTTGATGAAGTGAGATCCCCCATCAGAAATCAGAACTCGTGGAACCCCGAACCGCATGATAATGTGCTTCCTCAAAAATCTGCAAACTGTCTTTGCATCTGCGGCTCGGGCGGGGATAGCCTCAACCCAACGGATAACATAATCTACGGCCAACAGAATGTACTCAAATCCCTGATCTTAGGGAATGGACCCATGAAATCGATGCCCCATGCGTCAAAAACCTCACAGAAGTGAATGGGTTGCATCGGCATCATATCACGTTGTCCACAAGTGCCCATCCTCTGACAGTCAGTACATCTCTTCACGAACTCATCAGAGTCCTTGAAGAGTGTAGGCCACCACAAGCCGGACTGGAGCACTTTCTGTGCCGTTCTCCTCCCAGAATGATGTCCTCCTGCCTCAAGCTTGTGGCAGTAAGTGAGGACACTATGATGCTCTTCCTGAGGAATACACCGACGCCAGATGCTATCCCCTCCTTCGTGATAAAGGATGGGATCCTCCCAGTGGTAGGACTTGGCCTTCGCAAGGAAGGTCTCAAGCCTCTGCCTGGGCCAATCTTGTGGGACTTTCCCAGCAACGAGAAAGTTCACAATATCAGCGTACCATGGGAGTGAGGCGATAGCAAGGATCGCCTCATCTGGGAAGGTATCTCTGATCGGATCAATCTGCTCTGTCTCCTCAGGCTGCTCTAATCGGGATAAATGGTCCGCCACCACATTCTTGACTCCAGGCTTATCCTTGATCTCAATGTCGAACTCCTGGAGTAGAAGGATCCATCTAGTCAGTCTAGCCTTGGCATCCTTCTTTGCCATGAGGTACCTGATGGCGGTGTGATCTGTGTACAAGGTCACTCGGGATCCAATGATATATGATCTGAATTTATCGAGGGCAAACACTACTGCTAGCATCTCCTTCTCTGTGACTGTATAATTCCGCTGGGCGGAATCCAATGTGCGGCTAGCATAGTGTATCGCAAATGGTACTCCATCCCTCCTCTGTCCCAGCACTGCCCCTACGGCAAAATCGGAGGCGTCCGTCATGATCTCGAACGGGAGAGACCAATCGGGTGGCTGAAGGACAGGAGCCGCAATAACACATTGCTGGAGAGTTTCAAAGGACGAAAGACACTTGTCATCGACAAGGAACTCGGTGTCTTTCGTCAAGAGGTCAGTCAACGGTCGGGCAATCTTGCTGAAATCATGAATGAATCTTCTATAAAAACCAACGTGCCCCAGAAATGACCGTAACTGCTTCAGATTGGACGGCGGTGTGAGTTTCCTAATGACATCGACCTTGGCCGGATCAACCTCCATGCCTCTGTTGGAGATGATGTGGCCAAGCACCGTCCCTTGAGTCACCATGAAGTGACTCTTCTCCCAAGACAGAACCAAGCGGGTAGCAATACATCGCTGGAGCACTCGGTCTAGGCAGGCAAGACAGGAATCGAATCCGTCGCTGTAAACCGAGAAGTCGTCCATGAAGACCTCCAAACACTCCCCTACCATGTCCGAAAATATCGACAGCATGCATCTCTGAAAAGTCGCAGGGGCGTTACATAGCCCAAATGGCATGCGTCGAAAAGCGTATGTACCGAAGGGACAGGTAAAGGTGGTCTTCTCCTGATCCTCAGGAGCGATGGCCACCTGGTTGTAGCCCGAGTACCCATCTAGGAAGCAATAATGGCTCTTTCCTGCCAGTCTCTCTATGATCTGATCAATAAAAGGCAGGGGAAAATGGTCCTTCTTGGTGTCCTGGTTGAGTCTCCTGTAGTCAACACAAACCCTCCAAGAGGTGGGTACCCGTGTAGCAATCTCCTCTCCCGACTCACTGATCACAGTCGTGATGCCCGTCTTCTTGGGCACCACATGCAAGGGGCTAACCCACTTGGAGTCGGAAATGGGATAAATAAAATCTGCACTCCACCATTTTGATATTTCCTTCATAACAACCTCTCTTAGGTTGGGGTTCAGTCGCCGCTGGAACTCACGCGACGGCTTTGCCCCTTCCTCGAGATAGATATGGTGGGAGCACAACGAGGGACTAATCCCATGGAGATCTGCTACGCTCCATCCAATTGCCTTGCGGTTCTTTTCAAGAACTTCCATCAGACGGGATTCTTGCTCTCCAGTCAGATCGGCAGAGATGATGACTGGGTACATTTCAGACTCTCCCGCAAGGAATCTATACTTCAACAAAGTAGGGAGCGGCTTTAGCTCTGGACAGCTGGGTGCTGGCAAATCTGGCTTCTGAAGAAGATGTGTGTATGCGGACAATTCTGCCAAATCTGCCTGGGAAAATGATAAAGAACTCTCACAAACTGGATCTGGAGAAGGCGGGTCCTCTGCATTGTCTCTGATCTGTTCTGCCTCTACCTCCTCCTCATCTATAGGCTCAGGTGGATCCAGATCTGGCATCTGATCCTCACAATCTGCCCAATCAGATTCTGAATCCGAGGGATCTATATCAGACTCGGTGGCATCAGTACCACCGGAGAACAAGGTGGCATCAGCACCACCATCACAAAACACTGTGCTGCGATCGAGAACCGGCTCTGCTGCCGCAATGGTATCCTGTACCAGGTCTGTGCGCTCCAGACTCTCCTCTGCTATCATCTCTGCATCAGCTGTGTCTGAAAGTGAGAGGGTAGTCTGTGACTCAAGGTCTGCCCAAGCTGCCTCATCATCTGTGATCACAAAGTCGCAGTCCTGGTGGATGTCTGGCTCTGCGTCTGTCAGCTGCTCTGAAGCGGTACTGGCATCTGAGCGGGATCTGGATCTGGCTCTGTAGTCCTCGACCGTCTCTATTTGTATACTCTCGCCCTGTACGCGAAAGTACACCTTCCCGCTATCATGATCAGTCACCGCCTTGGCTGTGGCCAAGAACGGACGACCAAGGATGATGGGGGTATCGGCCACTGATTCAGGGATCTCCATGTCCAACACTACGAAGTCCACAGGGAATTGCAAACCCTGAATAGTGACGATAACGTCTCGTAGCAACCCCTTCGGCCTCTTGACAGATCGATCAGCGAACTGAAGGACTGTCCTGCTCTGTCGAAGAGTGCCCAACTCGAAGTGGTCGAGAAGGGCTGCCGGAAGTAGGTTGATCGAAGATCCGCTATCTAAAAGAGTACGGTCGAACCACTGCTCTCTGATCTGGCATCTGACATACGGGGCCCCTGCATCTGGCCTCTTGGCTGGCAGTCGGTTCTGAATCGCAAAGCACGTGGCTTTGGTCAGCACATGGATCTCTGCGGTCTTGTTCCTCTTCTTCCTCCTGACTGTGGTCCTATCTCTTAGGGATCGCTGAAGAAGAGGAATGTGCTGCAAAGCCTCATTGAGGGTCAGCTGGATGTGAAATCGGTCTATCATGCCCTGGCTGAACTCCTCCTGCTCTCTCTTTTTTGGATCTTTTTCTTTTTTCTTCCCCTTCCCCAATTCAAGGGCTCTAGGAAAGGGGATCACAGGGTCCTTCTCAGATGAAGGACTAGGAATAGGCCTAGATGGTTCGATGACCGGATCCTCACAAACATCATTCACCACAGTGGGATCAGAAGAAACTAAACCTTTTCCTTTATTCAAATTAGAGTTCTGAGATACATTCATGCGAGGAAAGACAACATTTCTATCCGAATAAATGTTGGTGGCGTCAGTACCACCTCTAGCTGGCTCTACAACTAGACGTCTTGCGGCCTCAGTACCGTGGGCTGGCTCGGCTCTGCTGGTGGCGTCAGTACCACCTCCTCGATGTGGTGAAATGGCGGCCTCAGTACCGCCGGTGGAATCAGCATCTCGGGTGGCCTCAGTACCACCGTCACCATGATGTGCGGCTTCAGTACCGCTCTCTTCTTCCTCATCTGGCGCTCTAGATGATTCCTCGTGTTGTCGCTCAGATGAGGCGCCGCCTGCTGGTCTTCTACCGCTCCTAAGTGTAACAAAATCAGCATCAAATATATCCGATGACATATCATCAAATGAGTTACTAGGAGTGGTAGGCTCAGTGTGAACTACCTGCTCAGATTTCCTCTTCAAGCTATTCGGATTCGGCTCGATCTGTGCAGGGATGGCGGCCTTCCCTCTCATCAGGTCCCGCATCTCCTGGCGGAACTCGTCCATCTCCCGTCTAAATGTAGCCTGCTGCTCTGTGAAGAGGCGGGCTAGATCATCCATGGCGGGGCTCTCATGGGAACCCGACGGGTTGCCTCTCTGGTAATGAGGCTGCTGGACCTGGTGCTGCTGCGGCTGAGAGGGGTAAGAGGAAGGATGCTGCTGCTGGTGAGCCTGCTGCTCACGTCTCCAATTCTGTCCCTGCTGCTGGTAGGGACGAGGTACGAAGGATGATGGCTGGTGTGGTTGGTATGCTGGGGGCTGCTGGTGATCTCTCTACTGGGAGTACTGCCCTCCCTGACCGGCTGGCTGTTGTTGGGACTGGTTACCCCCATTCCCCACCTGAATCCGGGATGGTCTCGTCGGATTCCAGGTTGAGGACGGTCATACCAAATCCCGTTGACATCCATCAACGGCTCAGCATCGAAGGAGTCTGGCGGTAGTGCTGCCAGAGGTTGATCCGGCTGATATACCACCATCTGTAAGTCTGGAGATGGTGGTGACTGGTAAGAGGGTTGCTGCTGCTGGTACGGCTCCGCCTGTACAAGGTGAACTTGTCTAGGCTGCTGCAAGGAGCTGGAGCGCTGGGACGAGCTGCGGCTGCCGCCGGAATCGCCTCACGACAGAAGACGGGGCTGAGGAGCCGTCTGTGCCTCCTGAAGACACAAGAGCTGGGTCTTCATGTCGCTCAGAGTTTGTGCCATTTGCTCCATCTGAGTTATGCCCTGGCACTGCTTCTTCTCTATGATTTCCATGCGGTCCAACTTCTCGCTGATAATCCCCATGTCCGCAGCGGCCGACTCTGCCTGTGCGGCAGCAACTGTGGACGAACTGGATGGACCTGCATCAACCCGTGCTATCCGCTGATACTGCACGGGTCCTGGCGGCTGAACTCTCTGTGTGTACAACCGAGTCTGGGACATCACCATGTAATTTTCGGACATCTCCTCATAGATGGCCCAGACTTGGTTGTGGTCCTTGGCAAAGTAGGACCCGCCGCAAGAAGCATTCACCAGTCCCTGAAGCTCTGGCGTCAGCCCACTAAAGAAGCTCTGAACTAGGTTTGGCTTTGAAATGTCGTGGTGTGGGCATCTATCCAGAAGCTCTCTGAACCTCTCCCATGCCTCGTGAAATTGCTCGTTAGGGAGCATGGAGAAGTTGTTGATCAGGGCCCTTGCTGCATTCGTCCGCCCGAGTGGATAGTACTTGTTCAAGTACTCGGTGCGGAGCTTCTCCCAGGTGTAAACAAACTTCCCTAGATGCTTCAGCCAGGCGGCTGCTCTATCTGCCAGTGAAAAAGGGAAGGCCATCATCCGAATCGTATCTTGGTCCACACGACGGTCGTGGACAGTGCTACAGATCATCAAAAACTCCTGGAGATGGAGGTGGGGTTCCTCAGTGGCGAGTCCGTGAAAATGAGGAAGCATCTGCAGGGTGTTCGGAGGGAACTTGAAATCCCCCACGATAGCAGGTATCACCACCCACTGGTGCATCAGTGTAGATCCGGGGTTGTGTAGCTCCCGCATCGGTCTTGCTGCGGCGGCGGCTGCCGCTGCTGCGGCAGCTGCTGCTGCGGCTGCTGCTGCGGCTGCTGCCTCTGCATCAGCGTCAGGAATGTCCTCCGGCTCGCTCGGCTCGTCTCGCTCTGCTCGGAGCCTCTCCAACTCCCTCCTCATCTCTATCATGAATGCCCCCTGATCGCGTAACTGTTGCTGAACTGTCTCTAATGACGCGATCAGGGTGGAGTTAATCGCTCCCTGGTCTAAGACAAAATGTTCGGGCTGGCGATCGTCTGAACTGCCGGCTCCGGCCATAGGGACGTCTGCAAAATCAGATGAGCCCAACTCAGGTTCTGTCAAATTAATTCGTCTTTCCTCGGGCTCATGTCTCTCAGTAGCAGAAGAAAGGGGATCGAGGGGGAACAGGGTGGAATCGAACTCGGGCCCGGAGGGCTGGTCTTGACTCTCACGGGCCAACCTAGATGATGGAGTAGACGCGCCTGAAAGCGGTGCAGCCAGAGGCTGCCTAAGAGATCGTCTACCCATCATCGTGATCTTGGTGAGTTGGGCGGATGGGATCTGGAGAAAATATGATTGCAAAGCAAACCCCCGGTTCACCAACGCAACACAATCTGAAGACCGTGAAAGCTCGGTCAATTTATCTTGTCAATTTTATTTGGTGAACACACAAAATATCAGAGCGCTTACGTGACCTGTTAGGATACCCGATGCTACTCCAACCGACTGGCCCGCACGGAAGAGTCGGTAGTCAGCTAGAAATAACACCGGAGGGTTCTACCTAGGGTGCGGGTCACTCTCTCGCGCATCCAAACCATACAATGAGGGGGTTGCTCTCCCCAAGACAAATTTTTAATGTGAGTGTCTTTTAGGGTCAATAATGTTATCCAGTCCCAATTTTTTTTTGTTTTGTTTTTCTTTTTAATTTTTTTCAAAATCAATACAAGCGGCCTAACGGTTTTTCCGATTCTCCTGATGATTAAGCCAAAAACAGAGGGAGAAGACGAAAAAGCCGATGCGCGAAGAAATCAATGATGCATGCAGAGAAAGAAATGCGTACCTTGTCTCCGGCACTCTACATGCAAGTGATCCGCGCAGAATTTAAAGACAGAAATAAAACTACCTAAATGATGCAACGGGAAAAACCGAGTCCTAGATGAGCAACTTCTATTGATCGTGAAGAACAATAGTTAGCTAACCGAATCGAGTCCGGAGTCCGATCTTGGGAGTCACTCGGTGCCCGCCACAACGGGTCCTGCCAGCGCTGTATGTGACTCCTCACGGCACGTGGTCTCAAATCCAATTAAACTAACTTTTTCAATGAATTTTATTAAGGTCCAATTACGTTCTATAGGAACAAATATTCTATTAGGTGATGGGCCTTAGAAATTTACGTCACAAGCAAGAGAAATTCCTAAATCTAGGGGCTCGAGAAAAACCGCGTAAACACCGGAAAAGGCAGCTAGCTATAAAAACCGTAGAAAAAGTCGCGAAAATCCAAATGGGTCCCCCGAGCACACCGGTGCTCGGCGAAACAGACCCGCTAAGTTACAAATGTCCACAGTTCAAAGTCTAAGTTATTACAACAATATTGTTCTCTCTCTCTCTCTAAATAGAAAATTTCTTCTCCTCTCTCTCTTCCTCCTGCTCTTCTTCCCGTGCGGATCCTCAAAAAGTGTACTCCAAGTTCTCCACGCAGTACCTCGCACAAAAATAAGAAAGAGAGAGTGTCAGAAAACAGTTATAATTTAGAGAGACAATATGGAGAAATGACTACAAAGCCGTGCTCCCCGGCAACGGCGCCATTCTGATATCCAGCCTAAGCAATCGGGGTAAAGGTCAGAAAATGGTCGTTGCGACCTCGATCGAGTAGACTAGGTGTATCAAGAAAAATCAACCACTCACAGAGATAAAATCAATCAAAACAAAATGGAGCGGTCTAGCTATGTGATTAACCTGGTATAGCTCCCAGGGTCGAACACAAGGAGCACAGATTGGCTAAATAGCCTACGATGTAGTCAGAAATCCGAGGGAATCTTTTTTAGTGGTTTTTATTTGTTTTTATATTTTTTTAGATTTTTTAAATGATGAGAAAATTAAAGAAGGCACACAGATAATGAACTTGAACAATTTATTTAAAGCATTAAAAAGCAAGCAAAAATTCAAACAAAAATGATTTTATGTGTTTAATAATTTTTTATGTTTTTGGTGAATTTTTGAGATTTTTCTGATGTTTATTTTATTTTCTAAAAATCAAACAATGCAACAAAGAAGAGGTACTGTCCAGCAAGGTTAGAAACTCAAAAATAAAATATTTAAGAGTTTCAATCAACCCTGGAGGTAATTTTCCTGTAAACTATGAGGAATAAGGAAAATTTAGGCACCCTAATTATTATTTTTGGATTTTTAATTTAATTCTTATAATTTTTATGAGTTTTTGAGGGGTTTTTAAATTTTTAAGGTTTTTAAGTGATGAAAAATAGCCAAAATTGGTTAGAAAATCAAACAACAAGCAAACTACAGTATCTAATTTTTTTTAGAATTTTTGGGGGTGATTTTATAATTTTTTTGTTATTTTTAAACCTAGACAGTGACTAAAAAGGAGGTTTTTGAATTTTTAAAAATAATAAATGAAATCAAAAATGTCCTCAAAAATCACAGAAATTCCTACACCATGGCAGGAGCCATGTGTCAAAATCTCATTGGATTTGGAGGTCGTTTGATATTTTATTCAAAAATAAAGGAGGGGCACTGTGCACAGGGACCTAAGTGCAAATACCCAAAAGTTCTGGGGGTCTGGTGCAAAATACCCAGCGAAACACGTGCCAAGCACGTGCCTGGGGCACTCAAGGACCCAAATGTGAGAAAAATAAGTCCCGAGGACTTATTGGTAACAAGTACCAAAAGTCCAGGGGCTTATCTGCAAAATACCCAAAATAAAACGCACATGTGCAAATAAAACATTCACAGGGGTATATATGCAATTACTCAAAAAGTTTTATTCATTTCATAACCACCAGAACTACAGGATTAATTATGCAAAATTCCCAAAATAACACGTGACGAAGCACGTGGCTCTCAACTGGCAGGGGTATAAATGCAAATAAAAATAAGCACGAGGGTCTCTATGCAAATATCCCAGAAAATAAACAACTGACTCGACAACTTACAGGACTGAAAAGAAAATAACAAACTACGAGGGGGACCTACGATATTTACCCCTTTATTAGCCGACGGTCGGATAGGCGCCACGTGGTGATCGAACGGCTGGGATGGCGGCGCGACTCCTCTCTTCGTCCCTTCGGCTCGATCGACGGTCGAGAGAGGGACACGTGGACGATCGAGTGGCTCTTGTGAATGGAGTCCCTCTCTCTCGGCTCTGACGTCCAGATGGCTCCTCCGGATGATCGAATGGACGCTGCTCCTCCACAGATGAACGGCTAGGATTAGAACTGGAGCAGAGGGTGCATCGGACGGCTCTGGAAGATGGAGGAAGAACTCGACGCCGGCGAACTTCGCCGCCGTCCTGCGTGCGCTCCGGTCCTCCTCAGCTGCTGCAAATGATCCGAACACGCTCCTGGTGCAGCCCCGCAGCTGATGACGATGGCCGATGGCCCAGCCGAGCCCTGGAGGGGCTCCGGCGAGGCCTAGCGGCGCGAAGCTCCGGTCTGAACTGTAAAGGAGGCTCAGACACCCCCTTTGGACCTGCAAAGTAGACAAGAAGCTTCGCGGGTCGAGGGCAAAATGCCTCGACCCAAGAAAGCGGGGTGAAGATGGTCTGTGCTGTGGGGCGAACGAGCTCCGGCGAGGCGGAGACGGTGGAGCTCGACTCCCAGCTCCGGGGCGAGCTGGGGGTGAATGAGCGGGCGTAGAAGGTGCGCGGGGAGATGGCGGAGATGATGGAATGCTCCGATGATCGAAAGATTGATCGGGATAGTCGGAATTAGGGAAGCACGGCGATGGGTCGATTTGGGCGAAATCCTAAATTAGATGAAACTAGAAGGAGCTAAGGTTACCTGGTGGCTGCAGTAGACTATGCTGGAGCTGCTCTTGCTCCTGGTCCTTGCCTCAAGGGCCGTCTCCTCCCGAGGCTCAAGCTCCAGATGGTGGTCGGAGCACGGCGGCGAAACGCGGCCGGATCGATGGTCCTGCTCCTCTTCCTCGCTGCAACACCGGCTGGGGCAAGTTGTCACCTTGCTCGTCTCGATGGAGCTCACTGGAGAGAGAGTGGATAGCCAAGATGAGGCGCGGAGGCGGCGGAGGTCGGGATATATATGGTGACAGGTGCGATTAGGGTTGAGTGGAGACAGCGATGGAAGGCGTTGATTTCATGGCGAAAGATCGGGCGAGGATGAGGGATGATCGGCGAAGAATCCGGGCACGGGGTTCGCGTGGGAGACAGCCTGGAGATGCGTGGAAAAATCGGCGAAGGCGGGGCGGCACGCATCTTCCAGAAAAGGAAGGAGTCCGCGGGGGGAGTTGACCGGGGTCAACAATCCCCCGTGGACCAATCAGAAGCTGCCACGTGTATTTAAATTTTGTTTATTTATTTTAAGGTAGAAATAGGCCGAATTAAAGAAAACTCAAAACATGAAATGTTTTTCTTTTATTTTTTTCTATTTTTTGGTGATTTTTAATTAATTTTTGGAAATAAAAATAGGGGTAGCTATGTATATAGGTATATGTACACTATATGGATTTTTATTTTTGATTTTTTTATTTGTTATTTTTATGTATTTTTTATGCTATTGTATTTTATTTATTTACATCATAAAATATGGAATAAAATGGTATTTTTATTTTATTTTAATTATTTATACACAAGGGTGAAATAAATAATTGTATACATTTATATACATGGTATTTATACAATGTATTTTTGTATTTTTCATTTTGTAATTTTTATTTGATTTTTGTTTTGTTTCTTGTTATTTTATGTATTTACCATATGTAACATAGAATATTTACAAAAAGTTTTAGAAAATAATTTTATTTATTTATAGGGTTAAATAAATAAAGGATGATGGTCTACACATGGTGAAAGGGCATTTTTGAATTTTTGATTTTTAAATTTTTATTTTATTTTTAATAAAATATACACACAATATGTACAAGCATATTTTTGGGTGAGGAAAATATAATTTTATGTATTTACAGAAGTATATACACATGAGCTCCTATCTCCCTCTACTTTGGCTTTTATGCGGTCAGGCCCATGCTGAGCCCTCCCTTGGGTTAGGTTGCTCAATATTTATTCTAAATATTTCCCTCTTTTTCTTTTTGCTCTTTATTCTTTTTATTTTTGCACAAAAACATGCTAATTATAGGTTTTTACACAATGCATGCTTTTGGTAATTATTTGTATTTACACATATCTACATGTATTTGCAAAGGTTTTTGTAGCTAAAATAGAAGAATAAAGAGTGATGAATGGGTATTCATCACGGTCCCGCAAAAAAGTTCGCTTTCTACCTTCTTGATCATGTGTACATCCATCTCTGTTGCATATTTTCACTCGTTTACCTCCATCCATCTTCCATATTGCTCATCCACTCATTCTCGTGTCTGCCCTGCTTAGGATGTACTTTGTCCTAAGTATAGGAGGGCGGATGAGCCGAGTATTCAGTCATCGTTCCGTTTCATCACTCTTGTTGTTGCCTATACTTAGGGCTTCTTTCACCCTAAGTATAGGGGGAGTGATTTGTACATCCTCTGATCTCTTCTTCCATCTTCATCTCTTTTCTTCTTTTCCTTTTCTATTTTCTTTTTCTACCGAAAAGGTGTCGCCCCTTGTTGTCAGTCTTCTATACTTAGGACCTACTTTGTCCTAAGTATGGGGGGGTGTGCACCCCGAGTTCTTCTATTCTTTGATCTCCTCCACTGTCTCCTCTTCTTGTCTATACTTAGGGATATCTTACCCTAAGTATAGGGGGAGATAGTCCGAGTACGATCTTTTCATTCCCACTCTTGACCCTCTCTGCTTTGTGTATAGTCTTCTATACTTAGGATTATTTGATCCTAAGTATAGAGGGGACGATAAACTTCTCATTCGTTCATCTCTCCATTCGTTTATTCTTTAGATTTTCCTATACTTAGTACGAGTTATGTCTTCTCTTTTTCCCTCTGATCTATGAGGACATAGCTCAAGCTAAGTATAGGGGGGCCGTATATACTACGTATATACTTTAGCCATAACTCGTACTTTCGTATTTTTAATAATAATTATGACTAATTTTACTATTAAAATTCATTAAAAATACTTAATAAAAATTTTTTATTATTCCTCAAATTCTTTTTGTATTTACTGATTAATAAATCAGGGAAAATATTTTTTGCAAAATGATTGAAAAATAGTTTGAAAATCCTTTTGAAAAATATTTTGAAAACTATTTGGAAAACATTTTGTTTAATATTTTCAACCTTTGTAAAATTGTTTTGTTTTGAAAATTTTATTTGTGTGAAATAAAATGTTTGAAAAACAATTTGCAAATGGTTTGAAATGGTAATTTTAAAAAATCTATATATACTATTTGAAAACCTTTGCAAAATGATTTTCAAATGTGTGTACATGTTTGTAAAAAATAGTTTGGACTATAGTTTTCAAAATTGTTTGAAAAACCTTTTTCAAATAAGTTTGAGGAGTATAAGCATCACATTAAAATTCGTTATATATACTTATAAAATCGATCACTTACCCTTTATAAATTCTTAAAATCTACTTCTTGTAAAAATAAAATACATCCCTATGTAAATATTTGTACCCAATTTTTATCCAAAATCTTTTTGTTTTCAAAAATTTCTATAAACATTTGTAAAAGTAAAAATACCAAAAATATTTTGAAAAATATTTTTAAAAAATACCAAAAAAATGCATATGAATCATCCTTTTCAAAAATCCATAAAAAGTTCAAAATCTTTGAAAAATTGCATCACAAAAATATTTTCTGCATTCTGCATAGCATGAGCATTTTTCGGATTGAGTTGATAATTGAACAAGTCTAAGTAAAATCCGGAGATTGGAGCTTGGTTGGACCCTAAATCGACCTAATTAACAGGAACCTTATAGGAGCTAGAATTGAGGTACTTCTGGTCTAGTTGACTTAATTCTTCGAGGATCACGAGACTTGGTTCAATGGATTCTTGATTGTCTAAGTAGAGTATTTCAGAGCACACACACGACTCTTGTTGATAATGATATAACTTGGACACCCGCACCTTTCACTTGGCTCAACTCAGTTGGAGTGGTGAGGGATTGGATTTGCCGGTATGAGACACAAACAAGTGGAAACATTTGTCCTCCTCTAGGGAGGGAAGTGCACCCCAACTCGTCTAGTGATGAGGAATTCTAAAGACAGGAGAGTGTGGATTGCAATAAAGCTTCAAAAGAGGGATAGTCTACTGGCTCAAGAGGAAAAACTCCCTATGTAAATGCTGTTGTAAATAGTATTTCAAAAAAAAGGAAAAAGAAAAAAGAAAAAAACTTCAAAATAGTGGACATGCCTGTATAAAAATAAATGCATGTCGGAGTGTATATATGTTGTATAGTCAATAAGAAATCTTGAGTTCCAAAGTCAAATCATGTGAGTCTGCAGCTGGATGACTTGACTACACGGGTCTTGCATCCTAGGATAGGTAGCTACATGATGAATACACATTCATCACTCTTTATTCTTATATTTTAGCTACAAAAACCTTTGCAAATGCATGTAGATAATTGTAAATAAGAATAATTAGCAAAAGCATGCATTGTGTAAAAGCCTATAATTAGCATGTTTTTTGTGCAAAAATAAAGAATAAAGACTAAAAAGAAAAAGAGGGAAATATTTAGAATAAATATTGAGCAACCTAACCCAAGGGAGGGCTCAGCATGGGCCTGACCGCAATAAAAGCCAAATTAGAGGGAGATAGGGGCTCATGTGTAAATATTTGTACATAAATAAAAATATATTTTCCTTATCCAAAAATATGCTGGTACATATTTTTATATATTTATAAAAACAAAATAAAAAGTTAAAAATCAAAAAGATTAAATTACCTTTCATCATGTACATAAGCCACACCTATATATTTATTAAGCTTTGTAAATATCCAAAAGTAATTTTTATCATTTTTTGTAAATAGTCTATGTTATAAATAAAATAAAAAAGAATCAAAACAAAAATCAAATAAAAATTACAAAATTCAAAATATAAAAAGACATTGTATATATACCATGTATATAGATGTATATATCTATTTATTTTATTCATCTGTACATAAATAATAAAAACACAATAAAAATACCCTTTTATTCTCTATTTTATTCTATAAATAAATAAAATATAAAATAGGAATAAAATTATACAAAAATAATAATTAAAAATCAAAAATCAAAAACCTACATATTGTATATATACCTATTAGCTATATAATGTAAATACCTTATTTTTATTTCCAAAAATTAATTAAAAATCACAAAAAAATAGAAAAAATAAAATAAAAATATTTCATGTTTTAAGTTTTTGAAAATTCGGTCATTTTCTGGCCCAAAATAATCAAATAAAAATTCAAAGCTTGGCGGGCTCTGATTGGTCCACGGGGGATTGTTGACCCCCGGTCAACTCCCCCCCAGGACCAACAGAGCCGGGTCTGCTGCGCCCGACCCATCTTCTCGGACTTTTTCCCATGCAGACCCGACTTCTTTTTGCCCAAACCCCCGGGTCCGGATTGCTCACGTCATACCCGAGAACCTCGTCGGAGCCTTAGCCTCGGGATCCGCGCACTACGTCCCCCTACCCGCGCCCTTCTTCCCGACCCGCCAGCATACTTAAGCTCAGCTCCGCCACCTAATTCTTCCATCTTTGGCTAATCCCCTCCACCCCCAGTGACCTCCAGTGCTCGAGCGTGAGTGACAGCTCGCTCCAGGTGCTGTCGCAGCGAGGAGAGGGGCCGGATACCACTGATCCGGCGAGTCAGCACCGCCGTGCTCCGCCCAGAGCAGGAGCCAGAGCCCTCGGATGTCGACGTCTCCTGAGGCGAGGACCGGGAGCTTGGCCCAGCTCCAGCACAGTCGATCCATCCACCAAGGTAATCCCGTAGCTCCCCCTTTTGGTCCAATTTCCGATTTCCCCCAATTTTCGTCGTCGTCGTGTTTCGTCGATTCCGACCACCTCACGCCCCCATTCGATCATCGGAATCCATCGTCACCTCCGCCTTCCTCCCGCGCACCTTCTCCATATCCCCATCCAACCCAGCTCGCACAGGAGCTGGGATTCGAGCTCCTCCGTCCATCCCCTCGCCGGAGCTCGCCCATATCGCCCCACCGGTCACCTCCACGACGCCTAACGGGGTCCGAGGCACTTTGCCCTCGACCCGCGAGTCTCCTGGTTTACTTTGCAGGTCATTGCGAGCCCATTTGAGGGCTCGAGTCATCCGGGCCAGGAGCTTCACCTCCGCCGACCTCGCCGGAGCCCTCTAGGGCTCGGCTGGGTCATCGGAGCCTACCATCAGCTGCGGAGCATCATCGCGGAGCTTCTCCGATCTCCAGAGGCAGCAGGGGAGGATACCAGCGCACGCACGAGGCCGGCGAAACTCGCCGGCCAACTGTTCTTCCAGCATCTTCCCCGACCGTTCGATCGCCCTCGACCTCCAGTTCTTATCCTGACCGTCCACTTGAGGAGATCCAGCCACCGTCAGATCTTGGAGAGGCGATCTGGACCGTCCGTTGCACGAGGTTTAGCCACCGAGAGCCGCACCCGTTCGATCCCCACGTGGCTTACCCTCGACCGTCCGATCGCTGCGAGGACCTCAGCGTTGGAGCGCCGCCCATTTCCAGCCGTCCATCTACCCACGTGGCGCGCATCCATCGGGCCACTTAATAAAGGGTAATTTACCCTTAGGCCCTTCCTTATCTTTTATTTCGTTTTAGTCCTGTAAATATTTTAGTCAGTTGTTTAGTTTTAGGGTATTTTGCATGTTAGACCTCGTACTTTAGATATTTGCATTTATGCCCCTGCCTGTGTGAGCCACGTGCTTCGTCACGTGTTTTGTTGGCGTATTTGCATTGATGCCCCTGTAGTTCTGGATGTTTATGAATGAATGAAACTTTTTGAGTAATTGCATTTATGCCCCTGTGAATGGTTTTATTCCGCATGTGCGTTTATTTTTGGATATTTGCAGCTGAGGCCCTCGGACTTTTGGGACGTGTTACCAATTAGTCCCTGGAACTTAGTTTTATTACATAGAGGTCCCTGAGTGCCCCAGGCACGCGCCGCGTGCGTGTTTTGCTGGGTATTTTGCATCGGGACCCCCAGAACTTAGGGTATTTGCATTTCAGTTCCCTGTGCACAGTACCCCCTTGCCATTTTTGAATAAAATATCAAATCACCTCCAAATTCGATGAAAATTTGACCCATGGCTCCTGCCATGGTGTAGGATTTTTGAGAATTTTCGAGGACATTTTTGAGTTTATTTGTTATTTTTAAAAATTCAAAAACTGTCATTTTTGTTACTGCCTAGACTAGAAAATCACAAAAAAATATAAAAACCCCTCTAAAAATTCTACAAAAAATTAAGTACTGTTTAGTTTAGTGTGTTTGATTTTCTAGCCAATTTTGGCTATTTTTCATTGCTTAAAAACCATAAAAACCTAAAAACACCTAAAACCTCATAAAAATTCCAATAAATAATCTAAAAACTCAAAACAATAAATTTGGTACTCAAGTTTTCCTTGTTTTATTTAGTTTACAGGAAAAATACCTCCAGGCCCTTTTGAGGCCTTAGAGTATTTATCTAGGGTTTTTGGGCCTGGCTGGACAGTACCTTGTATTTTTGCTACTGTTTGATTTTTAGAAAATAAAATACACATCAGAAAATTATCAAAATTCACCAAAAACATAAAAAAATATAAAACACATAAAAATATTTTTGTTTGAATTTTTGCTTGATTTTTGTTGCATTAAATAAATTGTTGAAGTGTGCTTATTTGTGTTTCTTTTATTTTCTTCACATATTAACAATCCAAAAAAATATAAAAACAATTAAAAACCACAAAAAAATATTTTGTCTTTTATTTTATTCATTTTTACTACTTCGTAGGCCTTCGGCCAACCCGTGCTCCTTGAGTTCGACCTTGGGTGCTATACTAGGTTAAACATATAGCAGGACCGCTCCCTTGCTTGATTGATTTTATTTGCTTTAAGTGGTTCATTTTTCTTGATATACGTGGTCTGATTGCTCGGGTCACAACGACCCTATTTCTGTACCTCATACCCTAGCCTTCGGACCCGTTATCAGAATGGCGTCGTTGCCGGGGAGCACGGCTTAGTAGTTCTTTTCGTTTTTATTTTTCGCGGCTTTTCGCGGCTCTTCAGAGCTCGCGGCTTTTCGCGGTTTTTGTCTATATTTTGTTTGATTTTATTTTCTTTTTCTTTTATTTTTGTTTTTGTTTTATTTTGTGTGTTTATTTTATTTTACATTTTTGCACATATACCCTTATTTTTCATTTGCCTTTATTTTCTTTGATATTATTTGATTGGTTCTGACCACTTGTTTTCTCTTGCGAGGGCCCGAGGACCGAGGCGGCTATTCTCGAGAGCCGGCGCAACCGCGAGATTCGGAGGCGGCTCCTTTCTTCGCGGAGCCGCAGGAGAGAGTGAGAGAGAGCTGAGTGGGTGAGGATTAGGGTAGATTTATTTTTGTTCATTATTATTGTAATAATACATGACTCAGGACTTGGACTGCTTGGACATTTGTGACTTGACCGTAGCGGGTCTGTTTCGCCGAGCACCGGAGTGCTCGGGGGACCCTTAGCACCTTCGCGGTTTTTCGCGGCTTTTTCACGGTTTTCTTTTCTTTTATTTCTGCCTTTTCCGGTGTTTACGCGGTTTTTGCTCGAGCCCCTAGACTTAGGATTTTCTGGTGAATGTGCTGTAACTAGTAGGATCCACACACCTAATTGATTATCTGTTTCCTATAGATCGATAAATTGGACCTACTTAAAATCAATAATAAAAAATAACCGATTCATTTGCCTCCGTAGCCTACGTGCCGCAGCCCGTCCTGTAAAGCGCACGATTTGTCGGACAGAGGAGGGACGGGGCAAGACCGGACTCTTTGGCTTGGAGGTCGGTGACCGGTTAGACGGTTCTTCGCTAGAAGTTGCTCGTTTAGGACTCGGCTTTACCGCTGCACCATATAGGTAGTTTTATTTCTGTCTTTACTTTTATGCGCGGATCATCTTGCATGTAGAGTGCTGGAGGCAAGGTACACATTTCTTACTCGGCATGCATCATTGATTTATCGTGCATCGGCTTTTTCGTCTTCTCCCCCCTGTTTTGGACTTAATAATCAGGAGAACCGAAAAATTCGTTAGGCCTTTTGTTTGCTTTGAAAAAGATTAAAAAAGTGAAACCATAAAATTGGGACTGCTAAAATTATTGATCTTAAAAACCGCTCACCCTAAAAACTTTGTCTTGGGGAGAGCAACCCCCTCATTGTTTGGTTTGGATGCGCGAGAGAGTGACCCGCACCCTAGGTAGAGCCCCCCGTTGCTAGTCCCGACTGATTACCGACTTTTCCGTGCGGGCCAGTCGGTTGGGTTAGCATCGGATATCCCAACAGGTCACGTAAGCGCTCTGATATTCTGTGTGTTCACCAAAATAAAATCGACAAGATAATTTGACCGAACTTTCACGGTCTTCAGCTCGCGTTGCGTTGGTGAACCGGGGGTTAGTTTTCTGATCGTAATTTTTCTAGATCTCATCCGCCTTACTCGCCAGATCAAGATGATGGGTAGACGGTCTCTTAGGAAGCCTTTGGCTGCACCGCTTTCGGGCACGTCTACCTCCTCATCTAGGTTGGCTCGTGAGAGCTCAGACCCGCTCTCCGAGCCCGAGTACGACTCCACCCTGTTCCCCCTCGACCCCCTTTCTGATCTACCTGAGAGACACGAGCCCGAGGAGAGATTGATTCATTTGACAGCACTTGAGTTGGGCTCGTTTGGTTTTGCAGACGTCGCCATGGCCGGCAGTTCTGAGGATCGTTCCCGCACTGAGCACGTTGTGATGGATCAGGGAGCGATCAACTCCACCTTGATCGCCTCATTAGAGACAGTTCAGCAGCAGTTACACGATCAGGGAGCATTTATGATTGAGATGAGGAGAGAGTTGGAGCGCCTCCGATTAGAGCGAGATGAGCAGAGCGAGCCCGAGGAGATATCGGATGCAGAGGCACGAGCCGCCGCAGCAGCAGCAGCCGCGGCCGCCGCCGCAGCGGCAACAGCCGCAGGAGGAGGAGGACCACCTAGACCAATGCGGGAGTTGCACAACCCCGGATCTACACTGATGCACCATTGGGTGGTGGTACCTGCTATCGTGGGGGACTTCAAGTTCTCCCCGAACACCCTGCAGATGCTTCCTCGTTTCCACGGACTTGCCACTGAGGAGCCCCACCTCCACCTCCAGGAGTTTCTGATGATCTGCAGTACTGTCCACGACCGGCATGTGGACCAGGACACGATCCGGATGATAGCCTTCCCGTTTTCACTGGCAGATAGAGCAGCCACCTGGCTGAAGCATCTTGGGAGGTTTGTCTATACCTGGGAGCAGCTCCGCACCGAGTACTTGAACAAGTACTATCCACTCGGGCAGACGAATGCAGCGAGGGCCCTGATCAGCAACTTCTCCATGTTCCCCAACGAGCAGTTCCACGAGGCATGGGAGAGGTTCCGAGAGCTCCTGGACAGATGCCCGCACCACGACATCACGAAGCCGAACCTTGTGCAGAGCTTCTTCAGCGGGTTGACACCAGAGCTACAGGGCCTGGTGAATGCTTCTTGCGGCGGGTCCTACTTCGCCAAGGACCACGACCAGGTCTGGGCCATCTTCGAGGAGATGGCTGAGAACTATATGGTGATGTCTCAGACCAGGTTGTATACTCAGAAGACCCAGCCACATCAGCCAGGACCCGTGCAGTACCAGCGGATAGCACGGGTAGATGCAGGTCCATCCAGTTCGTCCGCAGCCGCAGCAGCACAGGCAGAGTCGTCAGCTGCGGACATGGGCATTATCAGCGAGAAGCTGGACCGCATGGAGCTGATCGAGAAGAAGCAGTGCCAGAGTATCACGCAGATGGAGCAGATGGCACAGGTTCTGAGCGACATGAAGACACAGCTCATGTGTCTCCAGGAGGCACAGACGGCTTCTCAGCCCCGTCTTCAGTCGCGAGGTGACACCGGCAGCAGCAGCAGCTCGTCCCAGCGCTCCAGCACCCACGTGCAGCCTAGACAGGTCCATCTTGTACAGGCGGAGCCGTACCAGCAGCCGCAGCCCACCTACCAGTCCCCACCATCTCCAGAGATGCAGATGGTGGTCTACCAGCCGAACCAGCCTCTGGCAGTACTCCCGCCAGCCCCCTATGATGCCGAGTCGTTGATGGATGTCAACGGGATTTGGTATGACCGCCCCCAGCCTGGGATCCGACGAGACCATCCCGGATTCAGGTGGGGGAGTGGTGGTACCCAGCCCCAGCAACAACCGTCAGGACAGGGAGGGCAGTACTCCCAGCAGAGAGATCACCACCAGCCGCAGCAGCAGCCCCCAGCATATCAGCAGCACCAGCCATCCTTCGGTCCTCGTCCCTATCAGCAGCAGGGACAGTCGTGGAGACATGAGCAGCAGGCTCACCCAGTTCAGCAGCAGCACCCTTCCTCATACCCCTCTTACCAGCACCAACAGCACCAGTTCCAGCAGCCTCACCCACAGAGAGGCTACCCGTCGGGTTCCCACGAGAGCCCTGCTTTGGATGACATCGCTCGCCTCCTCACGGACCAGCAGGCCACATTCAGATGGGAGATGGACGAGTTCCGCCAGGAGATGCGGGACTTGGTGAGAGGGAAGGCCGCCATTCCAGCCCAGATTGAGCCGAACCCGAACAACCTCAAGAGGAAATCTGAGCAGGTAGTACATACTGAGTTTGCCACTCCTAGTGACCCATTTGATGATACATCTTCGGATCTATTTGATGCTGATTTTGTCATACTTAGGAGCGGTAGGACCCCAGCAGGCGGCGACGCCTCATCTGAGCTTCACCACGAGGACACTTCAGAGGCGCCACATGAGGAGGAGGAGAGCGGTACTGAGGCCGCTCCAGATGATGACGGTGGCACGGATGCCACCAAGGATGCTGATCCCACCGGCGGTACTGAGGCCGCCGCTTCACCAGATCTAGGAGGTGGTACTGACGCCACCAGTTCAGCCGAGCCAGCCCGCGGTACTGATGCCGCGAGACGTCTACCAGCAGCAGCAGCACAGCCAGCCCACGGTGGTACTGAGGCCACCGGTGTTAGTATAGAGAGAGATGTTGTTTTTCCTCGCTGTGTTGTATCTCAGGACTTTGGTGTGAATAAAGGAAAAGGTTTAGTTTCTTCTGGTCCCACTGTGGTGCATGATGTATGTGTGGATCCGGTCATCGAACCGTCTAGGCCTTTTCCTAGTCCTTCATCTGAGAAGGACCCTGTGATCCCCTTCCCTAGAGCCCTTCAGATGGGGAAGGGGAAGAAAAATGATCCAAAAAAGAGAGAGCTTGAGGAGTTCAGCCAGAGCATGATCGATCGATTCCATATCCAGCTGACCCTCCAGGAGGCTTTGCAGCACATCCCCCTTCTCCAGCGATCTTTGAGAGAGAGGACTACAGTCAGGAGGAGGAGGAGGAACCACACTTCAGAGATACATGTGCTGACGAAAGCCACGTGTTTTGCGATCCAGAACCGTCTGCCGGCCAAGAGGCCAGATTCAGGGGCCGCGTATGTCAGATGCCAGATTAGTGAGCAGAGGTTCGACCGTACTCTACTAGATAGCGGATCGTCGATCAACCTTCTTCCGGCAGCCCTTCTCGACCGCTTTGAGTTGGGCACTCTTCGACAGAGCAGGACAGTCCTTCAGTTCGCTGATCGATCTGTCAAGAGGCCGAAGGGGTTATTACGAGACGTTATCGTCACGATTCAGGGCCTGAAATTCCCCGTGGACTTCGTAGTGTTGGACATGGAGATCCCTGAGTCAGTGGTCGATACCCCTATCATCCTTGGTCGTCCGTTCTTGGCCAGAGCCAAGGCGGTGACTGATCATGATAGCGGGAAGGTGTACTTTCGCGTCGAGGGCGAGAGTATACAAATAGAGACGGTCGAGGACTACAGAGCTAGATTCAGAGTCCGCTCAGATGCGAGTACAGATTCAGAGCAGCTGACAGACGCAGAGCCAGGCGTCCACCAGGACTGTGATTTTGTGATCACAGATGATGAGGCAGCTTGGGCAGATCTTGAGACACAGACCATCCTCTCACTTTCAGATACAGCTGATGCCGAGATGATAGCAGAGGAGAGTCTGGAGAGCACAGCCCTGGTCCGGGATACCATTGAGGCAGCAGAGCCGGTCCTTGATCGCAGCACGATGTTTAGTGATGGTGGTGCTGAGGCCACCTTGTTTTCCGGTGGTACTGATGCCACCGCGGTTGATACAGATCCCTTGGATTCAGAGTCTGATTGGGCCGATTGTTATGATCAGATGCCAGACCTGAGTTCACTGAGCCTATAGATGAGGAGGAGGTAGATGCAGAGCAGACCAGAGACAGTGCAGTTGAGCAGCCTTCTCCCGATCCAGTTTGCAAGAGTACGCTTTCACTTTCCCAGGCAGATTTGGCAGACTTAGCAGCTTTCACTCAGTTTCTTTCGCAGCCAGATTTGCCAGCACCCAGCATTCCAGAGCTGAAGCCGCTCCCTACTTCGCTGAAGTATCGATTCCTTGCGGGCGAGCCAGAGATGTACCCAGTCATCATCTCCGCCGAGTTGACTGGAGAGCAGGAATCCCGTTTTGATGGGGTTCTTGAAAAGAACCGCAAGGCGATCGGATGGAGCGTAGCAGATCTCCATGGGATTAGTCCATCGGTGTGCTCCCACCATATCTATCTCGAGGAAGGGGCGAAGCCGTCGCGTGAGTTCCAGCGGCGTCTAAACCCCAACCTGAGAGAGGTCGTGATGAAGGAAATATCGAAATGGTGGGGTGCAGGTTTTATTTATCCCATTTCCGACTCCAAGTGGGTCAGCCCCTTGCATGTGGTGCCTAAGAAGACGGGCATCACGACTGTGATCAGTGAGTCGGGAGAGGAGATCGCTACACGAGTACCCACCTCTTGGAGGGTTTGTGTTGACTACAGGAGACTCAACCAAGCCACCAAGAAGGATCATTTCCCCCTGCCTTTTATTGACCAGATCATTGAGAGACTGGCAGGGAAGAGCCATTATTGCTTCCTGGATGGGTACTCGGGCTACAACCAAGTGGCCATCGCTCCTGAGGATCAGGAGAAGACCACCTTTACCTGTCCCTTCGGCACATATGCTTTTCGACGCATGCCATTTGGGCTATGCAAATGCCCTGCGACTTTTCAGAGATGCATGCTGTCGATCTTTTCGGACATGGTAGGGGAGTGTTTGGAGGTCTTCATGGATGATTTCTCGATCTACGGCGACGGATTCGATTCTTGTCTTGACTGCCTAGATCGAGTACTCCAGCGATGTATTGAGTATCACTTGGTGCTATCTTGGGAGAAGAGTCACTTTATGGTGACTCAGGGGACGGTGCTTGGCCATATCATCTCCAACAGGGGCATGGAGGTTGATCCGGCCAAGGTTGATGTCATTAGGAAACTCACACCACCGTCCAATCTGAGGCAGCTACGGTCATTCCTGGGGCACGTTGGATTTTATAGGAGATTTATTCAGGATTTCAGCAGGATTGCCCGACCATTGACTGACCTCTTGACGAAAGACACCGAGTTCCTTGTCGATGACAAGTGTCTCTCGTCGTTCGCGACTCTCCAGCAGTGTGTCATTGAGGCTCCTGTCCTCCAGCCGCCTGATTGGTCTCTTCCATTCGAGATCATGACGGATGCCTCCGATTTTGCCGTGGGGGCAGTGCTGGGACAGAGGAGGGATGGAGTTCCAATTGCCATACACTATGCTAGCCGCACATTGGATTCCGCCCAGCGGAATTATACAGTCACAGAGAAGGAGATGCTAGCAGTAGTGTTTGCCCTGGATAAGTTCAGATCGTATATCATCGGATCTAGAGTGACTTTGTTTACAGATCACACCGCCATCAGGTACCTCATGGCAAAGAAGGATGCCAAGGCCAGACTGACTAGATGGATCCTTCAACTCCAGGAGTTCGACATTGAGATCAAGGATAAGCCTGGAGTCAAGAATGTGGTGGCGGATCATCTCTCCCGACTAGAGCAGCCTGAGGATTCTGAGCAGATTGACCCTATTAGAGATACCTTCCCAGATGAGGCGATCCTTGCTATCGCCTCACTTCCATGGTACGCCGATATTGTGAACTTTCTCGTTGTTGGGAAAGTCCCACAAGATTGGCCCAGACAGAGACTTGAGACCTTCCTTGCGAAGGCCAAGTCCTACCATTGGGAGGATCCCATCCTTTACCACGAAGGAGGGGATAGCGTCTGGCGTCGGTGTATTCCTCAGGAGGAACACCATAGCGTCCTCACTTACTGCCACAAGCTTGAGGCAGGAGGACACCATTCTGGGAGGAGAATGGCACAGAAGGTGCTCCAATCCGGCTTGTGGTGGCCTACCCTCTTCAAGGACTCAGATGAGTTCGTGAAGAGGTGTACTGACTGTCAGAGGATGGGCACTTGTGGACAGCGTGATATGATGTCGATGCAGCCCATTCACTTCTGTGAGGTTTTTGACGCATGGGGCATCGATTTCATGGGTCCATTCCCTAAGAGTCAGGGATTTGAGTACATTCTGTTGGCCGTTGATTATGTGAGTCGTTGGGTGGAGGCTATCCCCGCCGAGCCGTTGATGCGAGGACCGTTTGCAGATTTTTGAGGAAGCATATCATCACGCGGTTCGGGGTTCCACGAGTTCTGATTTCTGATGGGGGATCTCACTTCATCAACGACCAGGTGAAGGCACTTGCTTGCGAGTTCGGCATCGACCATCGTGTTGCTACACCTTACCATCCACAGACGAATGGTCTAGCCGAAGTGTCGAATAGGGAGATCAAGACTATTCTGCAGAAAGTCGTCCGCCCTGACCGAAAGGATTGGTCACAGCTTTTGGACTCGGTCTTGTGGGCATATAGGACGTCTTTCAAGACACCTTTGGGCACATCTCCCTTTCGCCTCGTATATGGCAAGCCATGCCATTTACCTGTTGAGCTGAGGCACAAGTCACTTTGGGCAGTCACAGATATTATCATGGATCCAGATGGTATGGGAGACCAGAGAAGGGCAGAGCTAGCTGCCCTGGAGGAGCTTAGAGATGCAGCTTTCTCAAGCAGCCTACATTATAAGGAGAAAGTCAAGGAGTGGCATGATTCTCATATCAGCCACAAGCATTTTGAGATTGGACAGAGAGTATGGCTGTTTGATGCGAGGCTACGATTATTTCCAGGGAAGCTTCAGAGCAAATGGAAAGGACCTTATCTGGTTCGAAAGGTACACGACAACAGTAGCATCGACATATCTGAGTTGTCTTCTGAGAGTGCCTTTCGAGTGAACGGCCAACGGCTCAAGCCATTTCTAGATCATGAGCCGCAGGTCGTTGATCTCGCCCCTATTCATTTTGCGTGAGATGTGGTCTTTGACTCACATCTAATGCATCTCACGCCTGAGTTTCACTGATCTCCCGCTGTATATAGATCCAGATGTCCATATCATCACATACTTTAGTCCCACATCCCTTCCTTCATCTTGTGATTATGCTATACTTAGGGTGCACTTTACCCTAAGTATAGGGGGGATGTGAGGCCTTTCAGGTATTTCTTTTGTTTCCATCTACCCCTGTTTTTGTTGCCTATACTTAGGGATATTTCACCCTAAGTATGGGGGGGGGGGGGGTAGACCCTGTACATTCTGCACTCAGGTTTTCCCTTAGTATACAGCCTGCTATACATAGGATTTCTTGATCCTAAGTATAGGGGGGAGACCTGAGCCCCTCTTGACTTTTCATTTCTTTTTGTATAGCCCTTCGTTTCACTTCCCTATACCTAGCACGAGTTATGTCTTCTTCATCGCTCTTGACTCTGAGGACATCGTTCGAGCTAAGTATAGGGGGGTGTGTATATATTTCATATATACTGTAGCCATAACTCGTACTTTGTGTGAGTGTGTTAATAAATAAAATGGCTAAAAACCACAAAATTAAAAAAAATTTTCATGTACATAATCTTCTTTTATTTGCACATACATAGCTAGTGTACAAATTATTTTTGTAAAAATGATTTCAAAAATCTTTTGTGTAAAGCTTGTGTAAATATTTTCGTATCAAAATTATGTATATAGTACAAAATTTTTCCAAAATGTTTTGAAAATCAAAAGTTTGCAAAAATCTTGTGTAAATATGTGTAAATACCTTTTTTGCAAAACTTGCACTTCATGCATCATCCATTCATGATTTCAAATCATTTTTCAAAAATTTTGCATGATTGGTAAACTTTGTGTAAATAAGCATCTTTTTGTACATATGTATATAGTTTTTCTGGATGATAGTTGATATTTAAACTAGCCTGGAATCAAATTGAGAAATGGAGCTTGATTAAGATCTTAATCCACCTAATTTCTAAGAGGAACCTTATAGGACTTAGGTTTAAGGCTTTTCAGGTCCATGATGACTTAATTCTTTGAGTCCACTAGGCTATGATCACATGTCATCTCAATGAGCCTAAGTAGAGCACTTAACAACAACACATGACTCATATAGATTATGGCTTTACTTGGACACCAGCACTATGCACCGAGCTCTCTACGGATGAGGTGGTGAGGAGGCAGTCATCCTTGACTTGGGGTAGCATATGAGGGTAGTACTTCTAGGCGGAACCTCTCTTCTTCTTATAGTGAAGGAAGTGCGTCTCAACTTGGTTTGGTTGCAATGAGGTCTAACGACGGGAGTTGTGGGTTGCAATAAAGCTTCAAAAGAGGGATAGTCTACTGGCTCAAGAGGAAAAACTCCTTGTATATATGCTGCACATGTATATGCTGTATAGATGCACTCGAAAAAAAATGTGCAAAAAGAAAAGAACTCCAAAAAAATGGTGGGTCTGAGAGAAAATGATAATCCCACCGGAGTATGTATAGAGTGCAATAAGCAAAGCTTGGTTTCATGATCCACCTGTTGTAGCTTGCAGCTGGGAGACTTGGCTACACTGGTCAGGCTCCCAAGGGTACTTGGCTACACTGGCCTTGACCCATTCTCTTCTTCCCCCTCTTCTTGAGCCGGTTGTACTTGAACTTAGAAGGGAATACCCCGCTCCTCGAGGAAAGAGTGGCCAGATTGAGGTCATAGAGTTACCTTGTTGGGGAGGGTAGTCAAGTTGCCATTTCTGAGGTGGAGAGCTCAGACCTCACTTTCACAGTACAGGAAAAGATTCATGGTCTTCAGGGTTTGTGATTGATGACTTGTTCTGATCTGGAGCATCGAGGAGTCTTGATTATAGATTAGTGGAACTTAGAGGCTGTTAGGTTTTAAGCTTAAGTCTAAATAAGGTTCCAACACATTAATAATCCAAAGATCTGATTGAGCTCCATACCTCAATTTAATAAAGGCAAGTTTAATAATCAACCTTGATCCATGTACATCCACTTTTTCTTTTTCTTTCTTCCTTTTTCACTTCTTTTTCAAATAAGTGTTTGCTAAGGGACTAGCAAAGTTAAGTATGGGGGGGGTGATGAATACCCATTCATCACTCTTTATTCTTATATTTTAGCTACAAAAACCTTTGCAAATGCATGTAGATAATTGTAAATAGGAATAATTAGCAAAAGTATGCATTGTGTAAAAGCCTATAATTAGCATGTTTTTGTGCAAAAATAAAAGAATAAAGACTAAAAAGAAAAAGAGGGAAATATTTAGAATAAATATTGAGCAACCTAACCCAAGGGAGGGCTCAGCATGGGCCTGACCGCATAAAAGCCAAAGTAGAGGGAGATAGGGGCTCATGTGTAAATATTTGTACATAAATAAAAATATATTTTCCTTACCCAAAAATATGCTTGTACATATTTTTATATATTTATAAAAACAAAATAAAAAGTTAAAAATCAAAAAGATTAAAAATTACCCTTTCATCATGTACATAAGCCACACCTATATATTTATTAAGCTTGTAAATATCCAAAAGTAATTTTTATCATTTTTTATAAATAGTCTATGTTATAAATAAAATAAAAAGAATCAAAACAAAATCAAATAAAAATTACAAAATTCAAAATATAAAAAGACATTGTATATATACCATGTATATAGATGTATATATCTATTTATTTTATCTCTGTACATAAATAATAAAAACAAAATAAAAATACCCTTTTATTCTCTATTTTATTCTATAAATAAATAAAATATAAAATAGGAATAAAATTATACAAAAATAATAATTAAAAAATCAAAAAATCAAAAACCTACATATTGTATATATACCTATATATAGCTATATAATGTAAATACCTTATTTTTATTTCCAAAAATTAATTAAAAATCACAAAAAAATAGAAAAAAATAAAATAAAAATATTTCATGTTTAAAGTTTTGAAAATTCGGTCATTTTCTGGCCCAAAATAATCAAATAAAAATTTAAAGCTTGGCGGGCTCTGATTGGTCCACGGGGGATTGTTGACCCCCGGTCAACTCCCCCCCCCCAGGACCACCAGAGCCGGGTCTGCTGCGCCCGACCCATCTTCTCGGACTTTTCCCATGCAGACCCGACTTCTTTTTGCCCAAACCCCGGGGTCCGGATTGCTCACGTCATACCCAAGAACCTCGCCGGAGCCTTAGCCTCGGGATCCGCGCACTACGTCGCCCTACCCGCGCCCTTCTTCCCGGACCCGCCAGCATACTTAAGCTCAGCTCCTCCACCTAATTCTTCCATCTTTGTCTAATCCGCTCCACCCCCAGTGACCTCCAGTGCTCGAGCGTGAGTGACAGCTCGCTCCAGGTGCTGTCGCAGCGAGGAGAGGGGCCGGATACCACTGATCCGGCGAGTCAGCACCGCCGTGCTCCGCCCAGAGCAGGAGCCAGAGCCTCGGACGTCGACGCTCCTTGAGGCGAGGACCGGGATCTTGCCCAGCTCCAGCACAGTCGATCCATCCACCCAGGTAATCCCGTAGCTCCCCCTTTTGGTCCAATTTCCGATTTCCCCCAATTTTCGCCGTCGCCCGTGTTTCGTCGATTCCGACCACCTCACGCCCCCATTTGATCATCGGAATCCATCGTCACCTCCGCCTTCCTCCCGCGCACCTTCTCCATATCCCCATCCAACCCAGCTCGCACAGGAGCTGGGATTCGAGCTCCTCCGTCCATCCCCTCGCCGGAGCTCGCCCATATCGCCCCACCGGTCACCTCCACGACGCCTAACGGGGTCGAGGCACTTTGCCCTCGACCCACGAGTATCCTGGTTTACTTTGCAGGTCATTGCGAGCCCATCTGAGGGCTCGGGTCATCCGGGCCAGGAGCTTCACCTCCGCCGACCTCGCTGGAGCCCTCCATGGCTCGGCTGGGTCATCGGAGCCTACCATCAGCTGCGGAGCATCATCGCGGAGCTTCTCCGATCTCCAGAGGCAGCAGGGGAGGATACCAGCGCATGCACGAGGCCGGCGAAACTCGCCGGCCAACTGTTCTTCCAGCATCTTCCCCGACCGTTCGATCGCCCTCGACCTCCAGTTCTTATCCTGACCGTCCACTTGAGGAGATCCAGCCACCGTCAGATCTTGGAGAGGCGATCTGGACCGTCCGTTGCACGAGGTTTAGCCACCGAGAGCCGCACCCGTTCGATCCCCCACGTGGCTTACCCTCGACCGTCCGATCGCTGCGAGGACCTCAGCGTTGGAGCGCCGCCCATTTCCAGCCGTCCATCTACCCACGTGGCGCGCATCCATCGGGCCACTTAATAAAGGGTAATTTACCCTTAGGCCCTTCCTTATCTTTTATTTCGTTTTAGTCCTGTAAATATTTTAGTCAGTTGTTTAGTTTTAGGGTATTTTGCATGTTGGACCTCGTACTTTAGATATTTGCATTTATGCCCCTGCCTGTGTGAGCCACGTGCTTCGTCACGTGTTTTGTTGGCGTATTTGCATTGATGCCCCTGTAGTTCTGGATGTTTATGAATGAATGAAACTTTTTGAGTAATTGCATTTATGCCCCTGTGAATGGTTTTATTCCGCATGTGCGTTTATTTTTGGGATATTTGCAGCTGAGGCCCTCGGACTTTTGGTACGTGTTACCAATTAGTCCCTGGAACTTAGTTTTATTACATAGAGGTCCCTGAGTGCCCCAGGCACGCGCCGCGCGTGTGTTTTGCTGGGTATTTTGCACCGGGACCCCCAGAACTTAGGGTATTTGCATTTCAGTCCCTGTGCACAGTACCCCCTTGCCATTTTTGAATAAAATATCAAATCACCTCCAAATTCGATGAAAATTTGACCCATGGCTCCTGCCATGGTGTAGGATTTTTGAGAATTTTCGAGGACATTTTTGAGTTTATTTGTTATTTTTAAAATTCAAAAACTATCATTTTTGTTACTGCCTAGACTAGAAAATCACAAAAAAAATATAAAAACCCCTCTAAAAATTCTATAAAAATTAGGTACTGTTTAATTTAGTGTGTTTGATTTTCTAGCCAATTTTGGCTATTTTTCATTGCTTAAAAACCATAAAAACTTAAAAACATCTAAAAACTCATAAAAATTCCAATAAATAATCTAAAAACTCAAAACAATAAATTTGGTACTCAAGTTTTCCTTGTTTTATTTAGTTTACAGGAAAAATACCTCCAGGCCCTTTTGAGGCCCTTAGATATTTTATCTAGGGTTTTTGGCTTGGCTGGACAGTACCTTGTATTTTTGCTACTGTTTGATTTTTAGAAAATAAAATACACATCAGAAAATTATCAAAAATTCACCAAAAACATAAAAAAATATAAAACACATAAAAATATTTTTGTTTGAATTTTTGCTTGATTTTTGTTGCATTAAATAAATTGTTGAAGTGTGCTTATTTGTGTTTCTTTTATTTTCTTCACATATTAAAAATCCAAAAAAATATAAAAACAATTAAAAACCACAAAAAAATATTTTGTCTTTTATTTTATTCATTTTTACTACTTCGTAGGCCTTCGGCCAACCCGTGCTCCTTGAGTTCGACCCTGGGTGCTATACCAGGTTAAACATATAGCAGGACCGCTCCCTTGCTTGATTGATTTTATTTGCTTTAAGTGGTTCATTTTTCTTGATATACGTGGTCTGATTGCTCGGGTCACAACGACCCTATTTCTGTACCTCATACCCTAGCCTTCGGACCCGTTATCACTACACTGGCTACCATCCATTCTTCTCTTCATCCCCTCCTCTTGAGCTGGTTGTCACTTGAACTTAAAAGGGAGTACCCCACTCCTCGAGGGAGGAGTTATTGGATTGGGGAATCATTAGGTTGTCATACTGGAGAAGTCAGTCTCTTTGTCATTTCAGTTGGGGAGAGCCACTATCACTTACACTTTACGAGTTAGATTCATAGTGTAAGGTTTTGCGTATGAGTTGAAATATTTCTGATCTGGCTATTGAGGAGACTTGAGTAGATTTTTAGGATTCTCAAAGGCTGTTGGATTTCAAATCCGATTACCATTAAGGTTCCGATCGCACTAGAATTCCAAAGGTCCAACTTAAGCTCCAAATTTTGATTTTGGTGAAGATGAATTTGATAATTAAATTTAATCCATAGTTCTTCTTTTTCTTTTTCTTTGTTTTTCCTTTCTGCACTTATTGCATAAGTGTTTGCTAGGGACTAGCAAATGCAAGTATAGGGGGATGATGAATCTCCGTTTCACAATCTTTATTCTATCATTTTGACCTTAAAAACCCTAGTAAATGCGTGTAAATAGGCTTAATTTGAGCAGTTTATCATTCATACATATTTATGTAAATATTATATAAAATACTAATTTTAAAGTCAAAATTATAGAATAACGAAAAGAAAAGAAAAAAAATAAAATATTGCAAATACTTTATAACCCGAAACCCCAAGACCTAGGCATCTCGATGACTAGGTCGGAATAAAGTAGGGGGAGATAAGGGTCAAAATCCAATAAAAAACAACTTTTATTTTATTCATTTTCCTTCATTTTTGGGACTTATTTTTATTTCTACTTTTTATACTTCAAATAAAGAAACTTTAAACATGAAAGTTGTAAATAATTAAATATAGAAAAATACAAAACTGATTTCATACAGAAATAATATAGAGATAAAAAGTTATGATCTGAATAAGAATCCAAAATCCCAACTTCCCAGACCTGTATCTCTCAAAACAAAAATTCGAAATGTATCAAAATCACCTTTATTTGTATATAATTTTCAGTAATCTATTTAATGAAGATGGTTTCATATTTTTTGGAGTTACGGTTTGAAAGTTGAGTTTTGGACCCCTATTATATAGCTATACCGATTAAAATATTCATTTTATTTATTATTCATTTTTTATAATTTTATATTTTTATAATTTTGTAAATATTATTTATAATATATCTACCTATTAAAACATGAATAAAACACTAAATAAAATATAAAAATAAAATACTTGTATAAAATACATAGGTATAATACCTAGGGGCAGGGAGCCTGCACCCTGGGGTGTAGGAAACTCCATGCACCCGTCCCATTTTTCAATTATTTTTTTATTTTTTTGAATTAAAAGTTGGGGGAATTTACTTAATATGTTAAGGGGAATATGTGTTTCAAGTTTCATGCAAGACAAACATTCCTATCACATTCATCTAGACAGTGTCGATTTCAGCAATTATGAGTCCGTTAAAATTTGGTAATCTTGATGGAGATGATAGAAGTCCCGAATTAAGTTGAATTTGGAATGACAACATGGTGATACATGGTGATCTAAATCCTCCAAGGTTTCATTTCAAAATAATCAAAAAAATAATGAAAAATTTGGCCGGGTGTAGGGAATTACATGCACCCGCCGAGGTAGGCTCCTTTTTCCCTAATACCTATAAGTATACATATACAAATAATAATTCTATTTATTTAATTGTATATATTACATCAAAAAATGAAATAAAAATATATTTAAGTCTATAAAAATAAGTTATAAATACATAAAATAATAAACAAAATCAATAGAACTAAAAATACAAAATAAAATTAAACATTAAAATATATAGATGAATATACTTGTATATAGCCCCTAAAAGGGGGCTTGTAATTCCAAACCTCAAAAAATGAATAAAAATCATAATAAAATAATTCAGAAAATAACAAATATTTTTTAATAACATAAAATTAATAAAATCATTTATTATTTTTTATATAATTTACAATTCTTTTTCTGCAGGTTTTTCCTGGTTGGTCCACGTGGGCCAACCAGGAGGGTTCGAGAGTTGACCGCGGGTCAACTCTCTGATCTGCCCTGCTGTGTGTCAGAACGGGTGTTTTCTCCATTTTTCTCGATTTTTTCGAGGCATTTCCTTTCACCCGCTCATGATACACTCCTCATGACTTTTCTTCCTCGTTTCTTGGTGATTCACGCCGGGGGCTTGCCTTGGGCTGTGGATCACTGAGGTGTCTGCTTTGCCTCGTTCTTTGAGCCACTCCGTTAACCTATTCAAAAACCCCTCCGATCTTTCCTTCAAACTCTAAACCCTCTTGGACCACTGCCCTCTCCTCCTTTCGTGCTCAATCGACTGAGGGAGGTGACAGCTCCCTCATCTTGTCGTTAGGTTGATCGAGGAAGCGGCCGAAGGGCGGCTCCACCATATCCGACCATCCTCGACTGTGAGGTACCTATCTCGTGGTACAGCTCCACTTGAGGTCCTATCTTCTTTCTTTTTTCTGCATTTTTAGCATAGATGTAGTCGTAGTATCCTCTCGCACCTTTTTACTCATTTTTTGCCCGATCAATCACCCTCATCTGTGGCTCGCCTGAGCTCGCTCCGGAGAGCTCCCACCTCGCCCCATCCGCTTCCATTCAACCCTTATAACGGTATGAGGTAGTTTGCCCTCGTCCCCAGTTGCTTCCTGTGTAGGTTTGCGCGTCAAAGACATAGCTAGAGTGATTTTGGAGGCTCGACGGAGGATCCCGGAGCTGCAAAGCTCCGCCGCCATCGTGTGAGCTCTTCGGTCATCGTCGGGGTCTTTTGGGAACTCCAGCACTTAGAGGACCCTCTCAGGAGTCGGCTCGACCATTTTGGTGCATCAGAGAATCTCGGAGGAGGGGGATCGGGACTAGAGAAGTTCGCCTCGCCGGAGACGCTTCTCTATTCTTCCTTAACTTCTCTCCACGTCGGATTGAAGTCCGGCCCCAGTTTGATCCTGAGCCGTTGGATCGTGCCCTCCACCGACCGTTGATCTCCATCTGGGATCTGATCTGGGCCACAGGAGCCGAACCGTTATCGGTGCTTCCCGAGCGGACACGTGTCTTAAGTGAATCAGCTACAGCCATCCGATCGGGCCTCGTTGTGGGTATTTTGCACTCCTACCCTCGCCCCTTTTGTAATTTTTATTTAGTACTAAATCATTCATCGGTAGTTAAAATATTTTTGGTAATTTTGCATATTAGCCCCTAGGTTTTTGTTATTTGCTATTTAGTCCCTGCCAAGTCACGTGCCCAGTACACGTGAGTCTGGTCTTTTTGTAGTGAACTCCCTTGTGGTTTTCTTATTTCGATTAGGTCTAGAAACTTTATAATGCAGTTATAATCTTTTGGACAAATTGCATTTTTGATCCCCATGTTTTGGAAAATTACAATTAGGTCCATGTCCGTCACATGATTGTATACGTGAGTTTTGGACATTTTGTAGGGAAGGGCTTCGACTTATGGTGATTTCTGATTGGTACTGGCATTTGAATATTTAGTTTAATATTTCTGGGAAATTTATACTTAGGCTCTCAATCTTTTACATATTTACAAAACTGTCCCTACTAGGAGTGTATTTTTCTTTTGTTTCTAGTATTTATTTCTTGCATTTATAAAATTCGAAAAATCCCCAAAAAATAGGCATAAGTTCTTGTTGCATTGATCTTTAATCCGTATTTTTATTTTATATTTTTGAAGCATTTTATTATTTATAAAAAAAAAATCAAAAAGTGGCATTTTCATCTCTGTTTGCATTATAAAATCCATAAAATTTATAAAAGCTCTTCGAAAAATTCCCCCAAAAAATATTTTGTTTATTTCTGTGTGTTTTATATTCAGACCAAAAATCACTAAAAAATATAAAAGAAAACCCATAAAAATGGCAAAACCCTTAAAATCTTTATAAAAATTAAAATTCTAAAAAATCCTAAAATATAGTTTTTATCTCCTATTTTTTTCTATTTTATTATCTTTGTTCTAAAAATTAATTTGGAGAATTTTTATTATTGTTTACTATTTTTCATCTCCATTTTAATTACAGATCTTTATTTTATTCCCTATTTTGAGTATTTTTTATTTTAAAAACACCAAACAATTAGCAAAAATATAGAAAAATCACAAAAATATTAGAAAAATATAAAAAGCACAAAAATATTTTATTTCCTATATTTTACTTGTTTTTACCTATTTTTATATATACATTATCTCTCTCTTTTCTTTATTGTATATATATATATATCTTATTTATAATTTAAAAGAAAAAGAAAATACAAAAAAATATAGTATATAAAAAGAAAATATAAAATCAGAAAAATAAAAATCAAAATATAAAAAATATAAAAAAAACAAAAATCAAATAAAAATATACAAATTAAAAAGCCACAAAAATAGCACATATAGACAAATACATCACATTCATTTTTTGTGCAATTCTTTGGCCCGATCTACCTGTTTGCTTCTTGTGTTCGACACTCTACACACACTTGCACCTATACACATCCTTGTTGTATAGTTATAATAAAATTTAACTATGCATTGCTTTTCATTGTTTGATCATTGTTGTGGGTTAATTGTTGTTTGAATTTGGATTTCGTGAGCGGTCGCTTCAGCGACATTGTGATCCTGCCTTGTGTTGATTACTCTAGACCCTTGCAAAATCCTGTTAAACACCTCCCTTAGTGAGGACTCTTAAATGAACAAAAGAATTAAAGTTAGGATATATTTGCAAATGTTACGCCCCTTCACGATCAAAAGGATAGAATCGCTGCACATGGCAGCACAAGGGATCTTTTTTCCCTATTAGATTTTGGCTACTCTCGGCAGGGCTCAAGCGAGCTCCAACATTAATGGTGTTGCTCCGTTGGTTGTTTTTGGATGCATTCGGGGTCCGATCTTGGTGTAGAGGATGTCGACGGACTCAACCTTAGCTCATCTCAACTTCTTATGAAGAAGCTGACGACCCCGAAGCTCTGCGGTGATTGGGAGCCAAGGTTGAATAGAGGGATGAACTGTGATTTATCCAATAAAAGATGTAGGTTCAAATGGCTTCTGATCTCCTTTCTGGATACCTAGAAAGATTCATAATCATAGCAACATCGCGTTCCTGTCAAATGAAAGGGCAATATCGAGAAAAAAAATAGAGGAGGGGTTGGGCTTCACCTTGACTTGTTAAGGTGCTCAAAAGAACCATAGTGTTGCAGTTGAGCTTCTGGGCCTAAAGATTCGAGCATGCATGTGTGCTAAGGAAATTGGAGCTCACTAGAGAAGAAGATTGTGCCTTGGGTGAGGTGAGTAAGGTGAGACAAATGGAAATGTGGAGGAGTCTGAATCGAAAGCAATGGCGGGCTCTCATCTCATTCGTTGAACAGAATCTCTATCCGAACCAATTAGCTAGTCAAGGACCTCACTCGCATCGTTAGAAGCTTTCTTGACCTTTGCGCCTCTATGGTTTTGTTGTCACTCCCAGAAGATCATCGGATGTGAAGATCACGTTGAGGGATGTATAGGACGCAATATTCACGGCTAAACTTTGGGATGATATTTAAGAGGTCAAATGTTGAAGAGAGGACGAGGTTAGATTATTACTCCATAGTTGGATTCAAGAGTTATCGATAAGGTATTGGCTGAAGATTAGAGGCATGCTGGTTAGGAATAAATCAAGGTCAAACATGGAATACAAAATTAAAAAGAAATCTACAACTTTGCAAACTACGTAAGAAATAGTAGATAGCCTCTAATGAAAAAAAGTAAATACAAAAGTCAAATATTGAGATATGCAACTTTTTAGAGTGATATTTTTGCAAAATCGATTTAGTTCAAAAGACTTAAAACTCATTTTTTAGGTAATATATATTTGGATTTTTGAAATTTTCAATTTTTTTCTTGATAATACCATATAACTTGGATATTTTATTATGATTATACACTATAATTATGCATATGAAAAGAGAATGTTTTATACATATGCATACATGCATATATATATATATATATATATGTATGTATGTACTATGTACAAACTTCCTATTATTATTACTTTTTCCTTTTATAATGATTTTGTTTACTTGTAGTTTTGAATGAAATATAGCGCAAGAGTAACATACAAAATAAAACCAAGTAAAAAGGGTGCACAGTGTATCATGTATAATTTGTTGAATTCTAGAAAACATGTTATATATACGAACCTTACTTTGACTCAAAATATTTTTGAGATTTATAATAATTTTAGTTTTGAACTTTAATGGCAAGTCAAAATGGAGTTTATATGAATGAGAAAAAAGTGTATGAAGTCAGGCACATTGAAAATTAGGATTTGTGTTTTATTACTATGCGTAGAAGTTGGTTTTTTGTTTTACTTATGGAAAGGGTACAAATGTATTAGGTCAAAAGGACTTTATACGAAATGTATATGAATGTCTTAAGGTTTAGATGTCTATAATACAACTGTATGGATGGATGAAAAAGCCAAAGTGCTGTCCTTTGACATGCATATTGTTGGATTATTTCTAAAATTAAGCAATTTATTATAAGATGAAGTTCAAAGGTGAGTCTGGTCAATTTAGAGTTGCATAGAAATAGACAAAGCTTCACGAAGTTGTCAATTGTATTTCTTCACGCTTATTGCATGTGCTATTTTTAGTAATTTTTACTTTTATGCTTATTTGTATATACACAATGGAGAAAGAATTAAGGAAAAATAAAGTAACCATAACTGTATGGATAGAATATATAGGTATACTAAGTTGTGTTATGTACATTGTCTCTCTTTTTAAGGTTTTTCTCGTTGTTCTGTATTTTTTTATTGAGTCTGCCAAGGTCTATGACATTGGTATCTTGGTTATGGTATAAGTTGTACATTTTCATCATTAGACAGTAATATGGTTCATTAGTAGCTTCATCATGATCTACACAACCGAGTTCTTCAATTTTCTTCTTTTCTATCAATCTATTCATATATAGGGAAGACTCATTGAAGGTGATGTATATACTTATATATGTCCTTCCAATCATTACACCATGCATTATTTATCCATAGCTATCTGTATCATAGCCAACAAGAAACACATAATAAATTTCGATCCAACTCCCTCTATCATCATATTTAATATGAACATTGATTGTGCGTTTAAAAATATGTAAGTGGTAGATAATCACAATTTCTACTCCACACTTCTTCTAGAAGTTCACCATCAAACCTAATAGGTGGATCCCGATTGATCGTGTATGCTATGATATTGACTACATCTACTCAATGCCAATTTGGTAAACACCATTTATTCTCGTGTTTCTCGCATGCTTCAAGAGGATTTTGTTCATGACGTCAACCTTGCCATTTTGTCTTGGCTTTCTTAGCATTATTTTCAATATTCTAATCACATTCCTAGCATAGCAGGATTGAAACTCCATGGTTTATATACATTAATGAAAGCCAACTCAAGTTTTTCAGAATGTTGTATTCTTGCAAGTTTTTAAAGCTTTCTTATGCTTCCTCAAAATACAATCTTCATAGCAGCCTAAATTAATAATCTACAATCCTGTCAGTTTTCCTTTCTTCTGCATGATCTTTATTCTTTTCTCGCTCATGTGATCTAGTCCTGTGTGCCTTGTGCTAAATCATACCTAAAAGAAACCATATTTATCGTCATGAGTCCGGTACAACATAGAGGGTTCCTTCCTTCATGCCTCAATCTAGGATTATTAATCCGTTAGACATCTGCCAAGAGCCGATATTGAATGATGACGCCACACCACTCTCTAATAGACTTCAAGATTTTTAGTTACTTTGGATATATGCATGACAAATGTTCTTTAATATTATAATGATATTGTTGGACTGAATCTTATTAATATCACACTTTTCAATTATGTTGCAACCTTTCTCATCCCAAAGTATACAATTTTAAATCTCATTTCACATAATTTGGGGAATGCCCTTTTATGGGATGGTATGAAATGATGCACCCAATTCAAATATGTGCAACATAAATCAAGGCCCCATTGTCATCATTGTAAGCAATATTTGTAGTACTCTTACTGCCATTATTTTATCCTTATGTTTTTAGAGGCTTGATATCCTCCTAGTAATTCTCATTATAAGAAATCACTTCTAGCACGTCACCTTCCTTAGATCCCTAGATTATTTTTACTCATATAGCTTTTCTTGTCCATCCCTTGTGTGTTCAAGGAAGGGCCTAAAAATCATATGTCATGCCGCATCTTCTAGAAGAAAGCCATCAACATTCTCTAACTTTGATTTTGTAGAATAGAAAGAGTTGCTAAAAGCTAAACCCATTGCATTATGTCAAACAAATTAGTGAGAAATAATAGTGCTTTTTCCTCATTGTCGGATATGATTGTTACCGAGTCCAACTGATTGATGTTGTGCAAATCATTTAGTTTTGTGGCCACCATGGAGTTCTTTCTCATATGCAGATTAAAAAGCTACTTCATCATATACACCTTTTTTTATGTGAATAGCTTCTCCGACATCTTTTCAAAGACTTTGAAAAGATTGGGCGTGCTTATATTCAAAGCCACAGATGCAACTAGCTAAGCCTTAACATTGCTAAAGCCTCTCTGTCTCGCATCTTCCATACCTCATCCTTTCTATCTTTGGATTTGATCAACATATAAGGATCTTTCAGGTACAAAAAATCTTCAATTTACATACATCTTCTAGAATGTAAAGTTCGATATATCGAACTTCTCAATCATTATCTTTGATTCTTTCACTATTGGTGTATGACATGATCTCCAAACCATGACTTAGCTATTGATCAATAACATAAAAGTAGAAAAAAATCTAGAAGGAAAACACAAACAAACAATCTAGAAGCTCAATGGTGTGGAAATTAGGAACTTCAAAGAAAAGGTTTTGAAGGTTCATATTGCCAATGGAGAATAATCCCTTGTTAATTTGTGATTGAGAATGACTATCTCATTTTATTGTGGTTCTTAAAGGGAAGTACAATTGAGCATTTGGCTATCAGTAGACATGTCTTTTTCTTTAGAATATTACTTCATGGTTAGTCAATGTTCAGGTTTGCAGCTGCTCAATTTCTCAATTAAATCAATCTAGTTAGCATTAAACATGAGGTTAAATGCCTAACAAAATTTATGGAACTCATGCAGGCTTCGCAGCACCTCATATTTTTCATTGCAAGGGTTCGGCAAATATTTAAAAATTATATAGTAAGTTTACATTAACTACTTTAAAATGATTTCTTAGTTGTAAGAATTACCTGAATTGTAACTTTATGGATTCTTTCATTGTCACCATTTTATTCATATGCATATAACAATAATCACCACAAATACATAAAAGATGTAAATTGCATATGAATGTAGCAAATCATTTTATTAAGATACTCAAAATTTTGACAAGTCGAAGCGATAATATTGAAATATATCTCTTAAATAATGAAGGGAAGTTGATGCCCAATACAATTTCATGGACATTTTAGATATGAACATTCTGCAAGAGTTAAATTAATGACACAACAATCTTCTAGCTCAAAAAATAGCAATTATGTTGGACTTTTGGCAATTATGTTGGTGTCTCGATTAGAGAAATATCATTTGAAGATTCGAAGAAACCATAAATACAATTATTCTAATAATTTGAATATTCACTGTCATATCTTCAGAGGTTAAATTATACGAACGAATACTATCCGTTATAAAATTATTATTTTTTTCATGTAATTAACAATGAATGCCATATTTGTTGCTGAAGGTTCATATAACAGTGATTTATCTGTTCGTTTATTCACTAAAATTTGTACAAATCATACAAAGAATTAGAAGAAAACAACGGATAATCGACGCTATATAATCCGTTGCTAGAAATATAACATCGAATAAAATAATCTTTGTGAATTTAAAAAAGCAAGTAACGAATATCATTTAATGTCATATATTTAATTATGGATGATATGATATTGAATGTTGAATTATCCGTTGACTTAGGACAATTTTCTCCTAGTGAACGATTAGAGAAAAATTCAATGGATAATTGTTCTTATATGACTGATTTCTAGGAATATAGCAAGGAATCCAATATTCGATACGGATTTAAAGAATCAAGTAATGAATAATATTTGTTATTATATGTTTAACTATAAAAGATACTCAATGAACAAGTTAAGTTAGTCTTTGACTTCGGCCTATTTTGTTGTAGTGAATATAATCACGTCCCTACTGTATAAGTACGAGTATGTGCTTAAATATACTTCGAAATTATCTATATATGTTTTCTATTTTTCGTGAATGTGCATATATCTATCTGTGATTTTTTTAAGCTTACATTTCAAAGAATTAAAATTCGAATATTACTTTTATTCGTATCACATGATCATTAATTCGGAGTTGTTACGAAATTTATTAGGATAAAGATACAGGAGAGCTTAGCTTTTTGACCTTCTTCATAAATTTTCTTCGTTGTTCAGGTAATTTAAATTTCTATCAGTAAACCCTTATTTAAGCATGTCGATTTCAATTGAATATATATTTCCACTGCCGACTCCCTTTTTCTTTTTTCTTTTTTTTATTTTATTTGCAGCAAGGATTTTTACCAGCATTGAAGCAGACGCTCCAGCGAATAGTATCCGTTGGGTTTTGTCTCAGTTTAATCACAATCAAATTGAAATAAACATACAATTAATTGAATTCTCAACACATAGATGTGCATCCTTGACTCTGGTTGAAGTGATATGGGGCTTCGTCATGAGCATCTTCCTCAGTGGCACTATTCTCGTCCAAATTCTGATCTACAAAGAGCCGTCTGCTGCAGATGAGAAGAAAACTCAATGATCTGTCCTTTGAGATTTCCTTCTCATGCATTTATTTCACTGATGTAGTCGATGGGCATATCGCATTTAGCTTCGAAATAAGCTCCTCTAATATAAGGGGACACATCTGCAGAACATCAAAATTATATGGTCAACTGAGGTGAGGGTTCTCACCTGAGGACATGTAATCTCAAGAACATTCCGTAGCAGTTGCAGTTTTTTTGGGGATGATCAACTTTACTTGTTCTTTGTAAAATCAGAAAGTTACTATTCACCACAAATAAGGCACAGATTCGTTTACTGCAATAAGAACAGTAGATATAACAGACTAGATGATAATACCAAATAGTTTGATCCAAATGCTCTCGACCTCCAAATCCCGCATTCATACTTATTCTCTCTTTCATATGTATGGCACAATCTCAATGGTAGAAGAGCCTGTAAATATAGCAACAGAGCTCTGAAATCATGCTAGTTCTTGATGAGATACGCATCGAGGTCCTCGAACGTCTTCTTGGCCATCTCCAGAGTGATTCTCGGCTCAGGTACATCCTCGCCCGTCTTCTCGTACGCCAGCACCCACTTCACCGTGCAACCATCCCCGTTGGGGGCAAGCTCGAGCGTGGCGTCGAATGTCTTGTACATGCCCAGCAGATCGCCATCGATCGTCGAGTACGACAGCTTCTTGTTGGCCTCGTTGAACGAATTGATCCTCTCGGTTAAGGTGGTGATGATTGGAACACCTGGGAGGTACGAATGTGGAGTGACGTATGATCAGTATGATTAATTGATGACATACATAGTTAGAAGTTTACTTCTAGGTACCTACGTACCTTCGCCGAAGTTGATCTTCCGAATCGACCCGACGCCTTTGAGCTCACCTTGGAGCAACTCTATGCTCTTGTATTGCTCCGGGAAGATCTTGGGGAAGAGCTCGTTGGAGTTGGTGATGGCTTCCCAGAACCTGGAGACCGAGGACCTGACCTCGACCTCCACGTTGAGCTTCCCGTTCAAGGACGCCATCTCAGAGGTCGTGAAAACGGATGCTCGAAGGAGAAAGGCGTGCTAGCTAGAGAAGCAATGAAGGCTGTGCCTGGTGTGAGGACCAACGAGGCATCCAGGAGCTATTTATATCGGTTGAATCCACGAACATATGTGGTAATAATATCATGTGATATATATGCTGGAGACAGAAGGACATGTTTGAGGTGAGTGGTTGAATCTGCCCACCGAATTGCTACTTAATTTCTCTGTATCTTCTGTGAGTTGAATCCTCCAAAACAAAATTATTGCTGACAGTTATTATTGTCGGAAAAAAGTTTGCAAAGAAGGAGAAGAAGAAGCTTTTTCCACATCTACAGGCGTTGATTAACCGGAAAAAACGTGATGGTCCAAAGAAGGGTATGAAGTTGTCCAAACCACAAACCCTTCCGACTCTTCTTTACGATTCACACAACAGATTAATGGAAATCTATAGGATTTGCCCATATAGGCAACCGTTCCATAAACATGTAAATCTAAACAAACAGACATATCAATCATTCTGTTAGAAAGTCAACTTCTGAGAAAATTGGAAAGATTAAAAAACAGACGTATGGGAGCAATTTAGGTGGGCAACTTCAGCAACCCACCTCTCAAGAATAGCACATCAGCATCACTATCATCAGTGGCTATAAATATACCCAGAAACATCATCTCCTTCCTCACACAATAATTGGAAGATTACTTGCGTATTTATTGTATAAGATCTAATGGCATCTTTAAGTGGGAAGATCAATGTGGAGGTGGAGCTCAAGTCTTCGGCCCTCAAGTTCTGGGAGGGCATCACCAACGCCAACGACCTCTTCCCCAAGATCTTCCCCGAGCAGTACAAGAGCATAGAATTGCTCCAAGGGGACGGGAAGTCCGTCGGATCCGTTCGCAAGATCAACTTCGGAGAAGGTAATATATACTACATATATATCCATTTGCACTAGTTTCTTTATTCAACCGCACGTCGTCGTCGTCATTGTTGTATATCGGTTCCGATCACCTCGACGACTCTATGTTTGCACTCTTTCAGGTGTGCCTGTCGTCACCACCTTGACCGAGAGGATCGACTCCATAGATGATGCTGGCAAGTCTCTGTCGTACTCGACCATAGATGGAGATCTTCTGAGCTTGTACAAGATATTCGTGGCCACGCTCGAGGTCTCCCCTCGAGGAGACGGTTGTGCTGTGAAATGGAACGTCGCGTACGAGAAGGCCGGCGAGGAGATCCCTGACCCGCACCTCACAGTGGAGTTGGCCAAACAGACCTTTGTGGACTTTGATGCTTATTTGCTCAAGAACTAGATATGAATTGATGGTGATTGGTGTAGTTGTTTGCTTGTGAGTAGCTATTGATACTGTGAGAGAATAAGACTGATAAAAGAGCACAAAGTTGAGAAAGGGCAAGATATGTATCTAAGTATTTGATGTTACTCTTCTTGGTTGTATGAAAACAACTGATATCTTAGTGAAATTTATACAAAATACACAACTCGCAAAACGGAAATTCCTATGGGACCCTTATTGTTGTTTATGTATTGCAATTGGAATGGGTGCTGGTAGATATATTTTCAAGCTCGTTGTAACTTGTGTGCAGTTTTTATCAGAGACATTCCATCAGTGTGGATTTATGGAGGCCTCATGTGGGTCTGATCCTTGTGGGGTTCAATGGGCCGAGACCTTTAATTGACCCTGTTCAAAAATGGTTGTGGATTGATTATGTTGAAGTTATTTTTAAAAATTACTAACATAATAAATGAATGGCTAAATGATATGTGTATGTACATAGGTATATGTATGCTCAAGTGTACAGATAAGCATGTATGTAAATGTGTGTAGTTTTTTTTAGAAAAAAAGATTCAAGTTCGTTCATCGTAAACGATTCAGTACATGAAACATTTGAGCATAAGCACATGCCAGAAATGATAAACAAACAGAGTATCAGATAAGAAAACATGACTTAACAGAAGAACTTCCCCCAACAAAAAAACTCGCCAGCAGATCCAAGAGTATATGAAGTAAGGCCGCAGATCACCCCGTCAAAAAGTCCGCGGCAGCGAAGTAGCATCAAAAGTATTAGAATGGAGGTCGGAGATGAAAATCCATGAGCAGGCACAGGAGCACAACCCGACCACACAGAAGATCGTCCAATGAATGCTAGGAAGCCAGACTAGGATTAGGAGAATCCCAGAAGTAGAGCATCCTAAAAAAACAGAGGCCCAACCACAAAAAGGCCTCACAAAGCAATTGATTAGAGGATGAGAAATTTAGCAATAAACAAGTTGAGTTTGGTCAATTCTACAAATTCCTGTAACTAAAATCATGCTGAAAGTTTAAATCAGATCTAACAAAGCAAATTAAAAAAGCTTCTTTAATTATAAAATTTGTAACCATTAAATTGGTCTTTCCACAGAGACGTGAAAGAGCCATTATCCAACTTCTTCTGAATGACCAGTTGTAGAGATAACGGGCCTTTGATTAGACTTTTCCAAATTAAGGAATGTGAACTCTTAACCTTCTCAAGCAAGATAATTGGTCCGCCCCTAAAGTGAGTTGCACTTATCAAGTTTGAAACCCAATGTATTTTAAAATCGACAATTGCCATAACATGCTTGGTAAGAAGTGCGTTGTAAAATAAGCTAAGATTTAGAATACCCCAACCATCGTTAGAGGTGGGACGGGTAACCTTGGCCCAAGAGACTCTTGACGAACGATGAGTTGAGGAATTACCCTACCAAAGGAATTTTCATCTTATCATGCCAATTTTGTGAATAACACCTTCATGAAGCTTAAAACAAGACATCACATGTGTGATGATAGGAGTCAATGAAGAGTTGATAAGAGCGACTCTTGCAGGAAGAGGAAGCACCTTAGCCTTCCAAGACTGTAGTTTTGATGAGAATTATCTACTAAAAAGGACCAATCCTTGGAGTTGAGTCGCTTATTTGGTAGCGGAAATCCCAAATAGTCCAAAGGGAAAGCTCCCACGTTCCAACCCAGGATTTTATGTGACTCCTCAATTTCAGCCGGAGAAAGGTTTAATCCATAAAAAGCATATTTCGCGTGATTAATTTCAAGGCCGGAGAGATAGCAGAACATCTTTATAGTGGAGAAGGCAGTTTTCAATTCTTCAAGATTGAATTCCAAGAAGATTAGTAGATCATTAGCGAATTGGATGTTGGTGATCATCGTTCCCATCCCTTTCCTAAAGAACCCTCTACATTTTCTGTGCTCGGACAACTTAGCCAACATTGCATCCAAAATATAAAGAGAGTGGATAAAAAGAAAAGGAGACAGAGGGTCGTCCCTGACGAACACCTCTCTCCGGGTGAAAGAAGCCAACAAAATTTCCATTTACCTTGAACGAGATACCATTAGTTTCCAACAAAGCCTTAATCCAATTAATGAAGATGGCCGGATAATTCGCGGCTCTAAGAGTATCAAGGATGAAAGGCCATCTTAAGGTGTCAAAAGCTTTACGGAAGTCGATTTTTAGTATGAGGGCTTTAGTACCCCTGCGATCCCAATCGTTTGTTATAGTGGTAGCAACAACAAAAGCATCCCCCGCAGATCGTTTTTTCAAGAAAGCACATTGAGAGGGAGGGATGTTCTCAGCAAGGAAAGGAGCGCACCTATTGGCAATCGCTTTTGAAATGATGCGTATTGGTAGTTTGATCAAACTAATCGGTCTATAACTCTCAATTTCAAAGGGGTCTCCTTTCCTGAAAATTAATGAGACAATAGTGTTGTTAAGGTGGCGAAAGTTTTTACCCGTAAAATCCTCATTATGGAGATCCGTGACAAGAGCCATAAAGTCAGACTTGAGGATAGGCCAACATTTTTTATAAATTCAATAGTAAATCCATCCGATCCTGAAGCTTTATTATTTTTAAAATTGGAGATTGTGTTTTCGATCTCTGAAAATGTAAAAGGTTTAGTGAAGATGGATGGGTCCTCAAGCTTCTTGGTTAGGGATGAAGGGATAGAACATATCTTATCATCCTTCTTGGGGTCCTCGAACAACCTTTTGTAAAAATTGACAATCACCTCACTCATCTGAACAATATCATGCACAAGATCCCCTTTGTTATTTTTTAGCACACTTAAATAATTCTTTGAGGCTTTTGCCGAAGCAATGCGTTAAAGGAACTTCGTATTTTCGTTTCCTTCCTTGATGTATCTGGTCTTAGCTCTTTGTTGCCAGATCAAGTGTTCATCATCTCTTAGTGTAACAAGCTTCAGATATTGCTACTCAATTTTTTGATGGACCGATACATCTCCGCATGCTAGCAATTTCTCTAAGTTCTTAATTTCCTCCTCTGTGTTATTAATTTCCATGTTTATGTCAGGGACTAGCTCATTCTTCCATAATTTAAGCATTTCCGCAAGCCTTTGGCTTTGGTGGACCATCTATGAAAAGGGTTGTCGGAAAAAAAAACATCTAGCCCAACAAGTCTCCACCAAAGGATAGAAGGAGGGTCTCTGAATCCAGAAGGATTCGATTCTAAAAATTTTGTTAACATCCTTCAAAGAACCACTCGAAAGAAGAAGAGGATTGTGATCTGAATAGGTTTTTGGCAACCTTCTCACAGAACAATGAGAAAAATAATGTACAAAACTTTGATTAATTAGAATTCTATCCAAGATGGACCATGAAGACAATCACAGGAGCCAGACCAAGTGAAGGAAGTACCTTTTTCTTTTATATCAATAAGTCCCACCAAGTTAATCCAGTCATTACAAAGTTTGTCATAAACCTTAAGAGGTTTAATGGAGAGTATGTCTTGATGGGATCTTAGTAGATTAAAATCGCCAACCATCACAATAGGATTATTTTGCAATTGCAGAGTATGAAGCGATTCGATTAAGTCTTTTTTCTTACTATCAGTTGGGGATCCATAAACATTTATGATACAAACCTTTTTGTTATCAATCAAAATTTTAAAGTTCAGTATTGTAAAGAAGTCATGATCAGTGGTTGTCTCAAGTGTCAATTTTGACTTATCCCATCCAGTAATAATACCACAACTTTTAGAATCTAAATTAGAATGCCAACAGAAGTTTCCCCATATAGAGGTGTCACGAAAAGACGGGAGATTTCTTGTTTTGGTTTCCTGCAGGCAGATTAGGCTTATTATGATGGACAACCAGATTCCTCAACCCTGTTTCCTTTCTAATGCCTCTCAAACCTCTTATTTTCTGAGTAATAATGTTGAACTCCATAAAAAAGTGTAGAAGACAAACTACAACGGAGAAGAAGTAATTAACCTTAGATTCAAAGGTTAACATATCTTCTAAGAATAATTTTTTTGCCTGAATGAGTCAGAGAATTGTAATAAACTAGAGGTTCTTTGCGGCGTCAAAGGATAAATAAACCTTGATTTTCCATCCGAAATTGGGTTGTAGTTTTCAATAAGTGTACCTTTTCCTTTGATATCAGCCTTGTTCACCATAGGTGTTTTCAAAGAGATGCCTTTGGGATTCAAATCAACCACCAAATTCAGTGGTTGCGGAGCATACATATCTTCTTCGACCTCCTTCGATGATATATTTTGAATGTGGTCCCACATTGACGGGTCAATTTGTTGGCTCATACTTCATCGCCAAGCTAGAGCTTGAAGCAGATTGGAGCAGTCCGGTTTCTTCTCAGGAATCAACATTTTTGCCGTCGAAGGTCCCCTATGGGTGGGGAAGGTATCACATTCAGATTGACCTTTTCCCACATGACATCCTCGCAGAATTCTGCCTTTTCTTCAACTGACTCAATGATTTGAGTGTTTGCAGGCCCTTGCCGAGTCCATTTGTTTGGTTTCCCCAACAGATCTTCTTCTAGTTTATAGGCTACCGGGGCATTGTGAAGGGTTGATTATTCAACCAAGGGAGTGTTGTAATGTATGAATTTAACCCCCCTGGTTGCAGTTAATGGCAAAATAGAAACCTCAAAAAAACCATCGACAGTGAAAACCTCCACAGCTTTAGGAATGTTTTTAAAATCAGGGATATCAACTAATAATTTGATGATAGAGACTTCAGCACAATTTATGGAAAGGTCCGGGCATTCATAGTCAAGAAGTTTTCCAAATTGTTTAACAAGGTTGCACAGAATATATGGGTAACGGTGATGGAACAGTAGACCAATCGCTCCTATCCAATAGGCAGGTACTTCCTCAACTCTTTTAGCCCCAAAGGATGGAGACCATTTGTAAAACTAAAGCCAGGCTTGATGAATACTCATTCATCACTCTTTATTCTTATATTTTAGCTACAAAAACCTTTGCAAATGCATGTATATATTTGTAAATATAAATAATTACCAAAAGCATGCATGGTGTAAAAAGTAATAATTAGCATGTTTTTGTGCAAAAATAAGAGAATAAAGATTAAAAAGAAAAAGAGGAAATATTTAGAATAAATATTGAGCAACCTAACCCAAGGGAGGGCTCAGCATGGGCCTGACCGCATAAAAGCCAAAGTAGAGGGAGATAGGGGCTCATGTGTGTAAATATATTTGTAAATATAATAAAAATATTTTCCTCTAAAAAAATAGAATAAAATGGCTTGTATATATTGTATATATTTATAATTATGAAAATCAAAACAAAAATAGAAAAATTAAAAAGAAAACAAAAACACTCCACTTGTGCATATCCATCATGTACATACAACCACTCCTATATTTATTTCACCCTATAAATAAATAAATTAAAAATCCAAAAATTTTGTAAATATTCTATCTTTTATGGTGTAAATAAATAAAATAAAAACAACAAAAATAAAAACAAAATAAAAAGAACAAAATTAAAAACCAAAAATAATATTGTAAATATACCTTGTACATAGATGTATATACTTATTTATTTCACCCTTGTTTATAAATAATAAAAATAAAATAAAAATATCTTTTTATTCCTAATTTTATGATCTAAATAAATAAAATATAAAATGGGGATAAAAATGTATAAAAATAACAAATTAAAAATTAAAAATAAAAATCCTATATTGTATATATACCAATATATAGCCCTATTATGTAAATACCTTATTTTCATTTTGAAAAATTAATTAAAAATCACAAAAAATAGAAAAAATTAAAATAAATATTTTTCATGTTTTAAGTTTTTATTAAATCGGCCATTTACTATTTTTTATTGATTTTCCAAATCATTTCCAGATGGTTGCTTCCCATCGGTCCACGGGGATGTTGACCGCCCGGTCAACTCCCCCCTGTGGACCACTTCCCACGGATTTTGGATGCCCGACCCGATTTCTCCTAATTTTCGTGTACAAACCCGATCCTCTCACACCTAAACCCCGGGTCCTGCTTGTCCATGACAGATCCGACACCCTCGTCGGGGTGCCTGCCTCGGGGTCCGCGCACTGAGCGGCCCTACCCGATCGATTCTTGCCGGACCCTTGGCAGTATAAAGCTCGAGCTCCGCCATCCATTTTCGCATCTTCGGCTCCCCACCTTTCAGTCCTGTGACCTCCACTGCCTTCCCTGAGGTGAGAGCTCTCCGTCGGTGGTGTCGAAGAGAGGTGAAGGTGACCGGACCTCTGATCCGGCGAGCTAGCGTCGTCGTGCTCCGTCTGAAGCAGGAGCTCGAGCCTCGGGCCACGACGACCCGCGAGGCAACGACCCAGAGCTCCAGCAGCTCGAGCCCAGTCGATTCCTCCACCCAGGTAGCCCTAGTTTCCTTTCTTGTTCTTTAATTTCTAGTTTCGCCCAAATATCATCGGCGCCGTCCATCGTCGATTCCGGTCACTTCAACCATCGCCCCGATCATCGGACCTCACCATCGCGTTCTCCTTCCTCCCGTGCACGTTCTCCACCACTCCATTCAACCCAGCTCGCACAGGAGCTGGGGTTTCGAGCTCCACCGTCTACCCCTCGCCGGAGCTCGACCGCCCCGCCTCACCGACCACAGTCACCCCCTCTCACAAGGTCGAGGCAATTTGCCCTCAACCCGCGAGTCTACTGGTGTACTTTGCAGGGACATCCGAGCCCATCTGAGGGCTTGGACCATCTGGTCCAGCAGCTTCGCCTCCACCGGACTCTCCAGAGCTCCTCGGAGCTCCATTGAGTCATCGGAGGCCGCCATCCGATGCGGGAGCCCACAGAGCTTCTTCTCCGATCATCAGAGCCCCGCGAGGAGGTCGGGAGCGCACGCAGCGGGCCGGTGAAGGTCACCATCCATCAGTTCTTCCTCGACCTCCAGACACTGTCCGATCGACCCCAGGCTCCAGTTTAGATCCTGACCGTCCATCCGAGGAGCTTCCAGCACCGTCCGATCTTGGGAGGGGCGATCTGGATCGTTCAACCACCGAGGTTAGCCACAGCGCCTCTCCACCGTTCGATCTTCCACGTGGTCAAGCTCGAGCCGTTCGATCTGCACCGAAGACTCAGAGTTGGGCGCCACCCCTTCCCAGCCGTCGATCAGCACACGTGGCGCCCATCCGACGGCCTACTTAATAAAGGGTAAATATTCCCTTAGGCCCTTAGTTTTAGTTTAGTTTCGTTTTAGTCCTGTAAATATTTTTAGAATTTTATTTGCGTTAGGTAAATTGCACTTTGGACCTTATCCTTTCTGCTATTTGCATGTATACCCCTGCCTGTAGTGTGTCACGTGCATCGACACGTGTTTGTCTGGGATATTTGCATTGATAGCCTTGTAGTTCTGGGATGTTCATGAATGAATGAAACTTTTTAGATAATTGCATTTATACCCCTGTGCGTGTTGAATTTGTGCATGTGCGTTATATCTTTGGGTAATTTACAGTAAGGCCCTCGGACTTTTGGTACATGTTACCAATTAGTCCGAGAACTTTACTTTCATTGCAATTAGGTCCCTGTGTGCCCCAGACACGCGCCTTGCGTGTGACTTCTTGGGATTTTTGCACCGGACCCCCTGGAACTTCTGGTATTTACGTACAGGTCCCTACGCACTGTGCCTAGGTTTTGATTTTGAATAAAATATCAAACTCACTCTAAATTCAATGAAAATTGGACACATGGCTCCTGCCATGTTGTAAAATTTTCTAGAATTTTTGGAGACATTTTTGCTTTTATTTGCTATTTTTAAAAATTCAAAAATAACCTTTTTCTTTACTGTCTGACTTAAAAAAATCACAAGAAAATATTAAAACTCATCTAAAAATTACAAAAAAAATCGCTACTGTGTATTTCGTCTTGTTTGATTTTATGACCAATTTTGGTTGATATTCATTATATAAAACTCATAAAAATTAAAAAACACCAAAAACCTCATAACAATTCTAATAATTAATTTAAAAATCCAAAAACAATAATTTCAGTGCCTAAATTTTCCTTGTTCCTTCTTCTATACAGTAAAATTACCTCCAAGGTTTTTAGGGATTTTTAGATATTTTATCTAAGTCCCTCAAGCTCGACTAGAGATTGTTGTTGATTTCTTGCATTGTTTTATTTTTAGAAAATTAAATAAAAATCAGAAAAATATCAAAAATTAACCAAAAACAGTAAAAATCATAAAATACACAAAAACATTTTTATTTGAATTTTTGATTGATTTTTGATGCATTAAATAATTATTTGAGTAGGCTTGTTTCCTTGTTTTCTTTATTTTTTAATTAAATAAAAATCCAAAAATATTTATAAAAATTTAAAATTCACCAAAAACATTTTGATTTTATTTTATTCTTTTTTTTAGACTACTTCGTAGGCCGCAAGGCCATCACGTTCTCCCTGAGTCCGACCTTGGTCGCTATACCAGGCTAATCTAATAGCCAGGACCGCTATTATTTTTATTTGGTTTTTATTCGATTTTGGCGGTCTACTTCACTTTTTCTTGATTGAGCTGAGATTCTCATCGATCCGGGTCGCAACGACCCGAGTGATATTTTGACCTGATCCGGATTGATGGAATTTCCGGGCCCATCAGAATGGCGTTGTTGCCGGGAAGCACGGCTTAGTAGTTTTTATTTTCATTTTCTTTTTATTTTTGTTTTCTTTTTCGCAGCTTTCCACGGCTCTTTCTGAGTCCGCATCTTTTCACGACTTTTTGTTTTTCTCTTATTCTTGTTTTATTTTCTTTTATTTAATTTTTCTTTTATTTTTGTTCTGCTTGATTTTGTTTATTTATTTTATTTTGCATTTTTGCACATATACCCTTGTTTTTTATTTCTTGTTCATATTTGATTATATTATTCTTGGTTTGACACTTTGTTTCTTTCTTGCGAGGGTCCGAGGACTGAGGCGGCAGCTTTCGAGAAGCCGGCGCAACCGCGGGACTTGGATGCGGCTCCCTTCTGCACGGAGCCGCAGGAGAGAGCGAGAGAGGAGCTGAGTGAGAGAGAGAGAGTATTTTAGGTTTCTTTCAGCACATTTTATTTGATTAATTGTAATAATACATGGACAGACTATGGACTTGGACTTGTTTAGCGGGTCTGTTTCGCCGAGCATCGGTGTGCTCGGGGAACCCTTAGGATTTTTCGTGGCTTTCGCGGTTTTGTTTTTCTTCGCTGCCTTTTACGGTTTTACGCGGTTTTTCTCGAGCCCCTAGATTTAGGATTTTCTGTTTGACTGTGCCGTAATTAGTAGGATCAAAACACTTAATTATCTTCCTGCACTTATAGAGCGTTAATTGGACCTACTAATAAATCATTAATAAAAATAACTGACTCACTCCCTTCGTAGCCTACGTGCCATAGCCTGCCCTGCCAAGCGCTGCTCCCGAACCCGATGTGTCAAGAGGAGGAGGGGTAGACCGAGACCGGACCCTTTGGCTTGAAGGACCTATGACCAGTTAGACGGTTCTGTTGAGTAGAAATTGCCTGTTTAGGACTCGGTTTTCCCGCTACACCATATAGGTAGTTTCTTTCAGTCTTTCAATTCTGCGCGGATCACTTTGCATGTAGAGTGCTGGAGACAGGTACGCATTTCTATCTTTGCATGCATCATTCATTTCTTTGCGCATCGACTTTTTCGTCTTCTCCCCCTATTTTTGACTTAATAATCAGGAGAACCAAAAAATTCGTTAGGCCTTTTGTTTTTATTAAAAAAGATTAAAAAGAAAAACAATAAAATTGGGACTGTTTAAGCTATTGATCCTAAAAGACACCTGATCTAAAAACTTGTCTTGGGGAGAGTAACTCCCTCATTGGTTGGCTTGATTGTGCGAGAGAGTGACCCGTACACTAGGTAGAGCCCTCCGGTGCTATTCCCGACTGATTACCGACTCTTTCGTGCGGGACAGTCGGTTGGGGTAGTATCGGGTATCCTAGCAGGTCACGTAATCGCTCTGATAGATTGATTGTTCACCAAAATAAAACTTGACAAGATAATTTGACCGAGCCTTTACGGTCTTCAGCTCGCGTGCGTTGGTGAACTGAGGTATTTGTTTTCTGATCATAGTTTCTCCAGATCCCATCCACCTTACTCGTTACATCGCGATGATGGGTAGACGATCTCTTAGGCAGCCTCTGGCTGCACCGCTTTCGGGCGCGTCTACCCGTTCATCTAGGTTGGCTCACGAGAGCCGAGACCAGATCTCCGAGCCCGAGTATGATTCCACCCTGTTCCCCCTCGACCCCCTTTCTTTCGGTTCCGAGAGACCAGTGCCAGAGGAGAGATTAGCAGATTTATCGGCACCTGAGTTCAGATCATTTGATTTTGCAGACACCATGGCCGGCAGTTCTGACGATCGCAGTCGAGGTCCACAGCCTGAGCACTTTGTGTTGGACCAGAGTGCAATCAACTCCACCCTGATTGCCTCCCTCGATACAGTTCAGCAGCAGTTGAGGGATCAGGGAGCGTTCATGTTAGATATGAGGAGGGAGATAGAGCAGATGAGAGCAGAGAGAGAGCAGATGAGAGATGGGCCGAGGATCCCAGAGGATGCAGCAGCAGCAGCCGCAACAGCTGCCGCCGCAGCGGCAGCCGCCGCGGCAGGAGGAGGAGAGCCACCGAGACCGATGCGGGAGTTGCACAACCCCGGATCGACACTGATGCACCACTGGGTCGTGCTACCATCTATCGTGGGGGACTTCAAGTTCCCCCCGAACGCCTTGCAGTTACTCCCCCGTTTCCACGGGCTCGCCACCGAGGAGCCCCATCTCCACCTCTAGGAGTTCCTCATGATTTGCAGCACTGTCCACGATCGTCGGGTGGACCAGGACACGATACGGATGATTGCCTTCCCCTTCTCCTTGGCAGATAGAGCAGCCACCTGGCTGAAGCATCTGGGGAAGTTTGTCTACACTTGGGAGCAGCTCCGCATCGAGTACTTACACAAGTACTATCCACTCGGGCGGACCAATGCAGCGAGAGCCCTTATCAGCAACTTCTCCACGCTCCCCAACGAGCAGTTCCATGAGGCATGGGAGAGGTTCCGAGAGCTGACTGATCGATGCCCGCACCACGACATTTCCAAGCCCAACCTTGTGCAGAGCTTTTTCAGCGGGCTGACACCAGAGCTCCAGGGCTTGGTGAACGCTTCTTGTGGCGCGTCATACTTCACCAAGGATCACGACCAGGTTTGGGCCATCTACGAGGAGATGTCCGAGAACTATATGGTGATGTCCCAGACCCGGTTGTATACCCAAGGCAGACCCCAGCAGCAGCCAGGACCCGTGCAGTACCAGAGGATAACACGGGTCGATGTTGGTCCTTCCAGTTCGTTCGCAGTAGCAGCAACACAGGCAGAGTCGTCAGCTGCGGACATGGGGATTATCAGCGAGAAGTTGGATCGGATGGAGCTGATAGAGAAGAAGCAGTGTCAGGGCATCACTCAGATGGAGCAGATGGCATAGACTCTGAGCAACATGAAGACCCAGCTCATGTGTCTCCAGGAATCACAGACAGCTTCCCAGCCCCATCTTCAGTCGCGAGGCGATCATGGCAGCAGCAACAGCTCGTCCCAGCGCTCCAGCTCACAACAGCAGCCTAGACAGGTTCACCTTGTACAGGCAGAGCCGTACCAGCAACCGCAGCCTACCTATCAGTCACCACCATCTCCAGACTTGCAGATGGTGGTATACCAGCCTGATCAGCCTCTGGCAGTACTCCCGCCAGCCCAGTACGATGCAGAGCCGTTGATGGATGTCAACGGGATTTGGTATGACCGCCCTCAGCCCGGTATCCGACGAGACCATCCCGGATTCCGGTGGGGGACCTGAGGTACCCAGCCCCAGCAGCAACCATCAGGACAGGGAGGCCAGTACGGCCATCAGAGAGAGCACCAGCCGCAGCAGCAGCCCCCAGTCTACCCTTCACAGCAGCAGCAGCAGTCTTCCTATGGTCCTCGTCCCTATCAGCAGGGACAGTCTTGGAGGCGTGAGCAGCCTCACCAGCAGCAGCATCCACCACACACATACCCCTCTCAGCAGCAGCAGCACCAGTTCCAGCAGCCTCATTACCGGAGAGGCTACCCGTTGGGCTCTCACGGTCCACCTTACGAGAGCCCCGCCTTGGACGATATAGCCCGCCTCCTCACGGATCAGCAGGCTACCTTCAGACGGGAGATGGACGAGTTCCGCCAGAAGATGCGGGACATCGTGAGAGGGAAGGCCGCCATCCCTGCCCAGATCGAGCCGAACCCCAACAGCCTGAAGCGGAAATCTGAGCAGGTAGCTTACACTGAGTATGCCACTCCTAGTGATCCATTTGATGATATGACTGCAGACCTTTTTGATGTTGATTTTGTCACACTTAGGAGCGGTAGGATGCCAGCAGGCGGCACCTCATCTGAGCGACGTCATGAGGATAGACCTAGAGCGCCAGATAAGGAGGAGGAGAGCGGTACTGAGGCCGCTCGAGATGATGACGGTGGTACTGATGCCACCAAGGATGCTGACTCCACAAGCGGTGCTGAGGCCGTCATTTCACCAGTTCGAGGAGGTGGTACTGAGGCCACTCCTGATGCCGAGCCAGAGCGCAGTACTGAGGCCACGAGACGTCAAGTTGATCTAGCCACTGGTGGTACTGAGGCCACCAGAGTTCATGTAGAGAGATTTGTTATTTTTCCTTCCCCTGATGTATCTCGGAACCATGTTGTGAATAAAGGAAAAGGTTTGGTTTTTTCTGGTCCCACTGTGGTGCGTGATGTATGTGCGGATCCGGCCGTCGAGCCGTCTAGACCTTTTCCTAGATCTTCATCTGAGAAGGACCCAGTGATCCCCTTCCCTAGAGCCCTTCAGATGGGGAGGGGGAAGAAAAAAGAAAATCCAAAAAAGAGAGATCAGGAAGAGTTCATCCAACAGATGATAGACCGATTTCACATACAGCTGACTCTTCAGGAGGCTTTGCAGCACATCCCCCTTCTTCAGCATTCGTTGAGAGACAGGACCACAGTCAGGAGGAAGAGGAGGAACCACCATTCAGAGATCCATGTACTGACGAAAGCCACATGCTTCATGATTCAGAACCGTTTGCTGGCCAAGAGGCCAGATTCAGGAGCCCCTTATGTCAGATGTCACATTAGAGAGCAGAGGTTCGACCAGACTCTATTAGATAGTGGATCGTCTATCAACCTCCTTCCGGTAGCCCTTCTCGACCGCTTCGAGTTGGGCACTCTTAGACAGAGCAGGACAGTCCTTCAGTTTGCTGATCGATCTGTCAAGAGGCCGAAGGGGTTGTTACGAGACGTTGTCGTCACTATTCAGGGCCTGCAAATCCCCGTGGACTTCGTAGTGTTGGACATGGAGATCCCTGATTCATTGACCGATACCCCCATCATTCTCGGTCATCCGTTCTTAGCCACAGCCAAGGCGGTGACTGACCATGATAGCGGGAAGGTATACTTTCGCGTCGAGGGCGAAAGTGTACAAATAGAGATGGTCGAGGACAGCCGAGCCAGAGAGAGATCATGCTCAGAGACGACTGATGACCGGCAAAATGACCAAGGCAAAGGTATCTAAATGGTCGTTGCGACCTCAATCACTCAGACTCGATCAATCAAGAAAAATAGACCACCAAGAGAGATGAAATCAATCAAACACACGAAATAGCGGTCTTGCTATTAGTTTAACATGGTATAGCGACCACGGTCTAACGCAAGGAGCACGGGTTGGCCTTTCGTCCTACGAAGTAGTCAAACATGAAATAAAATAAAATAAGAAAATATTTTTGGTGGTTTTTAATTATTTTATATTTTTTGGGATTTTTAATGTATTAAGAAAATAATAAAAGCTAAGAAACTATTCACTTCAACAAATTATTAAAAGCGCTAAAAATCAACCAAAAAATCTAACAAAAATGTTTTTATATGTTTTATAATTTTTAATGTTTTTGGTGAATTTTTGGGATTTTTCTGATGTTTATTTAATTTTCTAAAAATCAAACAAGAACTGATATGAAAGGTACTGTCTAGCCGATCTAAAAGGGCCTAGATAAAATATCTAAAGGCCCTAAATTAGCTGGGAGGTAATTTTCCTGTAAAGAGAATAAAACAAGGAAACTTTAGGCACCATATTATTATTTTTGGATTTTTGGTTTATTTATTATAATTTTTATAACTTTTCAAGTGTTTTTCGATTTTTAGTGGTTTTCAGTAATGCAAAATAGCCAAAATTGGCTAGAAAATCAAGCACAACAAAATAGACAGTAGGCAATTTTTTTGGAATTTTTAAATGATATTTAATATTTTTTTGGGGTTTTTAAAGTTAGACAGTAGCAAAATTAGAGGTTTTTGATTTTCTAAAAATATCAAACAGTATCTAAAATGTCTCTAAAATTTATGGAAAATTTTACAACATGGCAGAAGCCATGTGTCCAATTTTCATCAAATTTGGAGGTGAATTGCTATTTTATTCAAAAATAAAGAAGGGGCACTGTGCACAGGGACCAAAGTGCAAATACCCAGAGTTCTGGGGGGTCTGGTGCAATTAACCCAGGAAGTCACGCGCGTCGCGCGTGCCTGGGGCACTCAAGGACCCAAATGTGAAGAAAATAAGTTCCGAGGGCTATTTGGTAACAGGTACCAAAAGTCCAGGGACTTATTCGCAAATTACCCAAAAATATCCGCACATGCTCAAATGTTTTACGCACAGGGGTATAAATGCAAATAAACAAAAACTTTCATTCAACTGATAACATTCGGAACTACAGGGCCTATATTGCAAATAAACCAGAAAATCATGTGTCGATGCACGTGTCATACAACGCACAGGGGCATAAGTGCAAGGAAAATAAAATGCGAGGTCCTTAATGCAAAAGTACCAAAAACTAAACAACTACTCTAGGTAATTACAGGACTAAACGCAAAATGAAATAAACAGAAGGGCCTAAGGGTAGTTTACCCTTTATTAATGCGGCCGATGGATGCGCGCCACGTGGAGCATCTAACGGTGACTGGGGACTGGCGCTGCACAGCTCGACTCCTCGGGTGCATCCAACGGCGAAGGTTTAGCCATGTGTCTGATCTAGCGGTTGAGGGTATCGGTGGCTATCCCTCTCGGCTTGGACGGTCCAAATCGCCTCGTGGATGGATCTGACGATGACGAGTCCTCCTCAAGTGAACGGTCGAGATGCGAACTGGAGGGTGAGGATGATCGGACGGTCGGGGAAGGTATCGGAAGAACAGTTGGCCGGCGAAGTTTGCCGGCCTCGTGCGTGCGTTGTGGACCTCCCCTGTTGCTCGTAAAGGTCGGAGAAGCTCCGCTATGTCGTTCCGCAGCTACTGGTAATCTCTGATGATCCAGCCGAGCCCTGGAGGGCTCCGGCGAGGTCGACGGAGGAAGAGCTTCTCGTCTGACTGGCCCAACCCCTCAGACGGGCTGGGAAGCACCTGTAAAATAGACCAAGAGACTCACGGGTCGAGGGCAAACTGCCTCGACCCGGTTAGGCGGGGTGGCGGTGAACGGAGGGTCGAAGTGGGCGAGCTCCGGCGAAGGGGAGACGGTGGAGCTCGAATCCCAGCTCATGTGCGAGCTGGGTTGGATGGGTATGCGGAGAAGATGCGCGGGAGGACGGCGAAGGCTATGGCTAGGCCTGATGGTCGGATAGTGATCGGATGCGAACGGAATCGACGATGGACGGCGGAGCGACGATTTGGGGGGAACTACAAATTAAAGAAAAAGAAAGAACGACGGGGCTACCTAGGTGGACGGTGAGACTGGGGATGAGCTTGCGCAGCTCTGGGTCGTCGCCTCGAGGAGCGTCTCCCTCCGAGGCTCGATGCTCCTGCTGGTGGCGGAGCAAGGCGGCGATGCTCGCCGGATCAGTGGTCTCGCTCCCTCTCCTCGCTTCGACACCACGGGGAACAAGTTGTCACTCTCGCCTACGCAATGGAGCTCACGGGAGGTGGAATCGAGTGGCCAAAGATGGGCAATGGAGGTGGCGGAGCTGGCATTAAGTATGGGTGAGGGTCCGGGAAGACAGGCGCGGGTAGGGCGTGGAGGCGCGCGGATCCCGATGTGGATACCCCGGCAAGGGTCTCGGATGTAGCATTAGTGATTCGGACCCGGGGTTTAAGCAAGGGATGATCGGGTTTTGCGGGGAAAAATCCGAGAAGTCGGGTACCCGCTAAGGACCCGTGGGAAGTGGTCCTGGGGGGGGGGGGTAGTTGACTGGGCGGTCAACAATTCCAGGACTAGTAGGGATCGGCCACGTGGCTGGATCTTAGAAGTGAAAATTAGGGTATCTAGGGGCCGATTTAGCAAAAAGTTAAAACATGAAATATTTTTATTTTATTTTTTTCTATTTTTTAGTGATTTTTAATCATTTTTTTCGAAATAAAAATAAGATATCTACATTATATAGCTATATATAGGTATATGTACACTATATAGGTTTTTAATTTTTTTGATTTTTAATTGTTATTTTTATACAAGTTTATTCCCATTTTATATTTTATTTATTTATATTATAAAATAAGGAATATAAAGATATTTTTATTTAATTTTTATTATTTATTTACATAGGTGAAATAAATACATATATACATTTATATACATGGTATATTTACAATATATTTTTGTGTTTTTAATTTTGTTATTTTTATTTTGTTTTTGTTTTAATTGTTTTTATTTTATTTATTTACACCATATAATATAGGATATTTACAAGAATTTTGGAAATTAATTTTATTTATTTATAAGGTTAAATAAATATAGGTATAGTGGTCTATATACAAGATGATAGTGATGTTTTTGTTCTTTTTTATTTTCTTTCATTTTTATCTTGTTTTTATACTTATAACTATGTACAAGTATTTACAAACCAATTTTTGCATCTATTTTTGTGAGGAAAATACTTTTATTTATGTACACACATGAGCCCCTATCTCCCTCTACTTTGGCTTTTATGCGGTCAGGCCCATGCTGAGCCCTCTCTTGGGTTAGGTTGCTCAATATTTATTCTAAATATTTCCCTCTTTTTCTTTTTAATCTTTATTCTTTTATTTTTGCACAAAAACATGCTAATTATAGGTTTTTACACAATGCATGCTTTTGGTAATTATTTCTATTTACAACTATATACATGCATTTGCAAAGGTTTTTGTAGCTAAAATATAAGAATAAAGAGTGATGAATGCGTATTAATCACCCCCCTATACTTAACTTTGCTAGTCCTTTAGCAAACACATATTTGAAAAAGAAGCGAAAAAGAAATAAAGAAAAAGAAAAAGATAATGTACATGGATCAAGGCTGATTATTAAACTTGCCTTCATTAAATTAAGGTATGGAGCTCGATCAGATCTTTGGATTATTAATGTGTCGGAACCTTATTTGGACTCAAGTCTAAAACTCAACGGCCTCTAAGTTCCACTATTCTATAACCAAGACTCCTCAATGCTCTAGATCAGAACAAGTCATCAATCACAAACCCTGAAGACCATGAATCTTTTCTTGTCCTGTGAATGTGAGGTCTAAGCTCTCCACCTCAGAAATGGCAACTTGACAAACCTCCCCAACAAGGTAACTCTATGACCTAAATCTGGCCACTCTTTCCTCGAGGAGCGGGGTATTCCCTTCTAAGTTCAAGTTCAACCAGCTCAAGAAGAGGAGGAAGAAGAGAATGGGTCAAGGCCAGTGTAGCCAAGTACCCTTGGGAGCTTGACCAGTGTAGCCAAGTCTCCCTGCTGCAAGCTACATCAGGTGGATCATGAAACCAAGCTTTGCTTATTGCACTCTATATCCATACTCCGGTGGGATTATCATTTTCTCTCAGACCCACAACTTTTTTGGAGTTATTTTCTTTTTGCACTTTTTTTTCAAGTGCATCTATACAACATATACATGTGCAGCATATATACAAGGAGTTTTTCCTCTTGAGTCAGTAGACTATCCCTCTTTTGAAGCTTTATTGCAACCCACAACTCCCGTCATTAGACCTCATGGCAACCAGATCAAGTTGAGACACACTTCCTTCACTAAAAGAAGAAGAGAGGTTCCGCCTAGAAGTACTACCCTCATATGCTACCCCAAGTCAAGGAAGACTGCCTCCTCACCACCTCATCCGTAGAGAGCTCGGTGCATAGTGCCGGTGTCCAAGTAAAGTCATAATCTATATGAGTCATGTGTTGTTGTTAAGTGCTCTACTTAGGCTCATTGAGATGACATGTGATCATAGCCTAGTGGACTCAAAGAATTAAGTCACCATGGACCCTGAAAAGCCTTACACCTAAGTCCTATAAGGTTCCTCTTAGAAATTAGGTGGATTAAGATCTTAATCAAGCTCCATTTCTCAATTTGATTCCAGGCTAGTTTAAATGTCAACTATCATCCAGAAAAAACTATATACATATATACAAAAAGATGCTATTTACACAAATTTTACAATCATGCAAAATTTTTGAAAAATGTTTTGAAATCATGAATGGATGATGCATGAAGTGCAAGTTTTGCACAAAGATATTTACACACATTTACACAATATTTTTGCAAACTTTTGATTCTCAAAACATTTTGGAAAAATTTTGTAATATATACATAATTTTGATAAGAAAATATTTACACAAACTTTACACAAAAGATTTTTGAAATCATTTTTACAAAAATAGTTTGTACACTAGCTATTTATGTGCAAATAAAATAAGTTTATGTACATGAAAAATTTTTAATTTTTGTGGTTTTTAGCCATTTTTTATTTATTAACACACTCACACAAAGTACGAGTTATGGCTAAAGTATATATGAAATATATACACACCATACACACCCCCTATACTTAGCTCGAACGATGTCCTCAGAGTCAAGAGCGATGAAGAAGACATAACTCGTGCTAGGTATAGGGAATTGAAAAGGAAGGCTATATACAAAGACGAATAAATGAAAATATAAAGTCAAGAGGGTCTCGGGTCTTCCCCCTATACTTGGGATCAAGTAATCCTAAGTATAGCAGGCTATATACTAAGGGAAAGCCGAGTGGAGACTGTACAGGGTCTACCCCCCCCCCCCCATACTTAGGGTGAAATATAGGCAGCAAAAACAGGGGTAGAAGGAAACAAAAGAAATACCCGAAGGTCTCACATCCCCCTATACTTAGGGTAAAGTACACCCTAAGTATAGCATAATCAAATATGAGAAAAGGGATGTGGGACTAAAGAATGTAGTGATATAGACATCTGGATCTATACAAGGCGGAAGATCAGTGAAACTCAGGCGTGAGATGCATTAGATGTGAGTCAAAGACCACATCTCACGCAAAATGAATAGGGGCAAGATCAACGACCCGCGGCTCATGATCTAGAAATGGCTTGAGCCGCTGGCCGTTCACTCGAAAGGTACTCTCAGAAGACAACTCGGATATATCAATACTACCGTTGTCGTGTACCTTTCTGACCAAGTAGGGTCCCTTCCATTTTCTCTGTAGCTTCCCTGGAAATAAACGAAGCCTCGCATCAAACAGCCATACTCTCTGTCCAATCTCAAAGTGCTTGTGGCTGATGTGAGAATCATGCCACTCCTTTACTCTCTCCTTATACTGTAGGCTGTTTGAGAAAGCTGTATCTCTGAACTCCTCCAGGGCTGCTAACTCTGCCCTCCTCTGGTCTCCTACACCATCTGGATCCATGAGTATATCATTAACTGCCCATAGTGACCTGTGCCTTAACTCAACAGGTAAATGGCACGGCTTGCCATAAACGAGGCGAAAGGGAGATGTGCCCAATGGTGCCTTGAAAGATGTCCTATATGCCCACAAGACCGAGTCCAAAAGCTGTGACCAATCCTTTCGGTCAGGGCGGACGACTTTCTGTAGTATAGTCTTGATCTCCCTATTCGACACCTCGGCTAGACCATTCGTCTGTGGATGGTAAGGTGTAGCAACACGATGGTCTATACCGAACTTGCTAGTAAGGGCCTTCACCTGGTCGTTGATGAAATGAGACCCCCCATCAGAAATCAGAACTCGTGGAACCCCGAACCGTGTGATGATGTGCTTCCTCAAAAATCTGCATACTGTCCTCGCATCAGCGGCTCGGGCGGGGATAGCCTCAACCCAACGACTAACATAATCCACGACCAACAGAATGTACTCAAATCCCTGACTCTTAGGGAATGGACCCATGAAATCGATGCCCCATGCGTCAAAAACCTCACAGAAGTGAATGGGCTGCATCGGCATCATATCACGCTGTCCACAAGTGCCCATCCTCTGACAGTCAGTACACCTCTTCACGAACTCATCAGAGTCCTTGAAGAGGGTAGGCCACCACAAGCCGGATTGGAGCACTTTCTGTGCCGTTCTCCTCCCAGAATGATGTCCTCCTGCCTCAAGCTTGTGGCAGTAAGTGAGGACGCTATGGTGTTCCTCCTGAGGAATACACCGACGCCAGATGCTATCCCCTCCTTCGTGGTAAAGGATGGGATCCTCCCAGTGGTAGGACTTGGCCTTCGCAAGGAATGTCTCAAGCCTCTGCCTGGGCCAATCTTGTGGGACTTTCCCAACAATGAGAAAGTTCACAATATCGGCATACCACGGGAGTGAGGCGATAGCAAGGATCGCCTCATCTGGGAAGGTATCTCGAATGGGATCAATCTGCTCAGACTCCTCAGCCTGCTCTAAATGGGAGAGATGATCCGCCACCACATTCTTGACTCCAGGCTTATCCTTGATCTCAATGTTGAACTCCTGGAGTAGAAGGATCCATCTAGTCAATCTGGCCTTGGCATCCTTCTTTGCCATGAGGTACCTGATGGCGGTGTGATCTGTGTACAGGGTCACTCTAGATCCAATGATATAAGATCGAAACTTATCTAGGACGAACACTACGGCTAGCATCTCCTTCTCTGTGACCGTGTAATTCCGCTGCGCGGAATCCAATGTGCGGCTAGCGTAGTGAATAGCAAATGGAATTCCATCCCTCCTCTGTCCCAGCACGGCCCCTACGGCAAAATCGGAGGCATCCGTCATGATCTCAAATGGGAGAGACCAATCAGGCAGCTGGAGTACAGGAGCCTCAATAACACACTGCTGGAGAGTCGCAAAGGACGAAAGACACTTGTCATCGATAAGGAACTCGGTGTCTTTCGTCAAGAGGTCAGTCAACGGCCGGACAATCCTGCTGAAATCCTGAATAAATCTCCTATAAAATCCAACGTGCCCCAGGAATGACCGTAGCTGCCTCAAATTGGACGGCAGTGCGAGTTTTCTAATGACATCAACCTTGGCCGGATCAACCTCCATGCCCCTGTTGGAGATTATGTGGCCAAGCACCGTCCCTTGAGTCACCATGAAGTGACTCTTCTCCCAAGATAGAACCAAATGATACTCAATACATCGCTGGAGTACTCGGTCTAGGCAGTCGAGACAGGAGTCGAATCCGTCGCCGTAGACCGAGAAATCGTCCATGAAGACCTCTAAACACTCCCCTACCATGTCCGAAAAGATCGACAGCATGCACCTCTGAAAAGTCGCAGGGGCGTTGCAGAGCCCAAATGGCATGCGTCGAAAGGCATATGTACCAAAGGGACAGGTAAAGGTGGTCTTCTCCTGATCCTCAGGAGCGATGGCCACCTGGTTGTAGCCCAAGTACCCATCCAGTAAGCAATAATGTCTCTTCCCTGCCAGTCTCTCAATGATCTGGTCAATAAAAGGCAGGGGAAATGGTCCTTCTTGGTGGCCTGGTTGAGTCTCCTGTAGTCAACACAGACCCTCCAAGAGGTGGGTACTCGTGTAGCAATCTCCTCTCCCGACTTACTGATCACAGTCGTGATGCCCGTCTTCTTGGGCACCACATGCAAGGGTCTGACCCACTTGGAGTCGGAAATGGGATAAATGAAATCTGCACTCCACCATTTTGATATTTCCTTCATCACGACCTCTCTCAGGTTGGGGTTCAGTCGCCGCTGGAACTCACGCGACGGCTTCGCCCCCTCCTCGAGATAGATATGGTGGGAGCACACTGATGGACTAATCCCATGGAGATCTGCTACGCTCCATCCGATTGCCTTGCAGTTCTTTTCAAGAACCCCCATCAAACGGGATTCCTGCTCTCTAGTCAGATCGGTGGAGATGACGACTGGGTACATCTCAGGTTCGTTCGCAAGGAACCGATACTTCAGCGAAGTAGGGAGCGGCTTCAGCTCTGGACAGCTGGGCGCTGGCAAATCTGGCTTCGGAAGAAGATGTGTGAATGCTGCTAAATCTGCCAAATTTGCTTGGGAGAAAGAATACGAGCTCTCGCAAACTGGATCTGGAGGAGGCTGCTCAACTGTGTTGTCTCTGATCTGCTCTGCCTCTACCTCCTCCTCATCTGTAGGCTCAGGTGGACTCGGGTCTGGCATCTGGTCATCAAAATCTGCCCAATCAGACTCTGAATCTGAGGGATCTGCATCAAACAAGGTGGCATCAGTACCACCATCACTAGAAAACGTGTCGCGGTCGAGAACCGGCTCTGCTGCCTCTGTAGTATCCTGGACCAGGGTTGTGCTCTCCAAGCTCTCCTCTGTTGTTATCTCTGCATCAGTGGTGTCTGGAAATGAGAGGATGGCCTGTGCTGAAGGGTCTGCCCATGCTGCCTCATCATCTGTGATCACAAAATCACAGTCCTGGTGGATGTCTAACCCGGCATCTGTTAGTTGCTCTGTGTCTGTGCTGGCCTCTGAGCATGCTCTCTCTCTGGCTCTGTAGTCCTCGACCGTCTCTATTTGTACACTCTCGCCCTCAACGCGAAAGTATACCTTCCAGCTATCATGATCAGTCACCGCCTTGGCTGTGGCCAAGAACGGACGACCGAGGATGATGGGGGTATCGGCCACTGAATCAGGGATCTCCATGTCCAACACTACGAAGTCCACGGGGAATTGCAGGCCCTGAATAGTGACGATAATGTCTTGCAACAACCCTTTCGGCCTCTTGATAGATCGATCAGCAAACTGAAGGACTGTCCTGCTCTGTCTAAGAGTGCCCAACTCGAAGCGGTCGAGAAGGGCTGCCGGAAGGAGGTTGATAGACGATTCGCTATCCAATAGAGTCCGGTCGAACCTCTGCTCACTAATCTGACATCTGACATACAGGGCTCCTGAATCTGGCCTCTTGGCCGGCAGACGGTTCTGGATCGCGAAGCACGTGGCTTTCGTCAGCACATGTATCTCTGAATGGTGGTTCCTCCTCCTCCTCCTGACTGTGGTCCTATCTCTCAAAGATCGCTGAAGAAGGGGGATGTGCTGCAAAGCCTCCTGAAGGGTCAGTTGTATGTGAAATCTGTCGATCATGCTCTGGCTGAACGCCTCCTGCTCTCTCTTTTTTGGGTCTTTTTCTCTTTTCTTCCCCTTCCCCATCTGAAGGGCTCTAGGGAAAGGGATCACAGGGTCCTTCTCAGATGAAAGACTAGGAAAAGGCCTAGACGGCTCGACGGCCGGATCCGCACATACATCAATCACCACAGTGGGACCAGAAGAAACCAAACCTTTTCCTTTATTCAAAACAGTGTTCTAAGATACATCAACAGAAGGAAAAACAACATCTCTCTCAAAACGAACACCGGTGGCCTCAGTACCACCACGGGCTGGCTCTGCTAGACGTCTCGCGGCCTCAGTACCGCGTGCTGGCTCGGCTACTCTGGTGGCGTCAGTACCACCTCCTCAAACTGGTGAAGCGGCGGCCTCAGTACCGTCGGTGGAATCAACATCCTTGGTGGCATCAGTACCACCATCATCATCATGAGCGGCCTCAGTACCGCTCTCCTCCTCCTCATCTGGCGCCCCGGATGTATCCTCGTGGTGTAGCTCAGACGAGGCGCCGCCGCCTGCTGGTGTCCTACCGCTCCTAAGCGTAACAAAATCAGCATCAAAAAGATCCGAAGATGTATCAACAAATGGATCACTAGGAGTGGTGTGCTCAGCGTAAGCTACCTGCTCAGATTTCCGCTTCAGGTTGTTGGGATTCGGCTCTATCTATGCAGGGATGGCGGCCTTCCCTCTCATCAGTTCCTGCATCTCCTGGCGGAACTCGTCCATCTCCCATCGAAAAGTAGCATGCTGGTCCGTGAGGAGGCGGGCTATGTCATCCAAGGAGGGGCTCTCATGGGAGCCTGACGGGTAGCCTCTCTGGTGCTGAGGCTGCTGGAACTGGTGCTGCTGGTGCTGAGAGGGGTAAGAGGAAGGATGCTGTTGCTGGTGTGGCTGGTGAGCCTGCTGCTCACGTCTCCAAGACTGTCCCTGCTGCTGATAGGGACGAGGAACGAAGGATGACTGCTGGTGTGGCTGGCAGGCTGGGGGCTGCTGCTGCTGCTGATCCCTCTGCTGGCCATACTACCCTCCCTGACCGGATGACTGCTGCTGGGGCTGGGTACCTCCATTCCCCCACCTGAATCCGGGATGGTCTCGTCGGATCCTAGGCTAGGGACGGTCATACCAAATCTCGTTGACATCCATCAACGGCTCTGCGTCGTACTGGGCTGGCGGGAGTACTGCTAGAGGCTGATCCGGCTGGTATACCACCATCTGCAAGTCTGGAGATGGTGGGGACTGGTAAGAGGGCTGCTGTTGCTGGTACGGCTCTGCCTGTACAAGGTGAACCTGTCTAGGCTGCTGAAAGGAGCTGGAGCGCTGGGACGAGCTGCTGCTGCCACCGGTATCGCCTCGCGACTGAAGACGGGGCTGGGAAGCCGTCTGTGCCTCCTGGAGACACATGAGCTGGGTCTTCATGTTGCTCAGAGTCTGTGCCATCTGCTCCATCTGAGTGATGCCCTAGCACTGCTTCTTCTCGATCAGCTCCATGCGGTCCAACTTCTCGCTGATGATACCTATATCCGCAGCGGACAACTATGCCTGTGCTGCTGCAACTGCGGATGAACTGGATGGACCGGCATCGACCCGTGATATCCTCTGGTACTGCACGGGTCCTGGCTGCTGCTGGGGTCTGCCCTGAGTGTACAACCGGGTCTGGGACATCACCATATAGTTCTCGGCCATCTCCTCGTAGATGGCCCAGACCTGGTCGTGATCTTTGGCGAAATAGGACCCGCCACAAGAAGCATTCACCAGGCCCTGGAGCTCTGGTGTCAGCCCGCTGAAGAAGCTCTGCACAAGGTTCGGCTTCCAGATATCATGGTGCGGGCATCGGTCTGTGAGCTCACGAAACCTCTCCCATGCCTCATGGAATTGCTCGTTGGGGAGCATGGAGAAGTTACTGATCAGGGCCCTCGCTGCATTGGTCTGCCCGAGTGGATAGTACTTGTTCAAGTACTCGGTGCGGAGCTGCTCCCAGGTGTAAACAAACTTCCCCAAATGCTTCAGCCAGGTGGCTGCTCTGTCTGCTAGGGAGAAGGGGAAGGCGATCATCCGGATCGTGTCCTGGTCCACCTGACGGTCGTGGACAGTACTGCAAATCATCAGAAACTCCTGGAGGTGGAGATGGGGCTCCTCAGTAGCGAGCCCGTGGAAGCGAGGGAGTAGCTGCAAGGTGTTTGGGGGGAACTTGCAGTCCCCCACGATAGCTGGAAGTACTACCCAGTGGTGCGTCAGCGTCGATCCGGGGTTGTGTAACTCCCGCATCGGTCTCGGTGGTCCTCCTGCCGCGGCTGCGGCGGCTGTTGCCGCTGCTGCTGCTGCTGCGGCTACTGCATCAGCATCCTCTGGGATCCTCGATCCCTCTCTCCTCTGCTCGCGCTCTGCTCTCTCTGCTCGCATCTGCTCCATATCTCTCCTCATGTCGAGCATAAAAGCTCCCTGATCCCTCAACTGCTGCTGGACAGTCTCTAACGAGGCGATCAGGGTGGAGTTGATCGCTCCCTGATCCAATACGAAGTGCTCAGGCTGACGGGAGCGATCCTCAGAACTGTCGGCCATGGCGTCTGCAAAATCAAACGAGCCAAACTCAGGTGCTGTCAAATCTGTGAGTCTCTCCTCTGGCTCATATCTCTCAGAACTGAAAGAAAGGGGGTCGAGGGGGAACAGGGCGGAATCGTACTCGGGCTCGGAGAACTGGTCTCGGCTCTCGCAGGCCAACCTAGATGACTGGGTAGACGTGCCCGAAAGTGGTGCAGCCAGAGGCTGCCTAAGAGAGCGTCTACCCATCATCGTGATCTGGTCGAGTAGGGCGGATGAGATCTGGAAAAACTATGATCAAAATGCAAACCCCTCTGTTCACCAACGCAACACGAGCTGAAGACCTGAAAGCTCGGTCAAATTATCTTGTCAGTTTTTATTGGGTGAACAATCAGTCTATCAGAGCGCTTACGTGACCTGTTGGGATACCTGATGCTACTCCAACCGACTGGCCCGCACGGAAGAGTCGGTAGTCAGCTGGAAATAGCACCGGAGGGCTCTACCTAGGGTGCGGGTCACTCTCTCGCGCAAGCAAACCAAACAATGAGGGGGTTGCTCTCCCCAAGACAAGTTTTTAAGTGAGGTGTATTTTAGGGTCAATAGTCTTAGCAGTCCCAATTTTATGGTTTTTCTTTTTAATTTTTTCAATAAAAACAAAGGCCTAACGAATTTTTCGGTTCTCCTGGTTATTTAATCCAAAACAGGGGGGAGAAGACGAAAAAGCCGATGCACGATAAATCAATGATGCATGCAAAGTCAGAAAGGCGTACCTGTCTCCAGCACTCTGCATGCAATATGATCCGCGTATAAATGTAAAGACAGAAAATAAACTACCTAAATGATGCAGCGATGAAAACCAAGTCCTAGATGAGCAAGTCTACTCGCAGAACCGTCTAACTGGTCACCGACCTCCAAGCCAAAGGGTCCGGTCTTAGCCCACCCCTCCTCTGCCCGACAAATTGTGGGTAGGAGAAAGCGCTTTACGGGACAGGCTGCGGCACGTAGGCTACGAAGGAGATGAATCAGTTATTTTTATTAATTGATTATTAGTAGGTCCAATTAAGCGCACTATAGGAACAGGCAGATAATTAGGTGTGGGGATCCTACTAATTACGGCACAAGCGAGCAGAAAATCCTAAGTCTAGGGGCTCGATGAAAACCGCGTAAACACCGAAAAAGGCAGCTAAAAATAAAAGAAAACAAAACCGCGAAAAAGCCGCGAAAATCCTAAGGGTCCCCCGAGCACACCGATGCTCGGCGAAACAGACCCGCTAAGTCAAAGAGTCCAAGTCTGAGTACCTGTATTATTACAATAATAATCAAAAATAGAAATAAAAAGTCTAACTAAACCTCTCCCACTCAACTCTCTCTCTCGCTCTCTCCTACGGCTCCGTACAGAAGGGAGCCGCATCCAAGTCCTGCGGTTGCGTCGGCTCCTCGAAAGTCACCTCCGCGATCCTCGGGCCCTCGCAAGAAACAGAGACAAGTGGTCAAACCAAAATAATCAAATAATAATAATAAGAAAAATAAATGGAACTGATGTGAGGGTATATATGCAAAAATGCAAAATAAAATAAACACTCAAAAACAAAACAAAAACAAAAGAAAAGAAAAGAAAAGAAAATAAAGCAAAAATAAAATATAAACAAAAGCCGCGAAAAAGCCACGAGCTCTGAAAGAGCCGCGAAAAGCCGCGAAAAAAAATAAACGAAAATAAAATAAAAACTACTAAGCCGTGCTCCCCGGCAACGGCGCCATTCTGATGACCGGCAAAATGACCAAGGCAAAGGTATCTAGATGGTCGTTGCGACCTCAATCACTCAGACTCGATCAATCAAGAAAAATAGACCACCAAGAGAGATTAAATCAATCAAACACACGAAATAGCGGTCTTGCTATTAGTTTAACCTGGTATAGCGACCAGGGTCGAACACAAGGAGCACGGGTTGGCCTTTCGGCCTACGAAGTAGTCAAACAGGAAATAAAATAAAATAAGAAAATATTTTTGGTGGTTTTTAATTATTTTATATTTTTTGGGATTTTTAATGTATTAAGAAAATAATAAAAGCTAAGAAACTATTCACTTCAACAAATTATTATAAGCACTAAAAATCAACCAAAAATTCTAACAAAAATATTTTTATGTGTTTTATACTTTTAAATGTTTTTGGTGAATTTTTGGGATTTTTCTGATGTTTATTTAATTTTCTAAAAATCAAACAAGAAATGAAAGGTACTGTCCAGCCGAGCTAAAAGGGCCTAGATAAAATATCTAAAGGCCCCAAATAGCTGGGAGGTAATTTTCTTGTAAAGAGAATAAAACAAGGAAAATTTAGGCACCTATATTATTATTTTTGGATTTTTTGTTTATTTATTATAATTTTTATAAGTTTTCAAGTGTTTTTCAATTTTTAGTGGTTTTCAGTAATGAAAAATAGCAAAATTGGCTAGAAAATCAAGCACAACAAAATAGACAGTAGACAATTTTTTTGGGAATTTTTAAATGATATTTAATATTTTTTAGGGTTTTTAAAGTTAGACAGTAGTAAAATTAGAGGTTTTTGATTTTCTAAAAATATCAAACAGTATCTAAAATGTCTCCAAAATTTATGGAAAATTTTACAACATGGCAGGAGCCATGTGCCAATTTTCATGAAATTTGGAGGTGAATTGCTATTTTATTCAAAAATAAAGAAGGGGCACTGTGTACAGGGACCAAAGTGCTAATACCCAGAGTTCTGGGGGGTCTGGTTCCATTAACCCAGGAAGTCACGCGCGTCGCGCGTGCCTGGGGCACTCAGGGACCCAAATGTGAAGAAAATAAGTTCCGAGGGCTATTTGGTAATAGGTACCAAAAGTCTAGGGACTTATTCGCAAATTACCCAAAAATATCCGCACATGCTCAAATGTTTCACGCACAGGGGTATAAATGCAAATAAACAAAAAGTTTCATTCAACTGATAACATTCAGAACTACAGGGCCTATATTGCAAATAAACCAGAAAATCACGTGTCGATGCACGTGTCATACAACGCACAGGGGCATAAGTGCAAGGAAAATAAATGCGAGGTCCTTAATGCAAAAGTACCAAAAACTAAACAACTACTCTAGGTAATTACAGGACTAAATGCGAAATGAAATAAACAGAAGGGCCTAAGGGTAGTTTACCCTTTATTAATGCGGCCGATGGATGCGCGCCATGTGGAGCATCTAACGGTGACTGGGGACTGGCGCTGCACAGCTCGACTCCTCGGGTGCATCCAACGGCGAAGGTGTAGCCACGTGTCTGATCTAGCGGTTGAGGGTATCGGTGGCTATCCCTCTCGGCTTGGACGGTCCAGATCGCCTCGTGGATGGATCTGACGATGACGGGTCCTCCTCAAGTGAACGGTCGAGATGCGAACTGGAGGGTGAGGATGATCGGACGGTCGGGGAAGGTATCGGAAGAACAGTTGGCAGGCTAAGTTCGCCGGCCTCGTGCGTGCGCTGTGGACCTCCCCTGCTGCTCGTCAAGGTCGGAGAAGCTCCGCTATGTCGTTCCGCAGCTACTGGTAATCTCCGATGATCCAGCCGAGCCCTGGAGGGCTCCGGCGAGGTCGGCGGAGGAAGAGCTTCTGGTCTGACTGGCCCAACCCCTCAGACGGGCTGGGAAGCACCTGCAAAATAGACCAAGAGACTCACGGGTCGAGGGCAAACTACCTCGACCCGGTTAGGCGGGGTGGCGGTGAACGGAGGGTCGAAGTGGGCGAGCTCCGGCGAAGGGGAGACGGTGGAGCTCAAATCCCAGCTCCTGTGCGAGCTGGGTTGGATGGGTATGCGGAGAAGATGCGCGGGAGGACGGCGAAGGCTATGGCTAGGCCTGATGGTCGGATAGTGATCGGATGCGAACGGAATCGACGATGGACGGCGGAGCGGCAATTTGGGGGGAACTACAAATTAAAGAAAAAAAAGAACGACGGGGCTACCTGGGTGGACGGTGAGACTGGGGATGAGCTTGCGCAGCTCTGGGTCGTCGCCTCGAGGAGCGTCTCCCTCCGAGGCTCGATGCTCCTGCTGGTGGCGGAGCAAGGCGGCGATGCTCGCCGGATCAGTGGTCTCGCTCCCTCTCCTCGCTTCGACACCACGGGGAACAAGCTGTCACTCTCGCCTACGCAATGGAGCTCACGGGAGGTGGAATCGAGTGGCCAAAGATGGGCAATGGAGGTGGCGGAGCTGGCGTTAAGTATGGGTTAGGGTCCGGGAAGACAGGCGCGGGTAGGGCGTGGAGGCGCGCGGATCCCGATGTGGATACCCCGGCGAGGGTCTCGGATGTAGCATTAGTGATTCGGACCCGGGGTTTAAGCAAGGGGTGATCGGGTTTTGCGGGGAAAAATCCGAGAAGTCGGGTACCCGCTAAGGATCCGTGGGAAGTGGTCCTGGGGGGGGGTAGTTGACTTGGCGGTCAACAATCCCAGGACCAGTAGGGATCAGCCACGTGGCTGGATCTTAGAAGTGAAAATTAGGGTAGCTAGGGGCCGATTTAGCAAAAAGTTAAAACATGAAATATTTTTATTTTATTTTTTTCTATTTTTTAGTGATTTTTAATTATTTTTTTCGAAATAAAAATAAGGTATCTACATTATATAGCTATATATAGGTATTTGTACACTATATAGGTTTTTAAATTTTTTTTTGATTTTTAATTGTTATTTTTATACAAGTTTATTCCCATTTTATATTTTATTTATTTATATTATAAAATAAGGAATATAAATATATTTTTTATTTAATTTTTATTATTTATTTACATAGGTGAAATAAATACATATATACATTTATATACATGGTATATTTACAATATATTTTTGTGTTTTTAATTTTGTTATTTTTATTTTGTTTTTGTTTTAATTGTTTTTATTTTATTTATTTACACCATATAATATAGGATATTTATAAGAATTTTGGAAATTAATTTTTTTTATTTATAAGGTTAAATAAATATAGGTATAGTGGTCTATATACAAGATGATAGTGATGTTTTTGTTCTTTTTGATTTTCTTTCATTTTTATCTTGTTTTTATACTTATAACTATGTACAAGTATTTACAAACTAATTTTTGCATCTATTTTTGTGAGGAAAATACTTTTATTTATGTACACACATGAGCCCCTATCTCCCTCTACTTTGGCTTTTATGCGGTCAGGCCCATGCTGAGCCCTCCCTTGGGTTAGGTTGCTCAATATTTATTCTAAATATTTCCCTCTTTTTCTTTTTAATCTTTATTCTTTATTTTTGCACAAAAACATGCTAATTATAGTTTTTTACACAATGCATGCTTTTGGTAATTATTTCTATTTATAACTATATACATGCATTTGCAAAGGTTTTTGTAGCTAAAATATAAGAATAAAGAGTGATGAATGAGTATTCATCAACGACTTATGACACAGAGCAGCTGACAGATGCCGGGCTAGACATCCACCAGGACTGTGACTTTGTGATCACAGAGGATGAGGCAGCATGGGCAGACCCCGCAGCACAAGCCATCCTCTCATTTTCAAACACCGCTGATGCCGAGATGACAGCAGAGGAGAGCTTGGAGAGCACATTCCTGGTTCAGGATACTTCAGTGGCAGCAGAGAAGGTTCTTGATCGCGACACGGATTCTTGTGATGATGGTGGTACTGATGCCACCTTGTTTGATGCAGATCCCTCGGATTCAGAGTCTGATTGGGCAGATTGCGAGGATTATATGTCAGACCTGAGTTCCACTGAGCCTACAGTTGAGGAGGAGGTAGATGCCGAACAGATCAGAGACAGTTCAGTTGAGCAGCCTTCTTTAGATCCAGTTTGCGAGAGTGCGTTCTCATTCTCCCAGGCAGATTTGGCAGCATACACTCGGCTTCTTTCGAAGCCAGATTTGCCAGCACCCAGCTGTCCAGAGTTGAAACCGCTCCCTACTTCGCTGAAGTATCGATTCCTTGCGGGTGAGCCTGAGATGTACCCAGTCATCATCTCTGCCGATCTGACTGGAGAGCAAGAATCTCGTTTGATGGGGGTTCTTGAAAAGAACACGCAAGGCAATCGGATGGAGCGTAGCAGATCTCCAGGGGATTAGTCCGGCCCTGTGCTCCCACCATATCTATCTCGAGGATGGGGCAAAGCCGTAGCGTGAGTCCAGTGGCGGCTGAATCCCAATTTGAGAGAGGTTGTCATGAAGGAAATCTCGAAATAGTGGAGCGCCGATTTTATCTATCCCATCTCCGACTCCAAGTGGGTCAGCCCCTTGCATGTGGTGCCCAAGAAGACGGGCATCACGACTGTGATCAGTGAGTCGGGAGAGGAGATTGCTACACGAGTACCCACTTCTTGGCGGGTCTGCGTTGACTACAGGAGACTCAACCAGACCACCAAGAAGGATCATTTCCCCCTACCTTTTATTGACCAGATCATTGAGAGACTGACAGGGAAGAGCCACTATTGTTTTCTAGATGGGTACTCGGGCTACAACCAGGTGGCCATCGCTCCTGAGGACCAGGAGAAGACCACCTTTACCTGTCCCTTCGGCACATACGCCTTTCGACGAATGTCATTTGGGCTATGCAATGCCCCTGCGACTTTCCATAGATGCATGTTGTCGATCTTTTCGGACATGGTAGGGGAGTGTTGGGAGGTCTTCATGGATGATTTCTCGGTTTACGGTGACAGATTCGACTCCTATCTTGACTGCCTAGACCGAGTACTCCAGCGATGTATAGAGGTTCACTGGGGGCTATCTTGGGAGAAGAGTCACTTCATGGTGACTCAAGGGACGGTGCTTGGCCATATCATCTCCAACAGAGGTATGGAGGCTGATCCGGTCAAGGTAGATGTCATTAGAAAACTCGCACCGCCGTCCAATCTTAGGCAGTTACGGTCATTCGTGGGGCACGTCGGTTTCTACCGACGATTTATTCATGAATTCAGCAGGATTGCCCGGCCGTTGACTGACCTACTGACGAAAGACACTGAGTTCCTTGTCGATGACAAGTGTCTTTCGTCCTTTGAGACTCTCAAGCAATGTGTTATTGAGGCTCCTGTTCTCCAACCACCTGATTGGTCTCTCCCATTTGAGATCATGACGGATGCCTCCGATTTTGCCGTGGGGGCCGTGCTGGGACAGAGGATGGATGGAGTCCCCTTTGCTATCCACTACGCTAGCCGCACATTGGATTCTGCCTAGCGGAATTATACAGTCACAGAGAAGGAGATGCTAGCCGTAGTGTTCGCCCTAGATAAGTTCAGATCTTACATCATTGGATCTAGAGTGACCATGTATACTGATCACACCGCCATCCGATACCTCATGGCAAAGAAGGATGCCAAAGCCAGACTGACTAGATGGATCCTTCTACTCCAGGAGTTTGACATTGAGATCAAGGATAAGCCTGGAGTCAAGAATGTGGTGGCGGATCATCTCTCCTGTTTAGAGCAGCCTGAGGAGTCCGAGCATATTGATCCCATTTGTGAGACCTTCCCAGATGAGGCGATCCTTGCTATCGCCTCACTCTCGTGGTATGCTGATATTGTGAACTTTCTCGTTGCTGGGAAAGTCCCACAAGATTGGCCCAGGTAGAGGCTTGAGACCTTCCTCGCGAAGGCCAAGTCCTACCACTGGGAGGATCCCATCCTTTACCACGAAGGAGGGGATAGCGTCTGGCGTAGGTGCATTCCTCAGGAGGAGCACCATAGCGTCCTCACTTACTGCCACAATCTTGAGGCAGGAGGACATCATTCTGGGAGGAGAACGGCACAGAAAGTGCTCCAATCCGGCTTGTGGTGGCCTACCCTCTTCAAGGACTCTGATGAGTTCGTGAAGAGGTGTACTGACTGTCAGAGGATGGGCACTTGTGGACAGCGTGATATGATGCCGATGCAGCCCATTCACTTCTGTGAGGTTTTTGACGCATGGGGCATCGATTTCATGGGTTCATTCCCTAAGAGTCAGGGATTTGAGTACATTCTGTTGGTCGTTGACTATGTTAGTCGTTGGGTTGAGGCTATCCCCGCCCGAGCCGCTGATGCAAGGACAGTTTGCAGATTTTTGAGGAAGCACATCATCACACGGTTCGGGGTACCTCGAGTATTGATTTCAGATGGGGGGTCTCATTTCATCAACGACCAGGTGAAGGCCCTTGCTAGCGAGTTCGGTATAGACCATCGTGTTGCTACACCTTACCATCCACAGACTAATGGTCTAGCCGAAGTGTCGAACAGGGAGATCAAGACCATATTGCAGAAAGTCGTCCGCCCTGACCGAAAGAATTGGTCACAGCTTTTGGACTCGGTCTTGTGGGCATATAGGACGTCTTTCAAGACACCATTGGGCACATCTCCCTTTTTCCTCGTATATGGCAAGCCGTGCCATTTGCCTGTTGAGATGAGACACATGTCACTTTGGGCAGTCACTGAGATACTTATGGATCCAGATGGTGTAGGAGACCAGAGGAGGGCAGAGTTAGCAGTCTTTGAGGAGCTTAGAGATACCGCCTTCTCAAACAGCCTACAGTATAAGGAGAGAGTGAAGGAGTGACATGATTCTCACATCAGCCACAAGCATTTTGAGCCTGGACAGAGAGTATGGTTGTTTGATGCGAGGCTTCGCTTATTTCCAGGGAAGCTACAGAGCAAGTGGAAGGGACCTTATCTGGTGAGAAAGGTACACGACAACGGTAGTATTGATATATCCGAGTTGTCTTCTGAGAGTACCTTTCGAGTGAACGGCCAGCGGCTCAAGCCATTTCTAGATCATGAGCCGCGGGTCATTGATGTTGCCCCGATTCATTTTGCGTGAGATGTGGTTTTTGACTCACATATAGTGCATCTCACGCCTGATTTTCACTGTTCTTCCGACCTGTATAGATCCAGATGTCTATATCATCACATTCTTTAGTCCCACATCCCTGTCTTCATCTTTTGATTATGCTATACTTAGGGTGTACTCTACCCTAAGTATAGGGGGGATGTAGGACCTTTGAGTTTCCTTTTGTTTCTTTCTACCCATGTTTTGCTGCCTATACTTAGGTATATTTTACCCTAAGTATAGGGGGTAGACCCTGTACATTCTCCACTCAGTTTTCCCTTTGTGTACAGCCTGCTATACTTAGGATTACTTGATTCTAAGTATAGGGGAAAGCCAAGAGTCTCTTGATATTCTATTCATTTGTCTTTGTATATAGCCTTCCTTTTCACTTCCCTATACATAGCACGAGTTATGTCTTCTTCATCGCTCTTGACTCTGAGGACATCGTTCGAGCTAAATATAGGAGGGTGTGTATATATTTCATATATACTTTAGCCATAACTCGTACTTTATGTGAGTGTGTTAATAAATAAAAATGGCTAAAACCCTAAAATCACAAAAATTAAAATTTTTTCATGTACATAAACATTCTTTTATTTGCACATAAATAGTTAGTGTACAAATTATTTTTGTAAAAATGATTTCAAAAATCTTTTGTGTAAAGCTTGTGTAAATAATTTCTTATCAAAATTATGTATATAGTACAAAATTTTTCCAAAATGTTTTGAAAATCAAAAGTTTGCAAAAATCTTGTGTAAATGTGTGTAAATACTTTTGCAAAACTTTCCATTTCATGCATTCATCCATTCATGATTTCAAAACATTTTTCAAAATTTTGCACGTTTGTAAAATATTGTGTAAATAGCATCTTTGTATATATGTATATAGTTTTTCTGGATTATAGTTGACATTTAAACTAGCCTGGAATTAAATTGGGAAATGGAGCTTGATTAAAATCTTAATCCACCTAATTTCTAAGAGGAACCTTATAGGGCTTAGGTTTAAGACTTTTCATGTCCATGGTGACTTAATTCTTTGAGTCCACTAGGCTATGATCACATGTCATCTCAATGAGCATAAGTAGAGCACTTAACAACAACACATGACTCATATAGACATTGTCTTTACTTGGACACCAACACTTAGCACCGAGCTCTCTACGGATGAGGTGGTGAGGAGGCAGTCTTCCTTGACTTGAGGTAGCATATGAGGGTAGTACTTCTAAGCGGAACCTCTCTTCTTCTTTTAGTGAAGGAAGTGTGTCTCAACTTGGTCTGGTTTCCATGAGGTCTAACGACGGGAGTTGTGGGTTGCAATAAAGCTTCAAAAGAGGGATAGTCTACTGGCTCAAGAGGAAAACTCCTTGTATATATGTTGCACATGTATATTTTGTATAGATGCACTTGCAAAAAAAATGCAAAAAGAAAATAACTCCAAAAAAGTGGTGGGTCTGAGAGAAAATGATAATCTCACCGGAGTATGTGTATAGTGCAATAAGCAAAGTTTGAGATTCATGTCCCACCTTATGTAGCTTGCAGCAGGGAGACTTGGCTACACTGGTCGAGCTCCCAAGGATACATGGCTACACTGCCATGGTCCATTCTCTTCTTCCTCCTCTTCTTGAGCCGGTTGAACTTGAACTTAGAAGGGAATACCCCGCTCCTCGAGGAAAGAGTGGCCAGATTGAGGTCATAGAGTTACCTTGTTGGGGAGGGTTGTCAAGTTGCCATTTCTGAGGTGGAGAGCTTATACTTCACATTCACAGGACAAGGAAAGATTCATGGTCTTCAGGGTTTGTGTTTGGTGACTTGTTCTGATCTGGAGTATTGAGGAGTCCTGATTATAGATTAGTGGAACTTAGAGGCTGTTGAGTTTTAAGCTTAAGTCCAAATAAGGTTCCGACACATTAATAATCCAAAGATCTGATCGAGCTCCATACCTCAATTTAATGAAGGCAAGTTTAATAATCAACCTTGATCCATGTACATTCTTCTCTTTTTCTTTTTCTTTCTTATTTTTCACTTCTTTTTCAAATAAGTGTTTGCTAAGGGACTAGCAAAGTTAAGTATAGGGGGGTGATGAATACTCATTCATCACTCTCTATTCTTATATTTTAGCTACAAAAACCTTTGCAAATGCATGTATATATTTGTAAATATAAATAATTACCAAAAGCATGCATGGTGTAAAAAGTAATAATTAGCATGTTTTTGTGCAAAAATAAAAGAATAAAGATTAAAAATAAAAAGAGGAAATATTTAGAATAAATATTGAGCAACCTAACCCAAGGGAGGGCTCAGCATGGGCCTGACCGCATAAAAGCCAAAGTAGAGGGAGATAGGGGCTCATGTGTGTAAATATATTTGTAAATATAATAAAAATATTTTCCTCTAAAACAATAGAATAAAATGGCTTGTATATATTGTATATATATTTATAATTATGAAAATCAAAACAAAAATAGAAAAATTAAAAAGAAAACAAAAACACTCCACTTGTGCATATCCACCATGTACATACAACCACTCCTATATTTATTTCACCCTATAAATAAATAAATTAAAAATTCCAAAAATTTTGTAAATATTCTATCTTTTATGTGTAAATAAATAAAATAAAAACAACAAAAATAAAAACAAAATAAAAAGAACAAAATTAAAAACCAAAATAATATTATAAATATACCTTGTACATAGATGTATATACTTATTTATTTCACCCTTGTTTATAAATAATAAAAATAAAATAAAAATATCTTTTTATTCCTAATTTTATGATCTAAATAAATAAAATATAAAATGGGGATAAAAATGTTTAAAAATAACAAATTAAAAATTAAAAATAAAAATCCTATATTGTATATATACCTATATATAGCCCTATTATGTAAATACCTTATTTTCATTTTGAAAAATTAATTAAAAATCACAAAAAATAGAAAAAATTAAAACAAAATATTTTTCATTTTTAAGTTTTTATTAAATCGGCCATTTACTATTTTTTATTGATTTTCCAAATCATTTCCAGATGGTTGCTTCCCATTGGTCCACGGGGATGCTGACCGCCCGGTCAACTCCCCCCTGTGGACCACTTCCCACGGATTTTGGATGCCCGACCCGATTTCTCCTAATTTTCGCGTCCAAACCCAATCCTCTCACACCTAAACCCTGGGTCCTGCTTGTCCATGACAGATCCGACACCCTCGTCGGGGTGCCCGCCTCGGGGTCCGCGCACTGAGCTGCCCTACCCGATCGATTCTTGCCGGACCCTTGGCAGTATAAAGCTCGAGCTCCGCCACCCATTTTCGCATCTTTGGCTCCCCACCTTTCAATCTCGTGACCTCCACTGCCTTCCCTGAGGTGACAGCTCTCCGTCGGTGGTGTCGAAGAGAGGTGAAGGTGACCGAACCTCTGATCCGGTGAGCTAGCGCCGCCGTGCTCCGCTTGAAGCAGGAGCTCGAGCCTCGGGCCACGACGACCCGCGAGGCAACGACCCAGAGCTCCAGCAGCTCGAGCCCAGTCGATTCCCTCCACCCAGGTAGCCCTAGTTTCCTTTCCTGTTCTTTAATTTCTAGTTTCGCCCAAATATCGCCGTCGCTGTCCATCGTCGATTCCGATCACTTCAACCATCATCCCGATCATCGGACCTCACCATCGCGTTCACCTTCCTCCCGCGCACGTTCTCCACCACTCCATTCAACCCAGCTCGTACAGGAGCTTGGGTTTCGAGCTCCACCGTCTACCCCTCACCGGAGCTCGACCGCCCCGCCTCACCGACCACCGTCACCCCCTCTCACATGGTCGAGGCAATTTGCCCTCGACCCACGAGTCTGCTGGTGCACTTTGCAGGGACATCCGAGCCCATCTGAGGGCTTGGACCATCTGGTCCAGCAGCTTCGCCTCCGCCGGACTCTCCAGAGCTCCTCGGAGCTCCATTGAGTCATCAGAGGCCGCCTTCCACGCGGGAGCCTACAGAGCTTCTTCTCCGATCATCAGAGCCCCGCGAGGAGGCCGGGAGCGCACGCAGCGGGCCGGCAAAGGTCGCCGGCCATCAGTTCTTCCTCGACCTCTAGACACCGTCCGATCGACCCCAGGCTCCAGTTTAGATCCTGACCGTCCATCCGAGGAGCTTCCAGCACCGTCCGATCTTGGGAGGGGCGATCTGGATCGTTCGACCACCGAGGTTAGACACAGCGCCTCTCCACCGTTTGATCTTCCACGTGGTCAAGCCCGAGCCGTTCGATCTGCACCGAAGCTCAAAGTTGGGCGCCACCCCTTCCCAGCCGTCGATCAGCACACGTGGCGCCCATCCGACGGCCTACTTAATAAAGGGTAAATATTCCCTTAGGCCCTTAGTTTTAGTTTAGTTTCGTTTTAGTCCTGTAAATATTTTTAGAATTTTATTTGCGTTAGGTAAATTGTACTTTGGACCTTATCCTTTCTGCTATTTGCATGTATACCCCTGCCTGTAGTGTGTCACGTGCATCGACACGTGTTTGTCTGGGATATTTGCATTGATAGCCTTGTAGTTCGGGGATGTTCATGAATGAATGAAACTTTTTAGATAATTGCATTTATACCCCTGTGCGTGTTGAATTTGTGCATGCGCGTTATATCTTTGGGTAATTTACAGTAAGGCCCTCGGACTTTTGGTACCTGTTACCAGTTAGTCCGAGAACTTTACTTTCTTTGCAATTAGGTCCCTGTGTGCCAGCCTTGCGCGTGACTTCTTGGGATTTTTGCACCGGACCCCCTAGAACTTCTAGTATTTACGCACAGGTCCCTATGCACTATACCTAGGTTTTGATTTTGAATAAAATATCAAACTCACTCCAAATTAAATGAAAATTGGAAACATAGCTCCTGCCATGTTGTAAAATTTTCTAGAATTTTTGGAGACATTTTTGCTTTTATTTGCTATTTTTAAAAATTCAAAAACAGCCTTTTTCTTTACTGCCTGACTTAAACAAATCACAAAAAATATTAAAACTCATCTAAAAATTACAAAAAAAATTAGCTACTATGTATTTCGTCTTGTTTGATTTTCTGACCAATTTTGGTCGTTTTTCATTATATAAAACTCATAAAAATTACAAAACACCAAACACCTCATAAAAATTCTAATAATTAATTTAAAAATCAAAAAACAATAATTTCAGTGCCTAAATTTTTCTTGTTCCTTCTTCTATACAGGAAAATTACCTCCAAGCTTTCTAGGAATTTTTAGATATTTTATTTAAGTCCCTCAAGCTCGGCTGGACATTGTTGCTGATTTCATTTTTTATTTTTAGAAAATTAAATGAAAATCAGAAAAAACCAAAAATTAACCAAAATAGTAAAAATCATAAAATACACAAAAACATTTTTATTTGAATTTTTGATTGATTTTTGATGCATTAAATAATTGTTTGAGTAGGCTTGTTTCCTTGTTTTCTTTATTTTTTTTAATTAAATAAAAATCCAAAAAAAATTATAAAAATTTAAAATCCACCAAAAACATTTTGATTTTATTTTATTCTTTTTTTAGACTACTTCGTAGGCCGCAAGGCCATCACGTGCTCCCTGAGTCCGACCATGGTCGCTATACCAGGCTAATCTAATAGCCGGGACCACTATCATTTTTATTTGGTTTTCATTCGATTTTGGTGGTCTGCTTCACTTTTTCTTGATTGAGCTGAGATTCTCATCGATCCAGGTCGCAACGACCCGAGTGATATTTTGACCTGATCCGGATTGATTGAATTTCCGGGCCCATTAAGGCTCCATCTGAGCATTGGAGGGAAAAGTGAGCAAGAGTTTCAAAGATAGAGTCAGAGTTGACCTGAACGATAAGTTGATGGGATGAGATTTTCCAAACCCTATGAAAGGATGCTTTGGAAACCTCACGAGCAAGCATGTCTTTAGAGAACTCCAGGGAGTCGAAGATGTCAGAATATTCCGCAATCAAACAGGTGCGATAGATGGCACGCAGGTGTGTAGTGTATGTGTGTAGTGTGTTCCTGTGCTAGGTGTTGCACTAACAACCCACACACAGATAGACAGACAATTATTGTCAGCGGACAAGCAATGGGGTCGAGGATTGACCGTTTGTCGCGACTTGTTTCTTCGACTCTGAAAGATATGATTTATGTAGAAGTTAATATTGGCGGACAAGCGATGGATAATCAACCTTTGCTAATTAGCTTGGCCAGGAACGGGGGCACATAACTCTCTATATACATACTAGAGATTTAAGGTATGTGTCTCGAGAGGTAAATGCAATTATACTTCCTGATCCAGAAGTTAGTTGTTGATAGTAATACTTTTAGATATATTATTGTTGAAATTAATTTGATTCTCTTATATTTCAAATATATTATTGGGGCATCAATCCAAAGTATTGGATGGAATTCTATCTTGTGCAATGAAGTTACATAGAGATTAAAGGGAACATCCGATGAAGGGAGTAAAGTTTCAATGTATGTTGCTACTTTTATGTTAATACTTTTTTTATAATAATAGTGCTACTAAGTGTCCTTCTGAAGTTTGTCAATAATACTTGTGCTCCTGACATTTTGCAATTGCACTTGCGTTTTAACAAAATGGCAGAATAACACTAACGAACACTAAGTTCAGGGTGCAAGTTTATTTGCAGAAAAAGATAAGGACACAATCACACACACAAGTGACCTCTTTCCTAGTATCAAAACTATTTGAACGCACCACATCACACCTCTGGGGGAAAAATCAACTTTTCTACAGAAACTCCTGAAAGAACTTATTTAGCAAAAGAAAAAAAATCATATGTCGTGCCATCACTTCAAAGCAGGTAGCTCATCATCTCTGCCACATCCAACCTTTGGCTCTCGGGATATTGTTGATACCTCCCCACTATTGTAGGATGCCCCTGGAGCGCACGCTCAATCACCTCCACATACCCCTTCATTTTATCCCCCCTCCACCACAACCATTATTTCTTTCGACTCCATCAGAGCTATTTCCTGGTAAGTACATGGGCTTGACAAGAATGCGTCAAAGATCTATTACACGTGTGCCTTTACATACTTATATTAGTTATATAAAGTATAAATGGTAACATAATGGTGGTACCCGATTAGGGCATGGGCTTGACAAGAATGCCCGGTTAGGGTATGGGATTTAAAAAATTCCCAGTCAGGGTATCGATCGGCGAACCATTCACCGATCGGTGCTTCCACTGACGTCGATTGAATTTTACATATATTAAAAATAATATATAATATTATTTCGGATTATTATTTTTCGTACGGAAGTACCGATTCGATGAACGGTTGCCGATCGGCGAACCGTTCGCCGATCAGTGCCCTGAGTGGGAATTTTTTAAATCCCATGCTCTAACCAGGCATTCTTGTCAAGCCCATGCCCTAACCGAGAAATAGCTCACTCCAGCAACTCAAGCTATATCTCAATATCCTCATAAATAAGTCTTGAGATCTTTGACGCCTCTCCACCTCCGCTGAACTCCACCGCTGGCACCGCTGGCAGCATCTCTTACCCATCTAAGGTAGGGTTCTAAATTTGTGATCTCTCTTGTTGTTCTTAAGACTTTTCCATTATTTGATTTTTTTCCTCTCCTTTGATGTGCATCCCCACCTCGACCACTTCGTCCTCCTTTACCACCTCTTATTGACCCATCCCCCTGATCTCCCTGTGCCCATGACCTCTACCCTCTTCCCCTATACCCATACCCCTTCCTTGTCTCTGTCGAACCCCTCGACATCCATGTCTCTCGCTCCCGCTAATGTTTGATCATCCAAACTTCCCCACTCGATCATTCTCTCACCCTTTGCATAATCCAAACTAGGGTGGAGTATCGGGCCGAGCCGGCCCGTACCCGACCCTGATCCGATCTACAAAAGCCCGGGCCCGGCCCCAATCCGATGTACAAATGGGTCGGGCCCGAGTCCTCATTTTTCAAAAATATTATGCTTGAGCCGGGCTGGGTCCGAGCCCGAAGTACAAATGGGCTGGGCTTGGGCCCTCATATTTCAAAATATCATATTAGAACTAAATTAGGGGACACAGATTTATAGTCACAATACATCCAATATTTCCTTCATCCATCAATAGTAATATTATAGTGTAACAATACATCCAATATTCATGTATTATGGATGAATTATATCCATAACAATAACTTGGAATCAAAGTGCAACTTCATGGAATCAAAATAAGTACCGGTTGAGCCCGGCCCGAGCCCGAGCCCGAGCCGAACCCGAGTCCGATCCCGCGGGCCTTGGGCCGGGCCCAGTCCTCAGTTTGCTGAAAAAAGCGGGCCCCAACCTGGTCCAAGGCGCACGGAAAATTGATGGGCTCGGACCGGACTTTCCCGGATTGAGCTGGGTCGAGCTCAATGCTCCACCCTAATCCAAACCCTCTACTGATATCATCAAACCCTATGATGCCTCTAAGCAAAGGTTTTCCTCCCATGTACTACCGAAGGCCTCTTCCCACATTATTGATATGGAAAACTCTAAGCCACCATTATCAATTTATTCCAAGTGTAGGTTCCTAACCTTGTGGTTTCAAGGAGGAAAACCATAGGGCATCAAAGGAGACAACGATTGTAGCATCATCGATGTACCGGTAGTCAAGCCCCATAGATGGAAGGAAGGCATCGCCAATGGGGAGGAGGAAGTTGGTGTCCCCTTGAGAGTTGGGAGGAGGTTTTCTTTGATTTTCATGTCTTCCCAATGGTCGACGCAGAGGGTTTTCAAGGTGTGAGTAGGGGAGAATATGGCATTTGCTTTTAGTGTGAGAATGAAAGGGCACAAGTGTAATAGATTATTTCTTAGCCGACCTTGATTTTAACAAAGTTTGGTTTTGTCTCATAGACAATTTTACCTACTAGATGGGCATTAATCATGTAAAACTATATGTGCACAAGTGTGATTGCAAAAATAATCAAGGGAACGTTAGTGGAAAAGTTAAGTTTGGAGTGATACAAGTTTAGAAGTCCTCATTTTTTATGGATGAGATACTTGGATCTTCTTCAACGTTGGATGAGTCATATTCTCCCCCACCTTGACAAAGAAGTCTGCAAAGTTGTATGTGAATAGTGGTAAATTGAGAAGGTTAAGGTAAGAACTGACTAAAATGCGGGTCGGGCCGAACGGGCTGAGGTTCCAAAGCTCGTCATGTGTCTATTTTTTAATTTAATTTTCATTGATTTTTATAATGTTTTTAATAAGTATTAATTATTCTGTTACCACCATTTATACTTTATATAACTAATATAAGTATTTTACATGTTATTTGACATGTAAACTATTATATTTTATGTAAAACTAGCATCACCAATGAAAAACTTGAACTATATCATATTAGTATGTGTCTTATATAGCTTATATAAATATATTTTTTTATTTTTGACTGGTCGGGTCGGCATACCTCAACTCTCCTAACCAAACCCAGCCCATGAGATGGTTGGGCAGGCGAACCCCTAACCTATTGGTCATGTCTATTTATGTTACCGTAAATTTAATTACTATTCAATATTCAAACCTAAAATTATAATGACAAAAAATTATTTTATAAAATTTAGGAATCCTCCTTTATGAATAGGTCTTACAGAGCAAAAGCTTTTGCTCCACACATGGATAAGGAAGGAGGAACCTTGATCTTATGAAGCTCTTGGATTTTTAAATTAATCAAATTAATTCTTTGACGATATTTGAATTCTTATTTAACATTTACAATATTATTTTAATTTCGAATAATAATACTAGTAGCATTATAATACTACCAGGGGAATAATACTTATCACAATATTGGTTAGATATATAAAAATAAAATATCTTCAAGCCTAGGTAATCAATCACGTGAATAAAAAACTCAATTGTAGTTATGCATAGTGGAAACACTTCTAGGTGAAAACCACGACCTAAGTCTCCTGACTCGAGAATCTTGATAAATCGAGTTGAACAACCAATCACTAGATACATATAGTTATGTATTACATGTAACTCAATTATTCGTAGATGCCTAGGATCATACACTACAAGCTTTTCCCAACTTAGATCAAATACCAAGTGTCCGTAATAGATGTTTTGAATCACACACCGAAAACTAAAAATTTTCTCAATATGGACTACACACCAATTTGGTACTACAAGCTTGAGTGAAGAGAAAAATACAAAGAACTTTCTTTTAATCAACCCCACAAGCTCTATATACTATGCAATATATTTATCAAAATGAAGATAAAATATCTATATAGATAATAAAAATGCTTAAACTCATGGCAATGAATATGAGAATAAAGAGTTGACCACGTGTATCATTGATAATTAATAAGTGCTTCTCTAGGGAGTCGTAGAGAATCAAATGTTGAATAATAACAGAGTGACTGGGGCTTGAATATTTGTGGAATGATTGATGGAAGTACTTTTGTGGCTCTTAAGGTGTATAGTATGTAAAATATTTTCTTTGATGTATATGATTTCATGTGTATGTAATATAAAGAGAAGAAGATCATATATAGGTAGATTATTTATGTTGGGGCTTAATAGAGTCATTGAAATCCATTTTTGAAATAAAATCAACATTTAAATCTATCATGAAAAAAAATCACGTAATTGATCAGTCAAAGTAAACTGATCGATCAGATTATATTTTTAAATTGTTTAGCCAAGTGGACATTGTGAAGTAATTGTTCAAACTGTAAATGATTAATCAGAGAAAAAGAGGTGATCGATCAGAGAGACGGAATAGTAGAGCAAATTGATCGATTTGATAAACTCAAGTAATTGATCATGCTAGGGTATACATATAAAACTTCAAATTGAGTGGGAATTATACATTCTTATGAACATGTAATGAAATAAGGGGAAATGGGACTGCCCCCACCCCAATTTTTACAAATATTTTTATTTTTTTTGGAAAAATATCATTATGTATATTCATCCATATATCCCTCTTGTATGCCATTCGAATTTTGTCAGAAACGAAGACTCCTAAGGCCTCCATCCAGACGTCATTTTTTAACGGTCGCATGATTTTTTAAATCGACCATGTCTGGATGGAGGCCATAGGAGTATCTGTTTCTGACGAAAATTCAAATATCATATAAGAAGGATATAAGGATAAATATACAAGGTGATATTTTAAAAAAAAAAAAAAAATTGACAAAAAATAGGGCGGGGCAGCCATGTTGGGGGCAGCCCCATCAATCCCATGAAATAAAGATAGAACTTGCTTCTTCTTAAATAAAACTTATCTTTGTCTTTTGAAGCTTCTATTTAAAATCTTGATAAATGATGCAAGTTGCAAAGATGAATAAACATGGATTTCAGTCAATAATTATGTATCATTATAAAAATAGTGGCTTGGAGTGTTTTTTTTGTAATATTCCCCCTTTTAATGATATTATAACAATTTGACTAAGTGTTTTTAAGGGTTTTTAAGAACGTTTTGAGATTAAAGTTGTTTAAGTTGAGACTTAATTTAACCCAACTTATTTTTTTATACATTTATTAACAAAGGCTCTCTCTAACAAAGTGAGGCCTCTGCAAATCTTTTCATAAAACTACTTGAATGTTTTCTTTTCTTCCTTTTTTTTATTAAGAAAAAAGTTGGAGAAATAAAATAATGAGGATAAGGCAATCCAGATCAAGTAGATGAAAAACCAAGCATAAATGAAAATTATTGATAAACATGCAAAAGTAAATAGAGATTATGTCATGTAGACATTGATGATGCTTGATAATATTACAAATTTAGAAAAGCTAGATAGAGAGAATACTAAAAACTAGATAAAAAGGAAACTAGATAAGTTGTCTAGTTGAGATTGTTGAAGGGGTCATATTCTTTGTTGGATCCTTAAGAAGAGGGAGACTTTTTTGGGGTTAAAGAATGGCTTGAATGGTCTCATCAGGATAGGCATCACCATGGAGCTATCTTATTCCTTTATTACTATGTGAATATCTTTATTTTAAAGATCTTTGAGCTATGGAATAGGCTCGAGGTGTGGGAGAGGCGCAACGAAGATAAAAATATTAAAGTGGAGAGGAGCACGAGTTCGAGGAGGTGAATGAGGAGCATGGGCATCATACTTCTTCTTGCCTCTGGGTAGGAGCTTCTTCACATCTTTGTGGGGATTGTAGAGGGCCTTCGCTCGAGTCTTCATGAAGAGGGCTTGCTCATTTGTGAAGTGAGCCATGTGTATATTATGGATCAATTGTAATTGTATGGTCTCTTTTAACGATTGAAAAGATAGGAGAAGCAATCAATCATAGATTGAGGTAGAAGAGATTCTTGGAGCTTGAGAATAAAGTCATGAAATAAGGAGTGAAGGAAAGAAGGAAAGTATGGTGTTTGGGTCTTTTTAAAATGATAGAAGGGGAGGTTTATCCTTAATGGAGGGCGTAGTTCTCATTGTTTCATCCCCAAAGGGCTTCATTTTGTTTACTTCATAGAGGTCATGGATGGAGCTGATGTTAAATTAGTGGAGGATATATGCTACAAAGAATGCTTAACGAGAGAGTTTTTGTGGAAAGGGTTGTGAGAATAGAGTGAAGGAAGTAATTCTAATTGAAGGGATGAGCATAAATAAAAGTATAGATTAGGATGAGCATCTCATGGGTAACTTGAGAGAAATTTCTTATCTTACTCCTAAAGTTCCACAAAAAGACTTGATTGGAGAAATGTGGAATGTGAGAAAGTTTGGATGAGAGAGGTGGTTTCTAAAGTTCCAAATTAAACTATCACATAGACTAGACTAGTCGATCAATGTAAAGTGATCAATCACCGTTAGAAGTGATCGATTAATTAAATATTTGGTGTGAAAAAATAGATTTTGAGGAAAGGAGGATGGGAAATCAAATAGCCCAAAAATTATATTTAAAATATAAAATAATGAGAGAGAAAAAGAAAAAGAATGTACATTTCTTCAAGGTTGATCAATCAGGGCTTAGGGTGATCAATGGAGGGTTTCGAGAATTTTGAAAGAATAAAATTATTCTACACAATGAAATGATTGTTAGGTCAATCTTTAAAGTATGGTGGAGATAATCTTGGAATTTGAGGAGATCTGATGGATTTAACATTAAAAGAAGATTTCTTGAATGGAGGGTAGTGTCAGGGGTAGGACGTCATGACATAGGAATCTCACACATCCATCAAGTACGAGTTCAATAGTATTAATGAATTCAACCGGAATTCTATACTTGAGGACATTTTCACAAAGTGGTCGTGAACACCAATGTGTTTTACTCTAAAAATTATTAACAAGATTTTTGTTCAAGTACATGTTTGTGTTATCACACACAGAAGTCGATGAGAGTTTTCTGTTGTTATCTCTCGCCTTCCTCCACACCTTGCATGGATTGAAATCAATGCACGTGCATTTAAGGGCTAAAATTAGTGCCATGCATGGTGTTTATAATGGGCATGCACCATTATTGACATGCATTTTGGAGCATAACATATGAGACAATTATGTGGCTAATAATTGTTTCATTCATGATTCAACTTATGGAGAGGACGCACATGAGATAGTGGGCGACGTCCATTTTTTGTGTCTTTTTATTTTCCCCGCAATGTATATATATAGTTGTGATTGCTCAAATAAAAGTGTGTGAGCTTTTGCATCCCTCTTCCTGTTTATTGCTCATTTCCACTAACATTCCCACACACCAATACTCTACGCATCGATCCAGCAAATCAAAGAGGTTTCTAGCCAAACGAGGGGCTTACAAACCTAGTGTTCCTTATCAACTAGTATCAGAGCAGGGATTGCTACGTTGTGGTGTTGATAGAAGGAGGAGATGGATTCAAGCACGAGCAACCACTTGATGTCGACAGCCATGGTGAAGATGAATTCCACCAACTACTCCATCTGGAAGCCACGGATGGAGGATCTCTTATTTGTAAGAGATTTGTACGACCCCATCGAAGGAGATGAGAAGAGGCCAGATGGCAAATCGGATGAAGAATGGGCCAAGCTTAATCAAAGGCCGTGGCGTTCATTCGCCAATGGGTGGAGGACTCTGTCTTCCACCATGTCTCGATAGAGGCAAATGCAAGAAACCTGTGGACGAAGCTTACAGCCTTGTACGAGCCAAGGACGGCTCAAAACAAGGCATTCCTCATCCGAAAATTGGTGAATCTGAAGTACCAACAGGGCTCCTCCGTCAACGAGCATCTTAGTCGGTTCCAAGATTGTGTAAACCGACTTTCCAGCCTGAAGATGGACATCGATGATGAGATGCAGGCGCTTCTCCTCTTGAGCTCACTACCTGATTCATGGGAAACGCTGGTGGTTTCCCTAAGCAATTCCACATCGAGTGGAACGCTCTCCCTCAACACATGAAGGACAGGTATGATGAACAGAGGGTTAGGAGGAAGGAGCACGGCGAGGATCATTCACAGCCTTGGTGAATGAAAGGAAAGGCCGCAATAACAGTCGCGGTGATGGTTCTCAAGGGAGAACCAGGTCTCGAGGACGCTCGATGTCGAGGCCCCGCAAAGACATCACATGCTTCAACTGCGGGAAGAAGAGGGCGCATCAAGAGGTTCTACAAAGAACCTAGAAGAGAAGATGCACGTGAGATCGGTGAGGCTAGCTCTTCAGCCGGTGGCTAGCCAAGAAGAAAGCTGTTATCATGTGGGATGTTGGATCAGCAAATATCTCACTTTAAGAGTCCACTTGGGTGGTGGATTCTGGTGCTTCCTTCCACATCACACCTAGGAAGGAGCTCTTCTCTTCGTACATGCCTGGTGACTTTGGCATGGTGAGAATGGGCAATGATCAAAGTTGCCCTATTGCTAGTCGCAAGACAGTGGTTCTGGAGATGCCAAACAACACCAAACTTAGCCTGAACGATGTAAGGCACGTCCCCGGAGTGCGCATGAACTTATTGTCCACCTGGCGCACTTGATGATGAAGGGTATACCAGCAAATTTGGAGGAGGCGAATGGAGACTCTCCAAGGGCTCTCTAATAGTTGCCCGAGGAAAGAAGGAAGTCTCGTTGTACATGACTCATGGTCGGTCATGTGGGAGCTCCTATGCAGCTAAAGGAGACGAAACAACTCTTTGGCATCAAAGGCTGGGGACACATGAGCGAGGAAAGGTATGCAAATTCTCGCCAAGAAAAATGTCATTCCATCCACCGGAGTTCTCTCGGAGGTTTGCAGCCATTGTATGGCTGGCAAACAAAGGCATACATCATTTCAGATGAGAACATCAAGAAGAAGATACCCACTCGATCTTGTGCACACAGACGTGTGCTCCATGGGTGTAAAAATGCTTGGAGATGCCTTTTACTTTGTAACCTTCATCGACGACCACTCGAGGAAGGTGTGGGCCTTTGCCTTGAAGACGAAGGACCAGGTACTAGACGTCTCAAAACATGGCACCTTGCTGTGGAGAGAGAGCAGAAGGAGACTAAAGGTCATCCAATCTGATAATGGTGGAGAATATCGAGGGCCGTTTGAGGGCTATTGCAGGAACCATGGCATCCGCATGGAGAAGATAATGCCAAAGACCCCACAGCAGAATGGGGTTTGCGGAGAGATGAAATCGCAGCTTGTTGGAGAGAGTACGAGCCATGCTCTCCCAATCGAATCTTCCGAAGAGCTTTTGGGGAGAAGCACTATACACGACTGTATATGTGATCAACCATTCTCCATCTCACCCCTTGGCTGGAGACTGATCCTGAACATGCTTGGAGAGGTAAACATGTCTCATTTGATCATCTCAAAGTCTTTGGGTGTGTTGTATATGTTCATATACCCAGTAATGAACGCACCAAGCTTGACTCGAAGACGAGGGTGTGCGTCTTCGTAGGATATGATCAGGATGAGTATGGGTATAGGCTGTGGGATCCTACTCAAAGGAAAATTGTGAGAAGTCGAGATGTCAAGTTTGTTGGGGACCAAACAATCCAGGACATCCTCAAGCCACAATCGCAACCTCCTGTCACTTATGATGATAGGCCCTCCCTATTTGAAGAAGCCCTCCATGATGGCGCAAGGGAGGAATCCAAGGCCATAGAAGACTGCGTTGAAGGGGGATGCTACCCCTTGAAGAACCAGTGGTAGAGCCTGTTGAAGAAGCAGTACAACAACCTCAATTGAGAAGTTCAACCAGGGTCAGTAGACCGTCTAGAGATACTCACCCGACCAGTATCTCCTACTCACAGATGATGGTGAGCCCGAGTCCTTTGATGAGGCAAATGAACATAGCGACAGAGAACACTGGCTTAAGGCAATGCAGAGGAGATGGAAGCTCTTAAAGGAACAAGGTGTTCGACCTTGAGCCCTTGCCCTAATGAGCCAGAGCCTTGAAGAACAGGTGGATCTTTAGGCTCAAATGTGAAGCTGATGGCTCAAAAAGGTTCAAAGCACGTCTTGTGATCAAAGGCTTTGAACAAAGGCAAGGTATTGATTTTGATGAGATTTTTTCTCCTGTTGTAAAAGTAACGTCTGTCAGGATGGTTCTAGCTCTAGTTGCATCTATAGATCTTGAACTAGAGCAGATGGATGTGAAGACCGCTTTCCTCCATGGTGATGTTGAGGAAGAGATGTACATGGAGCAGCCAGAGGGATTCCAATCCAGGAAGAAGACTTACCTTGTTTGCAGATTGAAGAAGTCTTTATACGGATTGAAAGCAGGCACCCAGGAATTGGTATAGGAGGTTTGATAGCTTCATGTCAAACAAGGCTTCACTAGAAACACTGCTGACACATGCATGTATGTGCGAGGTAATGGGCATGAGAAACGTATTCTTCTCCTATATGTGTTCATGATATTCTTAAAGTTGGCAAGGATAAGACTAAGATCAACAGACTGAAAGAAGATCTAAGCAAGTCCTTTGCCTGAAGGACTTAGGCGCATCGAGACAAATCCTTGGTATGAGGATAACACGTGATAGGGTGAATCACAAGTTGTGGATCTCTCAACAGAAGTACGTAGAGAAGGTACTTGAGAGATACAATATGAATGGATGCAAACCAGTTAGCACACCACATACCGTCCATTTCAAGTTATCAAAGGATCACGCACCCAAGACTGAGGAAGAGCGTCAAGGTATGGCCCATATACCTTATGCTTCCTACTGTAGGGTCATTGATGTATGCCATGATATGCACACGGCAGATAATGCACATGCCGTGGGAGTTGTGAGCAGGTACATGTCGAATCCAGGAAGAAAGCATTGGGAGGCCTTGAAATGGATTCTGAGGTACCTCAAAGGCACGTCCAGTCTATGCCTTTGTTACGGAGAAGGTAAAGCTTACATGGAGGCATATACAGATTCAGATTGGGCAGGTGATGTTGATGATAGAAGGTCAACATCAGGATACTTGATCACTCTCCAGGAGGAGCCGTGGCTTGGCAATCCAAGCTACAAAAGAGTGTGGCATTGTCCTCTACAGAGGCCAAATACATGGTCGTGACAGAGGCTGGCAAAGAACTTCTGTGGTGCAAGAAGTTGCTGCATGGTTTGGGATTTATACAGGATAAATACATATTGTTATGTGAGAACTTAAGTGCTACTTATCTTAGAAAGAATCCCACGTTTCACTCCAGGTCAAAGCACATTGAGTTACGGCACCACTGGATACGTGATGCATTGGAGAGAAAAGATTTGCAGCTGGATAAGGTGGACACAGATGACAACGGAGCTGATACGTTCACTAAGGTGCTACCACAGTCGAAGCTCCAAGAATGCAAGAAGATTGCTGGGATAAAGGCTCATGAAGGGGGAATTTGTTGTGATCTCTCGCCTTCCTCCACACCTTGCATGGATTGAAATCAATGCACGTGCATTTAAGGGCTAAAATTAGTGCCATGCATGGTGTTTATAATGGGCATGCACCATTATTGACATGCGTTTTGGAGCATAACATATGAGACAATTATGTGGCTAATAATTGTTTCATTCATTATTCAACTTATGGAGAGGACATACATGAGATAGTGGGCTACGTCCATTTTTTGTGTCTTTTCATTTTCCCCGCAATGTATATATATAGTTGTGATTGCTCAAATAAAAGTGTGTGAGCTTTTGCATCCCTCTTCCTGTGAATTGCTTGTTTCCACTAACATTCCCACACACCAATACTCTACTCATCAATCCAGCAAGTCAAAGAGGTTTCTAGCCAAACGAGGGGCTTAGAAACCTAGTGGCTTCCTTATCATTTTCTTTTGGGAACATGTTAAAGCAACATCTATATATTTCTTTTACAGCGGATATTGCAATACAATTTTATTTTAGAGCATTCACAATGAATTGGCATATGCCACTACTACTTTTCTATTGATGCAGCTAATGCATAGTCGTAATCATTACAAATAAATCAATGTAATGCATATTCAATTAAGACAAACAAAATTTGGTTGAAACTAAATGTCAAAATATCCTTTTTGATATCATTTAAGTGATATTCTTTAGGGTTTGTTTGAAGTTGTGCATCTAAACAAGGGTTAAACATGATATTAGGTCAACTCGTTGTTAGATAAAGTAACTAATGAATTATTCATCGGTGTCACTTTTGATTAACGGATTTTCATGCTTCATCTTGATCAAGATGAATTGTTATACCTATGGTTATTAATTTTCCTTTTCTTTTATTTAGATCGAATTTCTTTAGAACTTCGATCAAGTATTCTATTGTGAGAAGAAGATCCCTTTGTTGAGCCAAGTAAAATGATTTCCAAGGAAAAACTTTATTTCCTCGCATCACTCTCATTTCAAATTGTTCCTACATATTTTTACCAATCTCTTGACATAGGATGTCATTAGTAAAACCACCAATAATGTTATCAAAATAAATTTGAGAAACTAATAAATTAGAATCTTTTAGTTCAATAAATAGGGTGTAACAACGAATAAAATAATTGTTGTGAATTTAAAGAAGTAAGTAACGAATATTATTTGTTGTTATATATATTTAATTATGGATGATATGGTAAAGAATGTTGATTTATTCGTTGTCTTAGGTCAATTTCATTAGTGAACGATTAGAGGAAAAAGCCAATGGATAATTGTTCTTATTTGACTCTTTTCTAGGAATATAGCTAGGAATCCAATGTTCGATACGGATTTAAAGAATCAAGTAATGAATAATATTCGTTATTATGTACTTAGCGAAAGAGGATATGGCAATTAATAAGTTAAATTATTCTTTGACTTCGGGCTATTTTGTTGTAGTGAATATAATCATGTCACTACTCTATAAGTACGAGTACGTGATTAAATATACTTCGAAATTATCTATATATATATATATTCTGATCTTCGTGAATGTGCATATATCTATCTATGATTTTTTTAAGCTTGCATTTCAAAGAATTAAAATTCAAATATTACTTTTCATTCGTATCACATGATCATTAATTCGGAGTTGTTACGAAATTTATTAGGATAAAGATACAGGAGAGCTTAGCTTTTTGACCTTCTCCATAAATTTTCTTCGTTGTTCAGGTATTTTAAATTTCTACCAGTAAACCTTTATTTAAGCCTGTCGATTTCAATTGAAGATATATTTCCACTGCCAACTCCCTTTTTCTTTTCTTTTTTTGATTTTATTTGCTGCAAGGATTTTTACCAGCATTGAAGCAGACGCCCCAGCGAACAGTACCTATTGGTTTTTTGTCTCAGTTTAATCACAATCAAATTGAAATAAACATATAATTAATTGAATTCTCAACACAGAGATGTGTATCCTTGACTCTGGTTGAAGTGATATGGGGCTTCGTCATGAGCATCTTACTCAGTGGCACAATTCTCGTCCAAATTCTGATCTACAAAGAGCCGTCTGCTGCAGATGAGAAGAAAACTCAATGATCTGTCCTTTGAGATTTCCTTCTCATGCATTTATTTCACTGATGTAGTCGATGGGCATATCGCATTTAGCTTCGAAATAAGCTCCTCTAATATAAGGGGACATATCTGCAGAACATCAAAATTATATTGTCAACTGAGGTGAGGGTTCTCACCTGAGGACATGTAATCTCAAGAACATTCCGTAGCAGTTGCAATTTTTTGGTGGGATGATCAACTTTGTGTCTTCTTTGTAAAATCATAAAGTTACTATTCACCACAAATAAGACACAAATTCGTTTACTGCAATAAGAACAGTAGATATAACAGACTAGATGATAATACCAAATAGTATGATCCAAATGCTCTCGACCTCCCAATCTCACATTCATACTTATTCTCTCTTTCATATGTATGGCACAATCTCAATGGTAGAAGAACCTGTAAATATAGCAACAGAGCTCTAGATTCATGCTAGTTCTTGATGAGATCTCGAACGTCTCGAGTTCTTGATGAGATCTAGATACGCATCGAGGTCCTCGAACGTCTTCTTGGCCATCTCCAGAGTGATTCTCGGCTCAGGTACATCATCTCCCGTCTTCTCGTACGCCAGCACCCACTTCACCGTGCAACCATCCCCGTTTGGGGCAAGCTCGAGCGTGGCGTCGAATGTCTTGTACATGCCCAGCAGATCGCCATCGATCGTTGAGTACGACAGCGTCTTGTTGGCCTCGTCGAACGAATCGATCCTCTCGGTTAAGGTGGCGATGATCGGAACACCTGGGAGGTACGAGTGTGGAGTGACGTATCAGTACTGTAATTAACTAATGGCATATATAGTTAGAAGTTTACTTCTAGGTACCTACGTACCTTCGCCGAAGTTGATCTTCCGAATCGAGCCGACGCCTTTGAGCTCACCTTGTAGCAACTCTATGCTTTTGTATTGCTCCGGGAAGATCTTGGGGAAGAGTTCGTTCGAGTTGGTGATGCCTTCCCAGAACCTGGAGGCCGAGGACCTGATCTCGACCTCCACGTTGAGCTTCCCGTTCAAGGACGCCATCTCAGCGGTCGTGAAAACGGATGCTCGAAGGAGAAAGGCGTGCTAGCTAGAGAAGCAATGAAGGCTGTGCCTGGTGTGAGGACCAAAGATGCATCCAGGAGCTATTTATATCGGTTGAATCGACGAACATATGCGGTAATAATATCATGTGATAAATATATGCTGTAGACAGAAGGACATGTTTGAAGTTAGTTGTTGAAGTTGTTCAAACCACCAACCCTTCTGATGCTTCTTTACGATTCACACAGCAGATTAATGGCAATCTATAGGATTTGCCCATATAGGCAACCGTTCCATAAACATGTAAATCTAAACGAACAAACATCCCAATCATTCTGTTAGAAAGTCAACTTCTGAGAAAATTGGAAAGAATAAAAAAAGGTATGGGAGCAATTTAGGTGGGCAACTTCAGCAACCCACCTCTCCAGAATAGCACATCAGCATCACTATCATCAGTGGCTATAAATATACCCAGAAACATCATCTCCTTCCTCACACAATAATTGGAAGATTACTTGCGTATTTATTGTATAAGATCTGATGGCATCTTTAAGTGGGAAGATCAATGTGGAGGTGGAGCTCAAGTCTTCGGCCCTCAAGTTCTGGGAGGGCATCACCAACGCCAACGACCTCTTCCCCAAGATGTTCCCCGAGCAGTACAAGAGCATAGAATTGCTCCAAGGGGACGGGAAGGCCGTCGGATCCGTTCGCAAGATCAACTTCGGAGAAGGTGATATATACTGCATTTATATCCATTTGCACTAGTTTCTTTATTCAACCGCACGCCATCGTCGTCATTGTATATCGGTTCAAATCACCTCGACGACTCTATGTTTGCACTCTTTCAGGTGTGCCTGTCGTCACCACCTTGACCGAGAGGATCGACTCCATAGATGATGCTGGCAAGTCTCTGTCGTACTCGACCATAGATGGAGATCTTCTGAGCTTGTACAAGATATTCGTGGCCACGCTCGAGGTCTCCCCTCGAGGAGACGGTTGCGCTGTGAAATGGAACGTAGCGTACGAGAAGGCCGGCGAGGAGATCCCTGACCCGAACCTCACAGTGGAGTTGGCCAAACAGACCTTTGTGGACTTTGATGCGTATTTGCTCAAGAACAAGATATGAATTGATGGTGATTGGTGTAGTTGTTTGCTTATGAGTAACTATTGATACTGTGAGAGAATAAGAGTGATGAAAGAGCACAAAGTTGAGAAAGGGTAAGGTATGTATCTAAGTATTTCATGTTACTCTACTTGGTGGTATGAAATCAATTGATATCTTAGTGAAATTTATACAATGCACACCTCACAAAACGGAAATTCCTATGGGGCCCTTATTCTTGTTTATGTATTGATATTGGAATGGGTGCTGGTAGATAAATTTTCAAGCTCGTTGTAACTTTGTGTGGAGTTTTTGTCAGAGACATTCCATCAGTGTGGATCTATGGAGGCCTCATGTGGGTCTGATCCTTGTGAGGTTCAATGGGCCGAGTCCTTTAATTGACCCTGTTCAAAAATGGGTGTGGATTTGATGGGCATCCCCACCTCGACCACTTCGTCCTCCTCTACCACCTCTCTTTGACCCATCCCCCTGGTCTCCCTGTTTACCCTCTTCCCGTATACCCATACCCCTTCCTTGTCTCCCTCGAACACCTCGACATCCATGTATCTCGCTCCCGCTAATGTTTCATCATCCAAACTTCCCCCCTCGATCATTCTCTCACCCTTTGCATAATCCAAACCTCTACTGATATCATCAAACCATGATGCCTCTAAGCAAAGGTTTTCCTCCCGTGTCCTACAGAAGGCCTCTTCCCACATTTTTTTAAGCCACCATTATCAATTTATTACAAGTGTAGGTTCCTAACCTTGTGGTTTCAAGGAGGAAAACCATGGGGCGTCAAAAAAGATGACAATTGTAGCATCATCGATGTACCGGTAGTCAAGCCCCATAGATGGAAGGAAGGCATCGCTAATGGGGAGAAGGAAGTTGGTGTCCCCTCGGGACTTGAGGAGGTTTTCTTTGACTTTCAGGTCTTCTGCCGAGGGTTTTCAGGTGAGAGTAGGGGGGAATGCGGCATTTGCATTTAGTGCGAGAATGTAAGGGTACAAGTGATAGATTATTTCTTAACCGACCTTGATTTAACAAAGTATGGTTTAGTTTGTCTCGTAGACAATTACCTACTAGATGCCTAGATGGACGTTAATCATGTAAAACTATATGTGCGCAAGTGTGATCAGGGTTTAGCGATTGAAAAAACAATCAAGGGAATGTTAGTGGAAAAGTTAAGTTTGGAGTGATACAAGTTTAAAAGTCCTATTATTTATGGATGAGATACTTGGATCTTCTCCATCATTGGAGGAGTCATATTCTCCCCCACCTTGACAAAGAAGTCTGCAAAGTGGTATGTGAATAGTGGTAAATTGAGAAGGTTAAGGTAAAAACAGGCAAAATGCGGGTCAGGCCGAACGGGCTGAGGTTCTAACATATCTGTCCAAAGCTCGTCATGTGTCCATTTTTCTAATTTAATTTCCATTGATTTTTCTAATGTTCTTAATAAGTATAAATTATTTTGTCACCACCATTTATGCTTTATATAACTAATATAAGTATTTTACATGTCATTTGACATGTAAATTATTTAACTTTATGTAAAACTAGCATCACATATGACAAACTTGAAGTATATCATATTAGTACATGTCTTATCTAGCGTCTATAAATATTTTTTTATTTTTGACGGGTCAGACTGACTCATACCTCAACTCCCTTAGACCAAGCCCGGCCCATGAGCGGGTTGGGCGGGCGAGCCCCTGACCCGTTGACCATGTCTATTTATGGTACCACACATATAATTACTAGTCAATATTTAGACCTAAAATTATAATGACAAAATTTATAAAATTTAGGAATCCTCCTCTATGAATAGGTCTAACATAGCAAAAGCTTTTGCTCCACAAATGGATAGGGAAAAAGGAGCCTTGATCTTATGAAGCTCTTAGATATATAAATTAATAAAATTGATTCTTTGATGATATTTGAATTCTTATTTAACATTTACAATATTATTTTAATTTCAAATAAGAATACTAGTAGGATTATGATACTACTAGGGGAATAATACTATATAATCACAATATTGGTTAGATATAATAAAATATCTTCAAGCCTAGGTAATCAACCACGTGAATAAAAACTCAATTGTAGTTATGCATAGTGGAAACACTTCTAGGTGAAAACCACGATCAAAGTCTCTTGACTCAAGAATCCTGGTCAATTGAGTGGATCGACCAATCACTAGACACATATCGTTATGTATTATAGATAACTCAACTATTTGTAGATGCCTAGGATCATACACTACAAGCTTTTATCAACTTGGATCAAATACCAAATGTTTGTAACAAATGCTTTGAATCACACACGGAAAACTTAATTTTCTCAATATGGACTACACACCATTTTGGTAATACAAGCTTGAGTGAAGAAAAAAATACAAAGAACTTTCTTTTAGTCAACCCCACAAGCTCTATATACTGTAATAAAAAAAGATAAAATAGCTATATAGATAGTAAAATGTTCAAACTCATGGCAATGATTATGAGAAATAAAGAGTTGATCACACCTAGCATTGATATCAAATAAGTGCTTCTCCAGGGAGTCGTAGAGAATCAAAGGTTGAATAATAGAGTGGATGGGGCTTGAATAGTTGTGGAATGTTTGATGGAAGCACTTATGTAGCTCTTAAGGTTTCTAGTATGTAAAACCTTTTCTTTGACATATATGAATTCATATGTATGTAGTATAAAGAGAAGATCATATATAGGTATATTATTTATGTTGGGGCTTAATAGAGCCATTGGAATTCATTTAATAAAATCAACATTTAAATCTATTATGAAAAATCAAGTAATTGAACAGTCAAAGTAAAGTGATCGATCATATTATATTTTTAAATATGTTAGCTAAGTGGACATTGTGAATTAATTGTTCAAACTGTAAATGATCAAACAGAGAAAAAGAGGTGACCGATCAGAGACGGAATAGTAGGGCAAAGTGATCGATTTGATAAACACAAGTAATTGACCACGCTATACTTATAAAACTTTAAATTGAGTGGGAATTAGACATTCTTATGAACATGTAATGAAATAAATATAGAACTTGCTGCTCTTCTTAAATAAAACATATCTGTCTTTTGAAGCTTCTATTGAAAATCTTGATCAATCCTGTAAGTTGCAAAGATGAATAAACATGAATTTCTATCAATAATTATGTATCATTATTAAAATGGTGGCTTGGGGTGTATTTTGATAATATTCTCCCTTTTAATGATATTATTAGAATTTTATTAAGGGGTTTTGAAGAATATTTTGAGGTTAAAATTGTTTAAGTTAAGATTTAATTTAACCAAGCTCATTTTTTTATAAATTTCTTAACAAAGGCTCTCTCTAACGAAGTGAGGCCTCTCTTTGCAAATCTTTTCATAAAACTACTTGAACTTTTCTTTTCTCCCTCTTATTCTATTAAGAAAAATTTGAAGAAATAAAGTAAGGAGATAAAGCAATCCAGATCAAGTGGATGAAAAATTAAGCATAAATGAAAATCATCGATAAACATGTAAAAGTAAATAGAGATTATGTCATGTAGACATCGATGATGTTTGATAATATTACAAATTTAGAAAAGCTAGATAGAGATAATACTAAAAACTAGATAAAAAAACAAACTAGATAAGCTTCTATTGGAAATCTTTATTAATTCTGCAAGTTGCAAAAATGAATAAACATGAATGTCTATCAATAATTATGTATCATTATTAAAATGGTGGCTTGGGATGTATTTTGATAATATTCTCCCTTTTAATGATATTATAACAATTTGATTAAGGGGTTTTGAAGAATATTTTTTGAGGTTAAATTGTTTAAGTTGAGATTTAATTTAACCAAGCTTATTTTTTATAAATTTATTAACAAAGGCTTTCTTTAACGAAGTGAGGCCTCCCTTTGCAAATCTTTTCATAAAACTACTTGAACTTTTTTTCTCCCTCTTATTTTATTAAGAAAAAAGTTGGAGAAATAAAGTAACGAGATAAGGCAATCCAGATCAAGTAGATGAAAACCCAAGCATAAACGAAAATCATCAATAAACATGTAAAAGTAAATAGAGATTATGTCATGTAGACATCCATGATGTTTGATAATATTACAAATTTAGAAAAGCTAGATAGAGAGAATACTAAAAACTAGATAAAAAGCAAAGTAGATAAGTTGACCAGTTGAGGTTGTTGAAGGGGTCATATTCTTTGTTGGATCCTTAAGAAGTGGGAGACTTTTTTTGGGTAGATAAGTTGACCAGTTGAGGTTGTTGAAGGGGTCATATTCTTTGTTGGATCCTTAAGAAGTGGGAGACTTTTTTTGGGTTGAAGAATGGCTTGAATGGTCTCACCAGGATAGGCATCACCATGGAGCTATCTTATTCTTCTCTTACTACGTGAATAGCTTTCTCTTAAAGATCTTTGAGCTATGGGATAGGCTCGAGGTGTAGGAGAGGCACAATGAAGATAAGAATATCAAAGTGGAGAAGGAGCACGAGTTCGAGGAGGCAAATGAGGAGCATGGGCATCATACTTCTTCTTGCCTTTGGGGAGGAGCTTCTTCACATCTTTGTGGAGATTGTAGAGGGCCTTCTCTTGAGTCTTCATGAAGAGGGCTTGCTCATTTGTGATATGAGCCATGTGTATATTATGGATCAATTGTAATTGTATTTTGACGTTTGAAAAGATAGGAGAAGCAATCATTAGTGGCTTGAGGTAGAAGAGATTCTTGGAGAGCTTGAGAATAAAGTCTCAGTATTAGACCTGGCCAACGGGCTGGGGGCCCGCCCGTCCAGCCCGCCCAACCCGCTCATAGGCCAGGCTTGGGCTTGGAGATTTAAGCATGGCCCGATCCGACCCACAAAAAATAGAAAATATATAAATATATGCCAAATTATACAAGTATTAATATAATACGCTTTAAGTTTTTCATTTGTGACACTAGTTTTAAATAAAGTTCAATAGTTTACATATCAAGTAACATGTAAACTACGTATATTAGTTACATAAAATATAGTTGGTATTCATAAAATAATTTATACATATTAAATACCATAAAAAATCAATTGAAAAAGAACTAAATGGGCCATGGGTCGGCCCATGGGCATGCTCTGGATAGAGGTTTCTTAACCTCGGCCCGTTCGGCCCGGCTCATGGCCCGCATTTTAGCCAGGTCTACTCGGTATATATCAAATGTAAATTAAATGAGAAGGGATTATACCGAGCTGGAGATGGAACAAAGACATGAAATAAGGAGTGAAGGAAAGAAGGAAAGTATGGTGTTGGGCTCTTTGTAATGGTATAGGAGGAGGGTTATCCTCAATGGAGGGCATAGTTCTCATTGCTTCATCCCCAAAGGGCTTCATTTTCTTTATTCATATAGGTCTTTGACAGAGCTGATGTTAAAGTAGTGGAGGATATATGCTACAAAGAATGCATAATGAGAGAGTTTTTGTAGAAAGGGTTGTGATAATAGAGCGAAGGAAGTGATTCTATTTGAAGGGATGTGCATAAATAAAAGTGTAGATTAGGATGAGCATCTCATGGGTAACTGAGAGAAATTTCTCATCTTACTCCTAAAGTTCCACGAAAAGATCACTTGATTGGAGAAATGATGGAATGGGGGAAGTTTGGGTGAGAGAGGTGGTTTTTAAAGTTCCAAATTAAACTATAACGTAGACTAGACTAGTTGGTCAATGTAAAGTGATCAATCACCGTAGAGTAGAGTAATCGATCAACTAAATATTTGGTGTAGAAAAAATGGATTTCGAGTAAAGGAGGATGGTAAACCAAACAACTCAAAAACTAAATTTAAAATATAAAATAATGAGAGAGTAAAAGAAGAAAGAATGTACATTTCTTCAAGGTTGATCAACCAGGGGCTTAGGGAGATCAATGGACAGTTTTGAGAATTTTGAAAGAGTAAAATTATTCTACATAATGAAATGTTTGTTAGGTTAATTTTTAAAAGTATGGTGGAGATAATTTTGGGATTTGAGGAGATTTGATGGATTTAAAATTAAATTAAAGGAAGGTTTCTTGAAAGGAGGACAGTGTCAGGGGTAGGACGTCATGACATATGAATCTCTCATATCCATCAAGTAGGAGTTCAATAGTATTAATGAATTTCACCAGAATTCTATACTTGAGGACATTATCACAAAGTGGTGACGAACACCAATGTGTTTTTCTCTAAAAATTATTAACAAGATTTTTGTTCAAGTAAATCATGTTTGTGTTATCAAACATAGAAGTCAAAGAGAGTTTGCCTTTGGGAACATGTTAAAGCAACATGTATATATTTATTTTACATCGGATATTGCAATACAATTTTGCTTTAGAGCATTCACAATGAATTGGCATATGCCACTAGTATTTTTCTATTGATGCGGTTAATGCATAGCCGTAATCACTATCTCAAACTTTTGGATTTTGTAGGTCCAAAGAGGTCTAAGTATAGGAACTTTATGGATCTGGTTGGACTTATAACCTTTTTAGTTTTGAAATGACTTCTGTGAACTTTTTCTAATTCACAAGATATACGTGTTTTTCTTCTTATATTTTAGCTTTGGAAGACCTTTTTTCTATGTTAAATCTAATAAACTTATTGATTTGTTGCATGTGAATGTGACTTAGTCTTTTTGTGCTTAAGTAGAGTTTCATCTAGTAAGGCTATAAAGCATTCTAAAGAGTTGTGGTCATTAAAGTATTGTTGTGTGTGTATGTGTGTGTACTTAGATCCTTCAGACACAATTTATTTGGAGTTTTCTTTTGACACTCAAAAGCCTTTTGAGTGGAAGTTACTTTTGAGAGTTCTTGTGGATCACAACACAACTAGAAAGTGGGATGGACAATAATGTCTAATTTTTATGGTGGTTCAAAATAATTCATGAAATTTAAAGAGTATAAAATAGCCAAACTAGATATTGAACCACAATGAATAGATACTTTATGTGGAAACCCAAGCGGGTGAAAACCACAGCGTAAGTCCTTTGAATTATGATGTCTGATCGGTTCAATTGATCTACTACTTCACTATTCCAAGTTATTTGCAAAGATAACTCGGTCATTTATAAATATCTTGGATCAAACACCAATACGCATGACAACCTTGGATTAACACATCAAAATCATTACCAATAGATCAAACAACATTGCAACATCGATGATTGGCAGACTCTCTATCTTCTGACCTTCTTGGATTTGGGAAACTCTGACTATCCAAGAAACATGCGTACTTGTATCTAACACCAAGATTTACTACAGGAACGGTCATCTCAAAAAAGCGATATAGTATCTTTTGTATATTGACAACCACGATATATTGCCAAGCACTTATGTTAAGTAGAGCGCGAGTAATAAAAATATCACTGACAAAAGAAGCACATGCGAATAAAATAATATCACTTGGAAAATATATCACCAGTAGTGGTATTCATTATAACACGTCAATCTGATCCGCCTCTACATCGAGCTGATCCTCTGATCTCCACTGATCCATTTGATCGAGATCTGGAGCAGTCAACCATTACCTCATGAAGAACTCGCCATCCATTGATCGATCGCCTGAAGTACTGATGCATGATCCTCGTCTACGATCAGAGTTGAAGCAAACATACTTGTGCAGCCCGTGAATCCTCAACCTTGAGAGTTCCACCGCTGCAATTCTGAAAAGTGGGAAGAACAAGTGTTTCCCCAGTCTGTACAGATGCCCTTGGATCAGAATTGATCCAAGGGTCGTGTTCCATCCACACATCAGCTCCAGAATCCTAGACGCCTCACTACTTAAGACCTTCACATGACCTGCATGTGAGGCGTAAGTTGTTTGGGTAAAGTTCCGATTTCACCCTAGACATTATTATATTTGCAAAATGATCATGTCGATGTGTATCATGTACACGCATGTGCTTTAAGTGTGAAAATTACGCAAATGATCCTGCAATATTTCTCTATTATGATTTCCATACAAACTTTGTAGAAATTACATTTCAGATCCTATTTTTCTACAATTTAATTTATTGTCTATCCTGGTTGAAATAAGTACTTTAATTGCTTAAAAAATCCCCAAAATTGGTGTTATCTCATAATGCGTTGCTTTATCATGTATAATTTTTATTTGCATAATTTATTTTATTTCTTATTTTTAATAACTCAAAACTTATTAAAAATTCCCTATTTGTAGTAGAAAATTCATAAAAAAATTTAAAAAAACATCCAAAATTCTAAAAAAATCATGTGTATTTCTTTTGATTTGTTTGAACTCATGCACAAATTTTGTTTGAAAATTCTTTTTAAAAACCAAAAAATAACAAATCACCGGAAACCTTAAAAAATCGTATAAATTATTAGAAATAAAAAATGTGTTTCTGGATTTGATTTGAAGCAAAATAAAAACTTTATTTATAAAATTTGGTTTTTGGCTTTTTTTATTTGATTTTATATTTTAAAAATCCAAAAACATTTATTGATTTTATGTTTGATTTGTTTCATATTTTTAATTGTTTTGAAAATCCTAAAAACTAAAAACCTCTGAAAAATAACAAAAATAGTAAAAAATTATCAAAAACACAAAAATATTTTTATTTAAATTTTCTGGCTACTTTTGGCTATATTTCAAAAATATAAAAAGAGTATTTGAGTGTCTTTATTTCTTTTTTGTTTATTTGCTTTGTTTTGAAAAATCAAAAAATACAAATATTTGCAAAATAAAAAATCATGAAAAAATTAAAATCTGAAAATATAAAAATTAAAAATATATAAAAAAAGATAAAAATTCAAAAAAAATCATGAGTAGTTTGCTTTGAATTTCATTTTTTCTTTCTTTGATTTTTCTTTGAATTGAAAAACCGTTGCTTAATAATTATTGCCTCCTTGTGTTTGACTCTGGGAGAGCTATACCAAGTTAATAATTAAAATAACATTTCATATTTCTTTTATTTTTGTTGGATAAATTGTCTGATTGATCCGTGTTTCATTTTCGGCGACAACGACACATTCCCTTCACACTATCTCTCATTTATCATTAAAAATAAATTAAAACCCTTAATGAAATTTTGTTCATCAAAATAACGTCGTTGTCGGGGAGGCACGGTGAGGGCAGTTAGGTCTTCTTTGCCTTCTACTCTTGGTTTTGTATATATATTATATTTACTTTTATTTGTTTTTTATTTTCTATCATTTTCCTTCTTTTTATTTTCTCCTATTTTTCATATCTGGTTATATAAATATCTCTTGTTTATCTCTTTCTTGCGAGGGCCCGATGAGCAAGGATGGCATTCAGGGGACATTCTTAAATTAGAGCATAGGATTGGACTAGTCAAATAAACTAGTTCTTACCCACTAATAGAAGTTACTACTTAGGGCGTTTCTCTTGCATCATTTAGGTAGTTTATTTCCTTGTCTTTATTTTATGTGAGGATAATTTTGCATGTAGACTGTTGGAGCAAGGTACGCAGCTCTTTACTTGTGCATGCATCATTGATTTTTGTCGCATCGGTTTTCTAACTTCCTCCCTTGATTTCTCTCACTTAGGAAATAAAGAAATCGAAAAAATCATTACATCATTTTATTTGAAAAAGATTCAAAAAAGTGACAACAAATTAAAATCAGGATCGCTAAAGAAAACTCGACCCTAAAAGAAACATAATTGACACATCATTGTTTTGGGGAGAGTAACCCCTCATTTTTTTTGCATACTTTCCAAACAGAATGGGTGAGGAAGTAGCCACTAAGGACTAGAGATGAAATCCTTGGATTTGTGTACTATTCCCCTGTACATTACCCATTGGTGTATAGTTGAGATGCAAGTACTTGACTTTGACCCTTAGCAGAAGTGGTATTGTCTAAGTTTGTTGTGTTCCGTTGGCTTAGTCAGGTTCTACCCTAGGTGACTTCACCTGTGAGACTACTTAAGTAACTACATTATAAATTAACTCTAAAAATGAACAAATAACGACCCAACCTTCATAATCATCATTGCATTGAGTAGGTGAATTTGGAGTTTGCTTTGTGTTTGATTTGTGTGCAGTCCAGATCATATCTCATTCTTCATCTACTTCTTTCACTTTCTCTTCTTTTCCCTTGGCTATGATCATGATGATGGTAAGGAGATCTCTTTGGCCGGCTATTACTGTTGGATATGCGAGCCCACAGCGAGTCATTATGCAATAAATGTTATCGTGAATATCATTCCTTGATCTGAAATGAAGAATAGATAATTTGCATAATAGGTCCCTTCGTACAATTAGGGTTATATACCATGGCCATCTTGATGATCATACAGCTGTTGATTCAAATATTGAATCATAGAGGCTGGTGCTTGGATGAACATCTAAAGAGTTAGATTGAGGACTCATCAAGCACTGTCAAATGATTGTTAAGAGACGATCTCCAGCTTGAGTAGGAGATGGCAATCCTTTCTTAGTTAGGTTGATATCTGACCGACCTCTTGATGCAGATCCTCTGCATAGGAATAGAGATCTGGAGGTGTCAGATTAGTTAGGTCAAAGAGTTGACTTAGCGAGATCGAGATAACCAAAGTCCTATATCGTATGCTTTCATGATATAGGCACGCATCCTCTGACCTGAGACAGATGTGTTACTATATGTCTGAGTATGTACATTTGGCAGACCAATAGGTTGATGACCTAATCAAGGTCTATACACTGGCGTGTTGGTGTGCATGCAAGGGCATATGAGTAATACGATCTCTCAAAGGGATCATACAAGTTCAGTTATTGAACCAGAAGACATGAGCTCACTCATGAGATATTGGGAAGAATCAAATTCCGTGCACGGTCGTCTCGCTTTGGAAGCTTCACTGAATTTGTATGTATGATATATACTTTTGGAAAGTATATGATCAACATCTGGGTATGATATATACTATTGGAAAGTATATGATCGATACCAACTCCCAATAATCAAATGAGAAACTTAATGATTAGACAATATAAAATTGATCTTATACTTTGGGTTTATTCTGAGTCTTCCAGTATGCAAGATGTACAGGTATTGGGAATGCCTGAGGGTGATGTGATCATAAACGGTTGTATAACCATGATGCTTCCATTCCTAGGAAGTGATGAAACGGACCTAGATTTTAGTGACTCCTCTCAGTAGAGAAGTGATCTAATCTTAGTCCAAATGTTGGACATTGATTTGAATGTGATTCAGATGCAATGAGAAGATTAGATTTGCGGTCTTGATTTAATCAAGCATCTATGGGAGGCCCGAGATCTGGATTTGAGATGTGATCTCAATATCCAAGTCACTATACATGGAACAATACAATCACCCTGTCCTTATCTCCAAGTATTCGCGGAGAAAGCGCATTATCCTTGAAAGGGTTCAGGATAATTTCATTGTTGATAATATGTATCTGAGCATTGAAAAAATGGATAATTAAATGTGATTTAATTATCATGAATAATATGAATTTGATTCATATTATAAGGAGATTTAACTTAGATAATTAAATGTGATTTAATTATCAAAGATGTAAATATTGTGAATGTGATTCATATTATTTGGGCACATGAGAATAGATATCCAAGATGATTAAATGTGATGTAATTATCATGGATAATGTGGATAGCACTATCCATATTAATCACATATATTATAAATGTGATTTATAATATGTAAGAGAGAGTTATTTCTAATTTACATTTGTTAATTAAATGTTGATGTGAATTGGATTCACATTGGATATTAAATTGAAAATTTAATTTACATTTTATTTTGGGTTGTGAATATGATTCACAAAATTTTAAATGACAAGATTGCAATGTCTACAAAATAATTGCAAATTATTTTTGTAGAATAATTTGCAACAAAAGTTGTAGCACAATCTTGGAGATTGCATTATAGAGGTGAGAGCCACCTTCCATATACATGGAGTGGACGGCCACCACTCCTATTAGGAATGTGCGGCCGTCCCCTCCTTCCAACATGGAAGGAGGCACTCTCTCTCCTATGATCTCCATAAGATCTTGATTTAATTTGATGATTGAATTATATTGATTAATCAATATATATTTAATCTAAATTAATTTAATTGTTGTTGTTTTTTACCAACACAAATCTTGACCATTAAAAGAAATACAAATCGATGAGAGCCATTGGATTTGTATTGCCCATGGATGGAGATCCATGGATCCCAAAATATTATAAAAGGAGAGGCACCCTTTGCTCTTCTTTACACAATGAGAACATAAGTCTCTCTCTCTCTCTCTTTCTCTCTACACTCCTACTCTCTCTCCCTCCCTCTCATATGGTCGTCCACCATGGATGCCCTAGAGAGAGTCTTCATCGCCGCAACGTCGTCGCTATGTTGCCCAATCGTTTGCTCGTGGATCTTCATCTCCTTCGGTGCGCCTCGCTCGTGAAGAAGACGTCAGATCTTGTGTGTCGAGATCAGGAGATTCGCTGATTGGATCAGCAACATGGATTGCGAGAAGCACGTGTTTCATCAACACGCTTGCAAGCGTCTCCTCCGCCGGATCGGACTTGAGACAGGAGGTCTCTTCGTTTAGAGACTCGATCGCAACCACGCTTCAAGAAATAATCCTATTACTTATTTGTGGTTTAGACAAAACGATCCGAGAAGTGTTCTTGGATCATGTGGTTTCATCACATGAAATTTTTTTAATTTCCGTTGCATAGAACAACTAGTGCGACTAGTCGTTCCTCGTCGTATTCGATACGACGCTCACGCTTCCGTGATGCGTTTGAGGATTCTTCCCATATCCTTCAAGTGGTATCAGATCCTTAGGTCTAAGGTTTTGGATACGATCCGTAAACCTAGGACGACTTGGGTTCGTTAAGGTTGCGAAAGTTTTTATCGCATTTCATTTTCGCACATCTGTTTAGTAAATAAATTCGGCCCTATTTGAAATATTTAAACACAAATTAATCACTTGGATTTTTTTTCTCCATTAAATAAGAAAATCATAGGATCTGAGTTTACGTAATTTGGATTACGTTTGCTCGAGATATGGTCGTTTTAATGAACATGTATTCACTATTGCAGGTACTGCGAATCTTAACATGATTAATAAGTTAATTACTGTTTTGATACACCTTGAAATGCGTGAAATATCACTTAGGTTCTGTCATAAATCAAATTAGAAATCTTAGGAAACTGATTTTGCATAATTTGGATTTGTTTTGATTGAGATATGTTAATTTTAGTTAGTAGGGGTCACTGCTGAAATTACATTCCTAATCAAGAATCAAGTGATTATCAATTAATGAAATTAATTGCTAATTTCATGAAATAATTATGAAAAATATTTGAAAAATATTTAATGATGATTATTTCCTTAAATGACTTGACCTCAACAAATAATTGATTAGATTTGATCTAGATCATAATTAAAAACACAATCAACAAATAACTTGCTTGAATAGGATTGGGAATTTGGTTAGCAAATTTCCTTATAATCAAAATTATTTTGATTATTACTATATGGTAAAATTTCGTTTGAAAACCCGATGATCATCTCAAGTACAAAGTGATTGGCTCAGCATTATTTTTTCCCGAGGCAGATATGGTGTCTAGTCCGGGAGCGTTGGGGTAGCGGGTCGCACCGGTTGCGGTCCATCCCACTCCTACCAGTACTAGCCATAACAGCAGGTAGGGAACGAATGATTCCTGAGAGATCATGATGTACTTTCTAATTATTAAATTTCAAATTAATAAGTACTTTGAGATAATACCATATATTCAAGTAAAATCAAGTTTTTTGATTGAATTGGATTGATAATTAATTTAATGTGATTAAGTTAACTATATCTAATTAAAAATACTCTATTATGAATAGATGTGTATTTCCCTTGGAAGAATTAATTGTATGAATATGATTCATAATAATTGATTAAAAATTCGAATATGAGGTGGAGGATCACATAAGTGACATCCATGATATCCCGTCAAGGTGAAGGGTTCCGTCACCGGATATTGTATGTAGGAGACGCCTGTCCAAAGTGACAACTCCTGCATACGATCCATTTGGATCGGGCTCGTCGCTTCTCGAAAGAGTAAGGACTTATGCGTAGTGACCCCAATATCGGGTCCTCATATTATTGGGGCGATATTGGATTGCGCATAGCGAGTTGTATTCTTGTTAACGGTGGGTTTAATTAATGAAGGGTCAACATCACCTTAGGGGTGGTGGGCCCGGGTGTTAAAGACTGAATCGGGAAATGCAAGTTGGTCTTGCAAGGCGGAATGTGTTCCCGCTTCTTTTTATCCGAGTTACAGGTTCTCATATTATTGGGATGTAACAAAGATAAGGAAGGAGATCCCAGATCTTGCTTGAGATATAATGGTAAGTTTATCTCTTACATTGAAAGTGATTAAGGAAATGAACTATCATTGTTGACATGGCAAGACAACTTTGATATAAAAATTCTTAAATCAAAGAAAATTATATATTTATATATGTTTATGCAAATTTCTTATTTTAAATAATCCTTCTTTAATCCCACTCAATGTTATACTCAATAATAACCAGTAGAATATCATGGATTGGACCCATGATCCAGATATTGTACTTGCAATTGGACACATAATGTATGTGGTTGCAATATGCAAGTTTCCTCATAATAATGAGGAATGATAATTAAATAGACAATAGGACTAAAACCCTAGGGTTTGTATGTCTCTATAAGTCTTGATCTCATCGAATGTTCTTTTGAAGTGACATGTCGATAATGATCATAATTAACAAATAATCCTTATAAAATCTAAGAAGATGTTGTGGCATACATATGTGCTCTCAACATATAATCATGAATGACATGGTTCTCTGCATTATGCAGAATGGTGACTCTATAGGAGATGATGTATTCAAATTGTTTGAGTACCTACCTAAACCAAAGTTTTAAGAGTTTAAATGGATGTAGATACGATGAGTGTCATTGATGAATACCCATTCATCACTCTTTATTCTTTTATTTTAGCTACAAAACCTTTGCCAAACACATGTAGATATATGTAAATAATAATTAGCATTCAGCATGCATTGTGTAAAAATAAATAATTAGCATGTTTTTGTGCATAAATAAAGAATAAATAAACAAAAGAAAAAGACGAAGATATTTAGAATAAATATTGAGCGACCTAATCCCAAGGGAGGGCTCAGCATGGGTCTAACCGCATAAAAGCCCAAGTAGAGAGAGATAAGGAAGCTCATGTGTGTAAATATATATCTGTAAATAAATAAAAATATTTTCCACTAAATAAAAATAAAAATAGGTTTGTAATTATATGTATATATTTGTAAATATAAAATTAAAATAAAAATGAGAAAATTAAAAAGAAATGAAAAACCCCTTCATCATTGTATAAAAGCCAAGTACATAGAACGCTTTATCTATTTATTTCTCCTTGTAAATAAATCAATAAAATTCCAAAAAAAATTGTACATATTCCTTATTCCATAATGTAAATAAATAAAATAAAAATCACAAAAACAAAAATAAAATAAAAAGAAATAAAAATAAAACCAAACCCAACATTGTATATATACCATATATGTATATAAATAAAAGTATTTATTTAACCCTTGTAAATAAATAATAAAAATAAAATAAAAATACCTTTTTATTCCAAATTTTATTATATAATTAAATAAAATATAAAATTGGAATAAAATGTACAAAAATAAATGATTAAAAATCAAAAATTAAAAATGTATAGTGTATATACCTATATATAATAATCATATTTTATAAATACCTAATTTTTATTTCAAAAAAATAAATAAAATTCATAAAAAAATAGTTTAAAAAAAGAAACATTTTTCATGTTTTAACTTTTTTGAAATTTGGCCATCTACTATTTATTATTCAATTTCCAATTATTTAATACGTGGCTGCACCCGATTGGTCCACGGGGGATGTTGACCCCCGGTCAACTCCCCCCCTTGGACCACCAGCCCACGGATCTTGTCGCCCGACCCGATTTCTCCGATTTTTCGCCACTCGATCCGATCGCCAAATCCACCAACCCCGGGTCCTAATCCTTCATTGATCTTCCCTTATCCACGCCCGGGGTGGGTTTTGGGGATCCGAGCTCCGATCTGATCGCCCGACTCCACTCTTCTCGGACCCCTAGCCATTTATAACCGCAGCTCCGCCGCACGATTCACTCCATCTTTGGTTCCGCCTTCCCATCCCAGGATCTCCACTGCCTTCCCTAGAGTGACAACTAGCCGTGGGTGGTGTCGCAGTGAGGAGGAGGTGTCCCATCCACTGATCTGGCCTCTTATCGCCGCCGTGCGCCGCCTAGGAGCAGCGCTCGAGCCTCGACGTCCCTCGAGGCAAAGACCAGGAGCTCCAGGAGCTCTTCCATAGTCGACCTCACGCATCTGGTAAGCTTGATTCTTTCTATCTTTCTCAAATTTCCGTTTTCGCCCAATTTCATCTTTCACCGTCGACCATCGATTCCGACCATCTCAGCCACCCTCTCGACCATCGGACTCGACCCTCACACCCACGAGACTCCTCCGCACCTTCTGCACCCACTCACACCCCCCGACTCGCCCCGGAGCGGGGACATCGATCTTCACCGTCGTCGCTTCGTCGGAGATCGATCATCTCGCCTCATCCGACCACCACGCCACCCCTAACCGGGTCGAGGCACTTTGCCCTCGACCCAGGAGCTTGTTGCACTGCTTTTCAGGTCAGAGGGCCCCATCTGGGGGTCTTCACTTTCGAGCACAGGAGCTCCAGGCCACCGCCGTCGCCGAAGCGTCTCCGACGTCTCTAGCCTCATCGGAGGCATCCACGAGCTGCGGGACGTCACGGCGGACCTATTCCGCATTGTAGCAGCAGCAGAGGAGGTCCACCGCGCGCGTATCGGGACGGTGAAGTTCGTCGGCCACCTGTTCTTGGAGGACCCTCCATAGCCGTCCGTTCAACCCCACCTTCCAGATTTCATCCGGACCGCTCATTTAGACGAAGAGGAGCCCCGATCTCCAGAGCCGTCTGATCTACACGTGGCTTCCTCTCCGTCGTCCATCCAGGCGAGGCTCAGCCAACAACAGCCACCGTTCAATAGCACACGTGGCTGATCCTCAGCCATCCGATCAGAGCCGAGGTTTCCGTTGTTGAGGCGCCATCACTTCCAGCCGTTAGATCAGCCACGTGGCGCCATTCCAGCCCTCGGATCATAAGTGGGGTAATATTATTTAGGCCCCTCTTTTGTTTTGATTTATCATTTAGTCCTTTAAAAATTTTATAGATTTCATTTTATTTTGGAACATTTTCACTTAGGACCTTGTCATTTATTTTAATTGCATTTCTACCCCTGTATATGTTGGACACGTGCATCGTCACGTGATGTTTGGGTAAATTTGCATATTGTGGGCTTGTAGTTTCTGTTTGTTATTGATTGATAAATACTTTCTGTTAATTGCACTTATGCCCCTGTGGATGGTTTATTTCGACATGTTTTAATTTTGTTGGGCATTTTACAACTTAGCCCCTAGACTTTTAGCACATGTTGCTAATAAGTCCGGGGACTTAAGTTTTCTTGCAATTACGTCCTTCAGTGCCCAGAACACGTGCCTGGCGCGTGGGAATCTGGCATTTTTGCACGAGGACCCCCCAGAGTTTTGATTTTATTCCCTTTTCATCCCAGAACTATACTTTCATTGCAACTAGGTCCCTGTGCATTATTTGTGTCTTTTTTATTTTAATAAAATAGCAAAATTAATCCAAATTGAGTGAAAATTGGACATGTGTCTCCTGCTACTGTGTAAAATTTTCATCAATTTTTGAATATATTTCTGAGCATTTTTATTATTTTAAAAATTCAAAAACCCTTAATTTTTTGCTTGTTAAGATTTAAAATTCACAAAAAAATATAAAAACCTCTTTAAAAATTACAAAAAATTTTGATTTTGTGTGTTTTAGTGTGTTTGATTTTCGGACCTGTTTTGGTTATTTTTAGATTTATAAAAACCATAAAAACTAAAAAACCTTGAAAAACTTATAGAAATTCTAATAATTCATAGAAAATCCCAAAAATAATAAACTCTTTCTCTGATTTTTCCTTTTGTTTTATATTTTCCAAAAATAATAAATACCTTCAGGCTTTGTTAGGGCCATTTTATATTTTATTTTGGCCCTTGAAGCCTGGATGGACAGTTTATATTTATTTTTGCTTTGTTTTATTTTTAGAAAATTCTATATAAATCTTAAAATCCTCAAAAATTCATGAAAAATAGTAAAAAATATAAAAATCAAAAAAAATTTGTTTGAATTTTTGGACCTTTTTAGAGTAATTAAATAATTGGTGAAAGTTGCTTCTTTTCATTGTTTTCTTATTTTCTTCATAATTAAAAATCTCAAAAAATATAAAAATATTAAAATCCACCAAAAAAACATTTTTTTTCTTCATTTTAGAATACTTCGTAGGCCGAAAGGCCAATCCGCGCTCCCTGAGTCAGACCCTGGGTGCTACACCAGGCTAATCTCATAGCCAGGACCACTAGTTGTTTTTCTTTGATTTTATCTTTGTTTGGTGGTTTATTCCATAATTTTTCTTGTTGACTGATTGATTTCCGAGATCCGGGTCGCAACGACCCTAGTTATATTTTATTCACCCGAGTCTCGGTCATTTTTCGCTCATCAGAATGATGCCGTTGCCGGGGAGCACGGCTTAGTAGTCGGTTTCTTTTTCTTTTTATTTTGTTTTCTTTTTCGTGGCTTTCCGCAGCTTTTTCTTCGTTCGCGGCTTTTCACGGCCTTTTGTTTTTCTTTTATTTTTATTTTATTTTCATTTTCATTTTATTTTATTTTATTTTCTTTGATTTTTGATTGTTTTTGCTTGTTTATTTTTTATTTTCATTTTTGCATGTATACCATGTTTTCTTTATTTTATTTTATTTGCTATATTTTTATCTGGTTTGACACTTTATTGTCTTCTTGCGAGGGCCCAAGGACCGAGGTGGCAACTTTCGAGGAGCCGACGCAACCATGGCTATCGGAGGTGGTTCCCTTCTGCATGGAGCCGCAGGAGAGCACGAGGAGGCAGCCGAGTGTGGGATTAGTGTAGCTTTAGTTTAGATTTTATTTCCTGCATTATTTGAAGTGTTGTAATAATACAGGACAGCATGACACTCAGCAGGACTTTTGAGACTCTCGGGGTCTGTTTCGCCGAGCACCGGTGTGCTCGGGGGACCCCTCGGCTTTTTCACGGCTTTTCGTGATTTTCGCAATTTTTATTTATTTTCTGCCTATTCGGTTTCTTGCGGTTTTGAGCCCCTAGTCTTAGGATTTTTGCTTGACTGTGAAGTAATAAATAGGATCCAAACACCCTAATAAATCTGCATGTACCTATAGAGCGGTAATTAGACCAACAATAAAAATAATAATAAAATAGTCAATCTACTACCTTCGAGCCTACGCGCCACAGCCCACCCTGCCAAGCGCTGCTCCTGAACTCGATTTGTCGAGAGGAGGAGGGGTGGACCGAGACCGGACTCTTGGATTGGAGGCTGGTGGTCGACTAGACGTTCTTTCGAGTAGAACTGCTGCTTAGGGCTCGGATTTCTGCTTGCACCATTTAGGTAGTTTTATTTCAGTCTTTAAATTCTACGCGGATCATTTTGCATGTAGACTGCTGGAGTCAGGTACGCATCTCTTACTCTGCATGCATCATTGATTTCTCGCGCATCGGCTTTTTCGACTTCCCCCCCCCCTGATTTTGGACTTAATAACCAGGAGAACCGAAAAATTCGTTAGACGTTTGCTTTTTATTGAAAAATACCTAAAAATTTGAACCATAAAATTGGGACTGGTTAACTCTATTGACCCTAAAAGACACTCACCGAAAAATTTGTCTTGGGGAGAGCAACCCCCTCCTTGTCTGGTTTGCTTGCGCGAGAGAGTGACCCGCACACTAGGCCAGAGCCATATCCGATTTTTCTCGACTGATTACCGGCTTTTCTGTACGGGACACTCGGTTGAGAAAATATCGGATTACCAATAGGTCACGTTAATCGCTCTGCTATCCTGACTTATCACCTAATAAAATTGACAAGATAATTGACTGAGCCTTTACGGTCTTCAGCTCGCGTTGAGTAGGTGAACTTGGGGTATTGCTTGCTGATCATTGTTGTTACCAAATCTCATCCGCCCGACTCGCCACATCAAGATGATGGGCAAAAGGTCTCTAAGGCAGCCTCTGGCTGCACCGCTTCCCAGCACTTCTGCCCGCTCGTCAAGGTTGGTTCACGAGAGCCGAGAGTGCCAGAGGAGAGACCGTCAGATGATTTATCAGCACCTGAGTTTGGGTCTTTTACTTTTGCAGAGACCATGGCCGGCAACAGTGATGATCACACCCGAGGTCCCCAGCCCTAGCAGACATTCATCATGGACCAGGGCGCGATCAACTCCACCCTGATCGCCTCCCTCGAGACAGTTCAGCAGCAGTTGAGGGATCAGGGAGCGTTTATGATTGAGATGAGGCGCGAGATGGAGCAGTTGAGAGCCGCCCGCGACCAGCGCGGGCCAGGAGATGGGCCGAGGATACCCGACGATGCGACAGCCGCCGTAGCAGCCGCAGCAGCAGCAGCAGATCCACCGAGACCGATGCGGGAGTTACACAACCCCGGATCGACTTTGATGCATCATTGGGTCGTTCTTCCAGCCATCGTGGGGGACTTCAAGTTCCCCCCGAACACTTTGCAGCTTCTCCCCCGGTTCCATAGGCTCGCCACAGAGGAGCCCCATCTCCACCTTTAGGAGTTCTTGATGATCTGCAGCATAGTCCATGACAGACAGGTGGACCAGGATACCATCCGCATGATTGCCTTCCCCTTCTCCTTAGCAGACAGAGCAGCCACCTGGCTGAAGCACTTGGGGAAGTTTGTCTACACCTGGGAGCAGCTCCGCACCAAGTACTTGAACAAGTACTATCCACTCGGGAGGATGAATGCCATGAGGGCCCTGATCAGTAACTTCTCCATGCTCCCCAATGAGCAATTTCACGAGGCATGGGAGAGGTTCAAAGAGTTGACAGATAGATGCCCGCACCATGACATCTCGAAGCCGAACCTAGTTCAGAGCTTCTTCAGAGGGGTGACACCAGAGCTACAGGGCCTGGTGAGCGCTTCTTGTGGTGGGTCTTATTTCACCAAGGACCACGATCAGGTCTGGACCATCTATGAGGAGATGGCCGAGAACTATATGGTGATGTCCTAGACCCGACTCTACACACAGGGACGACCCCAACCACAGATTGTGCAGTACCAGAGGATAGCACGGGTTGACGCTGGTCCATCCAGTTCGTCAGGGGCAGTAGCACAGGCTGAGTCCACAGCCGCTGACATGGGCATCATCAGCGAGAAGCTGGACCGGATGGAGATCATTGAGAAGAAGCAGTGCCAGGGCATCACGTAGATGGAGCAGATGGCACAGACTCTGAGTGACCTGAAGACACATCTCCGGTGTCTCCAGGTGGCACAGACGGCTTCCCAGCCCCGTCTTCAGGCACGAGGCGATCCGAGTAGCAGCAACAGCTCGTTCCAGCGCTCCAGCCACCAACAGCCTAGACAGGTTCGCCTTGTACAGGCGGAGCCGTACCAGCAGCCGCAGCCCACTTACCAGTCACCACCATCTCCAGACACGCAGATGGTGGTATACCAGCCGGATCAGCCTCTGGCAGTACTCCAGCCAGTCCCCTACGAGTCAGAGCCGTTGATGGATGTCAACAGGATTTGGTACGACCGACCCCAGCCCGGTATCCTACGAGACCATCCCGGATTCCGTTGGTCGGCCGGAGGTTCCAGCTCCCAGCAGCAGCCGTCAGGACAGGGTGGTCAGTACAGCCATCAGAGAGATCACTAGCAGCAGCAGCCCCCAGTTTACCAGCACCAGCAGCAGCAGTCACAGTAGTATGGTCCTCGCCCCTATCAGCAGGGACATTCTTGGAGGCGTGATCAGCCTCAGCCGCAGCATCATCCACAGTCATACCCCTCTCACCCACATCACCAGCAGCAGCAGCCTCACTACCAGTGAGGCTGCCTGTCAGGTTCTCATGGGCCATCCTATGAGAACCCTCCTTGGATGACATAGCCTGCCTCCTTACCGATCAGCAAGCTACCTTTAGACAGGAGATGGATGAGTTCCACTAAGAGATGCGGGACATTGTGAGAGGGAAGGCCGCCATCCCTGCCCAGATAGAGCCCAATCCGAACAACCTCAAGAGGAAGTCTGAGCAGGTAGATTTCACAGAGTATGCCACTCCTAGTGATACATTTGGAGATATGTCTGCATATTTGTTTGATACTGATTTTGTCACACTTAGGAGCGGCAGGATGCCAGCAGGCGGCCTCGTCTGAGCGATACCCCGAAGATACTTCCAGAGTGCCAGGCGAGGAGGAGAGCGGTGCTGATGCCGCTAGAGATGATGATGGTGGTACTGATGCCACCACGGATGCTGATCCCACCGATGGTACTGATGCCGTCGTTTCACCAGATGGAGGAGGTGGTACTAAGGCCACCGATGTTGCCGAGTCAGAGCATGGTGCTGATGCCGCACGTCTACCAGCCGATGGTGGTGCTGATGCCACCATTTTCACTTCTGAGAGTCCTGTAGTCTTTCTGTCTGTACATTTATCTCAGGACATTTCTAGCAATAAAGGAAAGGGTTTGTTTTCTTCTGATCCACCTGTGGTGCTTGATGTATGTGTGGATCCTGTCGTCGAGCAGCTTAGACCCTCTCCTAGTCCTTCATCTGAGAAGGACCCTGTGATCCCCTTCCCTAGAGCTCTTCACATGGGGAAGGGGAAGAAAATAGAAAATCCAAAAAAGAGGCAGCAGGAAGAGTTCAGCCAGCAGATGATAGACCGTTTTCACATTCAGCTGACTCTTCAGGAGGCTTTGCAGCACATCCCTCTACTCCAGTGTTCACTTAGAGACAGGACCACAGTTAGGAGGAAGAGGAGGAACCACCAGTCCGAGATCCATGTGCTGACCAGAGCTACTTGTTTCGCGATCCGAAACCGTCTGCCGGCCAAGAGGCCAGATTCAGGAGCCCATATGTCAGATGACATATTAGAGAGCAGAGGTTCGACCGTACTCTATTAGACAGCGGATCATCTATCAACCTACTTCCGACAGCCCTTCTCGACCGCTTCGAGTTGGGCACTCTACGATAGAACCGGACAGTCCTTCAGTTTGCTGATCGATCTGTCAAGAGGCCGAAGGGGTTGCTGAGGGACGTTGTCGTCACGATTCAGGGCCTGCAATTCCCCGTGGACTTTAAGTGTTGGACATGGAGATCCCTGAGTCAGTGACCGATACCCCCATCATTCTAGGTCGCCCGTTCTTTGCCACAGCCAAGGCAGAGACCGACCATGATAGTGGGAAGGTATACTTTCGCGTCGAGGGCGAGAGTGTACAAATAGAGATGGTCGAGGACAGCAGAGCCAGAGATACAGCATGCTCAGAGACTACTTCCGATACAGAGAAGATGACAGATGCAGGGCCAGACATCCACCAGGACTACGACTTCGTGATTACAGATAATGAGGCAGTATGGGCAGATCCAGATGCACAGGTCATCCTCTCACCTTCAGAGTCCGCTGATGCAGAGACGCCAGCAGAGGAGAGCTTGGAGAGCGCATTCCTGGTCCAGGATACCATTCAGTCGGCAGAGCCAGTTCGAGATCGTGATACAGATTTGTTTTGTGACGGTGGTACTAAGGCCACCATGGATGATACAGATCCCTCAAAGTCAGATATTGATTGGGAAGAGTTTGAGGATTTCATACCAGATCTGACTTCTACTGAGCATGCAGTTAGGGAGGAGGTAGATGCCGAGCAGAGCAGAGATAGTCCAGCAGGGCAGCCCTCTCCAGATTCAGAGTGTGATCGAGAGTTTCAGTTCTCCCATGCGGATTTGGCAGCGTTCACTCAGAGTTTTCAGAGGCCAGATCCACCAGCACCCAGTTGTCCAGAGCTGAAGCCACTTCCTGCGTCACTGAAGTATAGGTTCCTTGCGGGTGAGCATGAGATGTACCCAGTCATTATCTTTGCTGATTTGACTGGAAAGCAGGAATCCCATCTGATGGGGGTTCTTGAAAAGAACCGCAAGGCGATAGGATGGAGCGTAGCCGATCTCCAAGGGATAAGTCCAGCCCTGTGCTCCCACCATATCTATCTCGAGGATGAGGCGAAGCCGTCGCGTGAGTTCCAGCGGCGGCTAAACCTAAATCTGAGAGAGGTTGTCATGAAGGAGATATCGAAATGGTGGAGCGCCGATTTTATCTACCCCATCTCCGACTCCAAGTGGCTCAGCCCTTTGCATGTGGTGCCCAAGAAGACGGGCATCACTACTGTAGTCAGCGAGTCTGGAGAGGAGATTGCTACCCGGGTACCCACTTCTTGGCGGGTCTGCGTGGATTACAGACGACTCAACCAGGCCACCAAGAAGGATCATTTTCCCCTGCCCTTTATAGTTCAGATCATTGAGAGACTGGCAGGGAAGAGTGATGAGACCAAAATACGAGCGACTAAGGTAAAGTGTCTAATCGGTCGTTGCGACCTCAATCACTCAGCTGAGCTCAATCAAGAAAAATAGTCCACCAATAAAGAGATAAAATCAATCAAGCACACGAAAGCGGTCTTGCTATTAATTTAACCTGGTATAGCAACCAGGGTCGAACACAAGGAGCACGGGTTGGCCTCTCGGCCTACGAAGTAGTCAAAAAGAGATAAAAGAAAATAAAAGAAATATTTTTGGTGGTTTTTGAATATTTTATATTTTTTTTGGATTTTTAGTGAATTAAGAAAATAATAAAAGCAAAGGAACTACACACTTCAACAAATTATTAAGCACACTAAAATTCAACCGAAAATTCTAACAAAAATATTTTTATGTGTTTTATAATTTTTAGTTTTTTTTGTGAATTTTTGGGATTTTTCTGAGATTTATTTAATTTTCTAAAAATCAAAAAGTGAATAAAACAGTAGGTACTGTCCAGCCGAGGTAAAAGGACCTAGATAAAATATCTAAAGGCCCCTAATTAGCTGGGAGGTAATTTTCCTGTAAATAGAATAAAACAGGGAAAATTTATGCACTGAATTTATTATTTTTGGATTTTTAATTGATTTACTAGAATTTTTATAAGATTTTGAGTGTTTTTCAATTTTTAGTGGTTTTCAGTAATGAAAAATAGCCAAAATTGGCTAGAAAATCAAACACAACAAAACAAACAGTAGACAATTTTATTGTAATTTTTAGACACTATTTAATATTTTTTGTGATTTTTAAACTTAGACAGTAGCGAAAATGAGGTTTTTTTAAATTTTTAAAAATATCAAATGAAAACAAAAATGTCCTCAAAAATCCTCGAAAATTTTACACTATGGCAGGAGCCATGTATCCAATTTTCATTGGATTTGGAGGTATTTTGCTATTTTATCCAAAAATAAAGAAGGGGCAAAGTGCATAATGACCAAAGTGCAAATACCCGAAAGTCTGGGGGGTCTGGTGCAATTAACCCAGCAAAACACGTGCTACGCGCGTGCCTGGGGCACTCAGGGACCCAAATGTAAGAAAAATAAGTTCCAAGGGCTGTTTGGTAACAGGTACCAAAAGTCTAGGGACCTATTCACAAAATACCCAAAAATATCCACACATGCTCAAAAGTATCACGCATAGGGGTATAAATGCAAATAATCAAAAACTTTTATTCATTAAGGAACAACCAGAACTACAAGGGAATGTAATGCAAATACACTAGAAAGCACGTGTCGAAGCACGTGTCACATCACATACAAGGGCATAACTGCAAATAAAACTAAGCATGAGGTCCTCTACGCAAATATCCCAAAAACTAAACAACTATATTACGTATTTACAGGACTAACTACGAAATGCAATAAACAGAAGGGCCTAAGGGTAGTTTACCCTTTATTAATGGAGCGGCTGGATGGAGGCCACGTGGAGCATCTGACGGTGGCGAACAACAGGCGCTCCACAGCTGGGCTCCTTGGGCGAATCCGACGGCGGGGGTTAAGCCATGTGGTGCATCGGACGGTCGTGGCTCTCTGTGGCTAACCCTCGAGCATCGGGCGGTCCAGATCTATCCTCCTCAGATCAAACGGTGGCTGCTGCTCCTAAACGGACAGCCCGGATGCGAACTGGAGCTGGAGGTCTGATCGGACGGTCGGGGAAGGTATCGGAAGAACCGTTGGCCGCCGAAGTTCGTCGGCCTAGTGCGTGCGCTGTAGACCTCCCCTGCTGCTCGTAAAGGTCGGAGAAGCTCCGCAATAACGTCCCGCAGCTGCTGGTGAACTCCGATGATCCAGCCGAGTCCAAGAGGGCTCTAGCGAGATCGGCGGAGGAAGCCTTCTGGTCCGAATGGCCCAACACCTCAGACGGGCTGGGAAGCTCCTGCAAAGTAGACCACAAGACTCACGGGTCGAGGGCAAACTGCCTCGACCCAGTTAGGCGGGTGACGGTGGTCTGTGGGGCGATATGGGCGAGCTCCGGCGAGGGGGGTAGACGGAGGAACTCGAATCCCAGCTCCTGTGCGAGCTGGGTTGGATGGAGGGATGGAGAAGGCGCGTAGTAGGAAGGCGAAGATGACTGTGGATTCCGATGATCGAATACAGCTATGGAGTGGTCGGAATCGGAGTAACACGGCGGAGCGGCGATTTGGGGGTAACTAGAAATTAAAGGAAAAGAACGAACGACGGGGATACCTGGGCGGCTGACGAGACTGGGGATGAGCTAAGGATGCTCTGGGTCTTCGCCTCGAGGAGCGTCTCCCTCCGAGGCTCGAGCTCCTGCTGGTGGCGGAGCAAGGCGGCGATCCTCGCCGGATCAGTGGTCTCGCTCCCTCTCCTCGCTTCGACACCACGGGGGACAAGTTGTCACTCTCGCCTACGCAATGGAGCTCACGGGAGGTGGAATCGAGTGGCCAAAGATGAGAAATGAGGAGGCGGAGCTCGAGCTAAATATGGGTGAGGGTCCGGGAAGACAGGCACGGGTAGGGCGTGGAGGCGTGTGGATCCCGATGTAGATACCCCGGCGAGGGTCTCGGATGTAGCATTAAGGAGTCGGATCCGGGGTTTAGGTGGTAGGCGATCGGGTTTAGCTGAGAAAAATCCGAGAAGTCGGGTACCCGCTAAGAACCCGTGTGAAGCGGTCCTGGGGGGGGGGGGGGTAGTTGACTGGGCGGTCAACATCCCCAGGGCCAATAGGGATCGGCCACGTGGCTGGATCTTAGAAGTGAAAATTAGGGTAGCTAGGGGCCGATTTAGCAAAAAGTTAAAACATGAAATATTTTTATTTTATTTTTTTCTATTTTTTAGTGATTTTTAATTAATTTTTCAAAATAAAAATAAGGTATATACATAGTAGGGTTATATAGGTATATATACACTATATAGGATTTTGATTTTTGATTTTTTTTAGTTTCTTATTTTTGTACAATTTTATTCCTATTTTATATTTTATTTATTTATATTATAAAATAAGGAATAAAAAGATATTTTTATTTCATTTTTATTTTTTATATACATATGTGAAATAAATACATATATACATTTATATACATGGTATATTTACAATATATTTTTGTGTTTTAAATTTTGTTATTTTTATTTTGTTCTGGTTTAATTGTTTTTATTTTATTTATTTACACTATATAATATAGGATATTTACAAGAATTTTGGAAATTAATTTTATTTATTTATAAGGTTAAATAAATATAGGTATAGTGGTCTATATACAAGGTGATAGTGATGTTTTTGTTCTTTTTTATTTTCTTTCATTTTTATCTTGTTTTTATACTTATAAATATGTACAAGTATTTACAAACCAATTTTGCATCTATTTTTGTGAGGAAAATATTTTTATTTATTTACATATATAGCTACACACATGAGCCCCTATCTCCCTCTACTTTGGCTTTTATGCGGTCAGGCCCATGCTGAGCCCTCCCTTGGGTTATGCTGCTCAATATTTATTCTAAATATTTCCCTCTTTTTCTTTTTAATCTTTATTCTTTTATTTTTGCACAAAAACATGCTAATTATAGGTTTTTACACAATGCATGCTTTTGGTAATTATTGATATTTACACATATCTACATGCATTTGCAAAGGTTTTTGTAGCTAAAATATAAGAATAAAGAATGATGAATGAGTATTCATCACCCCCCCTATACTTAACTTTGCTAGTCCCTTAGCAAACACTTATTTGAAAAAGAAGTGAAAAAGAAATAAAGAAAAAGAAAAAGAGAATGAACATGGATCAAGGTTGATTATTAAACTTTCCTTCATTAAATTAAGGTATGGAGCTCGATCAGATCTTTGGATTATTAATGTGTCGGAACCTTATTTGGACTTAAGTTTAAAACTCAACAGCCTCTAAGTTCCACCAATCTATAACCAAGACTCCTCAATGCTCCAGATCAGAACAAGTCATCAATCACAAACCCTAAAGACCATAAATCTTTTCTTGTCCTGTGAATGTGAGGTCTAAGCTCTCCACCTCAGAAATGGCAACTTGACAACCCTCCCCAACAAGGTAACTATATGGCCTCAATCTGGCCACTCTTTCCTCGAGGAGCGGGGTATTCCCTTCTAAGTTCAAGTTCAACCGGCTCAAGAAGAGGAGGGAGAAGAGAATGGGTCAAGGCCAGTGTAGCCAAATACCCTTGGGAGCTTGACCAGTGTAGCCAAGTCTCCCTGCTGCAAGCTACATAAGGTGGATCATGAAACCAAGCTTTCTTATTGCACTCTATATACATACTCCGGTGGGATTATCATTTTCTATCAGACCCACCACTTTTTTGGAGTTATTTTCTTTTTGCACATTTTTTTTCAAGTGCATCTATATAACATATACATGTGCAGCATATATACAAGGAGTTTTTCCTCTTGAGCCAGTAGACTATCCCTCTTTTGAAGCTCTATTGCAACCCACAACTCCCGTCGTTAGACCTCATGGCAACCAGACCAAGTTGAGACGCACTTCCTTCACTAAAAGAAGAAGAGAGGTTCCGCCTAGAAGTACTACCCTCATATGCTACCCCAAGTCAAGGAAGACTGCCTCCTCACCACCTCATCCGTAGAGAGCTTGGTGCATAGTGCTGGTGTCCAAGTAAAGCCATAATCTATATGAGTCATGTGTTGTTGTTAAGTGCTCTACTTAGGCTCATTGAGATGACATGTGATCATAGCCTAGTGGACTCAAAGAATTAAGTCACCATGGACCTGAAAAGCCTTAAACCTAAGCCCTATAAGATTCCTCTTAGAAATTAGGTGGATTAAGATCTTAATCAAGCTCCATTTCTCAATTTGATTCCAGGCTAGTTTAAATGTCAACTATCATCCAGAAAACTATATACATATGTACAAAAAGATGCTATTTACACAAATTTTTACAAACATGCAAAATTTTTGAAAAAAATGTTTTGAAATCATGAATGGATGATGCATGAAGTGCAAGTTTTGCAAAAAGATATTTACACGAATTTACACAAGATTTTTGCAAACTTTTGATTTTCAAAACATTTTGGAAAAATTTTGTATTATATACATAATTTTGATAAGAAAATATTTACACAAACTTTACACAAAAGATTTTTGAAATCATTTTTACAAAAATAATTTGTACACTAGCTATTTATGTGCAAATAAAAGAAGTCTATGTACATGAAAATTTTTAATTTTTGTGATTTTTAGCCATTTTATTTATTAACACACTCACACAAAGTACGAGTTATGGCTAAAGTATATATGAAATATATACACACCCCCTATACTTAGCTCGAACGATGTCCTCAGAGTCAAGAGCGATGAAGAAGACATAACTCGTGCTAGGTATAGGGAAGTGAAAAGAGAAAGGCTATATACAAAGATGAATGAATGAAATAAGAAAGTCAAAAGGTCCTCGGGTCTTCCCCCTATACTTAGGATCAAGTAATCCTAAGTATAGCAGGCTGTATACTAAGGGAAAACCGAGTGGAGAATGTATAGGGTCTACCCCCCTATACTTAGGGTAAAATTTCCCTAAGTATAGGCAGCAAAATCAGGGGTAGACAGAAACAGAAGAAATACCCAAAGGTCTCACATCCCCCCTATACTTAGGGTAAAGTGCACCCTAAGTATAGCATAATCAATAGATGAAGAAAGGGATGTGGGACTAAAGAATGTGGTGATATAGACGTCTGGATCTATACAAGGCGGAAGATCAGTGAAACTCAGGCGTGAGATGCATTAGATGTGAGTCAAAGACCACATCTCACGCAAAATGAATAGGGGCAAGATCAGCGACCCGCGGCTCATGATCTAGAAATGGCTTGAGCCGTTGGCCGTTCACTTGAAAGGTACTCTCAGAAGACAACTCGGATATATCAATGCTACCGTTGTCGTGTATCTTTCTGACCAAGTAGGGTCCCTTCCATTTGCTCTGTAGCTTCCCTGGAAATAAACGTAGCCTCGCATCAAACAGCCATACTTTCTGTCCAATCTCCAAAATGCTTGTGGCTGATATGAGAATCATGCCACTCCTTCACTTTCTCCTTATAATGTAGGTTGTTTGAGAAAGCAGTGTCTCTAAGCTCCTCCAGGGCTGCTAACTCTGCCCTCCTCTGGTCTCCTACACCATCTGGATCCATAGAATATCTGTAACTGCCCATAGTGACTTGTGCCTCAGCTCAACAGGTAAATGGCACGGCTTGCCATATACGAGGCGAAAGGGAGATGTGCCCAATGGTGTCTTGAAAGACGTTCTATATGCCCACAAGATCGAGTCCAAGAGTTGTGACCAATCCTTTCGGTCAGGGCGGACGACTTTCTGCAATATAGTCTTGATCTCCCTATTCGACACCTCGGCTAGACCATTCGTCTGTGGATGGTAAGGTGTAGCAACACGATGGTCTATACCGAACTCGCTAGCAAGGGCCTTCACCTGGTCGTTGATGAAATGAGACCCCCCATCAGAAATCAGAACTCATGGAACCCCGAACCGCGTGATGATGTGCTTCCTCAAAAATCTGCAAACTGTCCTCGCATCAGCGGCTCGAGCGGGGATAGCCTCAACCCAACGACTAACATAATCCACGGCCAACAGAATGTACTCAAATCCCTGATTCTTAGGGAATGGACCCATGAAATCGATGCCCCATGCGTCAAAAACCTCACAGAAGTGAATGGGCTGCATCGGCATCATATCACGCTGTCCACAAGTGCCCATCCTTTGACAGTCAGTACACCTCTTCACGAACTCATCAGAGTCCTTGAAGAGGGTAGGCCACCACAAGCCGGATTGGAGCACTTTCTGTGTTGTTCTCCTCCCAGAATGATGTCCTCCTGCCTCAAGCTTGTGGCAGTAAGTGAGGACGCTATGGTGTTCCTCCTGAGGAATACACCGCCGCCAGACGCTATCCCCTCCTTCGTGGTAAAGGATGGGATCCTCCCAATGGTAGGACTTGGCCTTCGCAAGGAAGGTCTCAAGCCTCTGCCTGGGCCAATCTTGTGGGACTTTCCCAGCAACGAGAAAGTTCACAATATCGGCATACCACGGGAGTGAGGCGATAGCAAGGATCGCCTCATCTGGGAAGGTATCTCGAATGGGATCAATCTGCTCAGACTCCTCAGGCTGCTCTAAACGGGAGAGATGATCCGCCACCACATTCTTGACTCCAGGCTTGTCCTTGATCTCAATGTCGAATTCCTGGAGTAGAAGGATCCATCTAGTGAGTCTGGCCTTGGTATCCTTCTTTGCCATGAGGTATCTGATGGCGGTGTGATCTGTGTACAAAGTCACTCTAGATCCAATGATATAAGATCGAAACTTATCTAGGGCGAACACTACGGCTAGCATCTCCTTCTCTGTGACCGTGTAATTCCGCTGGGCGGAATCCAATGTATGGCTAGCGTAGTGGATAGCAAATGGAACTCCATCCCTCCTCTGTCCCAGCACGGCCCCTACAGCAAAATCGGAGGCATCCGTCATGATCTCGAATGGAAGAGACCAATCAGGCGGCTGGAGGAAAGGAGCCTCAATAACACACTGCTGGAGAGTCGTAAAGGACGAAAGACACTTGTCATCGACAAGGAACTCGGTGTCTTTCGTCAAGAGGTCAGTCAACGGCCGGGCAATCCTGCTGAAGTCCTGAATAAATCTCCGATAAAAACCAACGTGCCCTAGGAATGACCGTAGCTGCCTCAAATTGGACGGCGGTGCGAGTTTTCTAATGACATCAACCTTGGTCGGATCAACCTCCATGCCCCTGTTGGAGATGATGTGGCCAAGCATCGTCCCTTGAGTCACCATGAAGTGACTCTTCTCCCAAGATAGAACCAAATGGTACTCAATACATCGCTGGAGTACTCGGTCTAGGCAGTCAAGACAGGAGTCGAATCCGTCGCCGTAGACCGAGAAATCGTCCATGAAGACCTCCAAACACTCCCCTACCATGTCCGAGGATATCGACAGCATGCACCTCTGAAAAGTCGCAGGGGCATTGCATAGCCCAAATGGCATGCGTCGAAAGGCATATGTACCGAAGGGACAGGTAAAGGTGGTCTTCTCCTGATCCTCAGGAGCGATGGCCACCTGGTTGTAGCCCGAGTACCCATCCAGGAAGCAATAATGGCTCTTCCCTGCCAGTCTCTCAATGATCTGGTCAATAAAAGGCAGGGAAAATGGTCCTTCTTGGTGGCCTGGTTGAGTCTCCTGTAGTCAACACAGACCCTCCAAGAGGTGGATACTCGTGTAGCAATCTCCTCTCCCGACTCACTGATCACAGTCGTGATGCCCGTCTTCTTGGGCACCACATGCAAGGGGCTGACCCACTTGGAGTCGGAAATGGGATAATGAAATCTGCACTCCACCATTTTGAAAATTTCCTTCATCACAACCTCTCTCAGGTTGGGGTTCAGTCGCCATTGGAACTCACGCGACGGCTTCGCCCCCTCCTCGATATAAATATGGTGGGATCACACTGATGGACTAATCCCATGGAGATCTGCTACGCTCCATCCGATTGCCTTGCGGTTCTTTTCAAGAACCCCCATCAAACGGGATTCTTGCTCTCCCAGTCAGATCGGCGGAGATGATGACTGGGTACATCTCAGGTTCGCCTGCAAGGAACCGATACTTCAGCGAAGTAGGGAGCGGCTTCAGCTCTGGATAGCTGGGTGCTGGCAAATCTGGCCTCGGAAGAAGGTGCGTGAATGCTGCTAAGTCTGCCAAATCTGCCTGGGAGAAAGAATACGAGCTCTCGCAAACTGGATCTGGAGGAGGCTGCTCAACTGTGCTGTCTCTGATCTGCTCTGCCTCTACCTCCTCCTCATCTGTAGGCTCGGGTGGACTCAGGTCTGGCATCTGGTCATCACAATCTGCCCAATCAGACTCTGAATCCGAGGGATCTGCATCAAACAAGGTGGCATCAGTACCACCATCACATAAGGTGGCCTCAGTGCCACCATCACTAGGAACCGTGTCGCGGTCGAGAACCGGCTCTGCTGCCTCTGTAGTATCTTGGACCAGGGCTGCGCTCTCCAAGCTCTCCTCTGTTGTCATCTCTGCATCAGTGGTGTCTGGAAATGAGAGGATGGCATGTGCTGAAGGGTCTGCCCATGCTGCCTCATCATCTGTGATCACAAAATCACAGTCCTGGTGGATGTCTAACCCGGCATCTGTCAGCTGCTCTGTGTCTGTGCTGGCCTCTGAGCATGCTCTATCTCTGGCTCTGTAGTCCTCGACCGTCTCTATTTGTACACTCTCGCCCTTCGACGCGAAAGTATACCTTCCCGCTATCATGATCAGTCACCGCCTTGGCTGTGGCCAAGAACGGACGACCGAGGATGATGGGGGTATCGGCCACTGAATCAGGGATCTCCATGTCCAACACTACGAAGTCCACGGGGAATTGCAGGCCCTGAATAGTGACGATAACGTCTCGCAACAACCCCTTCGGCCTCTTGACAGATCGATCACCAAACTGAAGGACTGTCCTGCTCTGTTGAGAGTGCCCAACTCGAAGCGGTCGAGAAGGGCTGCCGGAAGGAGGTTGATAGACGATCCGCTATCCAATAGAGTACGATCGAACCTCTGCTCACTAATCTGGCATCTGACATACGGGGCTCTTGAATCTGGACTCTTGGCCGGCAGACGGTTCTGGATCGTGAAGCACGTGGCTTTCGTCAGCACATGTATCTCTGAATGATGGTTCCTCCTCCTCCTCCTGACTGTGGTCCTATCTCTCAAAGATCGCTGAAGAAGGGGGATGTGATGCAAAGCCTCCTGAAGGGTCAGCTGTATGTGAAATCTGTCGATCATGCTCTGGCTGAACTCCTCCTGCTCTCTCTTTTTTGGGTCTTTTTCTCTTTTCTTCCCCTTCCCCATCTGAAGGGCTCTAGGGAAGGGGATCACAGGTTCCTTCTCAGATGAAGGACTAGGAAAAGGCCTAGACGGCTCGACGGCCGGATCCGCACATACATCAATCACCACAGTGGGACCAGAAGAAACTAAACCTTTTCCTTTATTCAAAACAGTGTTCTGAGATACATCAACAGAAGGAAAAACAACATCTCTCTCAGAATGAACACCGGTGGCCTCAGTACCACCACGGGCTGGCTCTGCTAGATGTCTCGCGGCCTCAGTACCGCGGGCTAGCTCGGCTACTCTGGTGGCGTCAGTACCACCTCCTCGAACTGGTGAAGTGGCGGCCTCAGTACCGTCGGTGGAATCAGCATCCTTGGTGGCATCAGTACCACCATCATCATCATGAGCGGCCTCAGTACCGCTCTCCTCCTCCTCATCTGGCGCCCTGGATGGATCCTCGTGTTGTCGCTCAGACGAGGCGCCGCCTGCTGGTGCTCTACCGCTCCTAAGTGTAACAAAATCAGCATCAAACAGATCTGAAGACATATCATCAAATGGATCACTAGGAGTGGCATGCTCAGTGTAAACTACGTGCTCAGACTTCCTATTGAGGCTATTGGGATTCGGCTCTATCTGTGCAGGGATGGCGGCCTTCCCTCTCATCAGGTCCCGCATCTCCTGGCGGAACTCGTCCATCTCCCATCTAAAGGTAGCCTGCTGATTCGTGAGGAGGCGGGCTATGTCGTCCAAGGCTGGGCTCTCCTGGGATCCCGACGGGTAGCCTCTCTGGTGATGAGGCTGCTGGAACTGGTGTTGCTGCTGCTGAGAGGGGTAAGAGGAAGGATGCTGCTGCGAGTGCTGCTGGTGAGCCTGCTGCTCACGTCTCCAAGGCTGTCCCTGCTGCTGATAGGGACGAGGAACGAAGGACGACTGCTGGTGTAGCTGGTAGGCCGGGGCTGCTGCTGGTGGTGATCCCTCTGCTGGCTATACTGCCCTCCCTGACCGGATGACTGCTGCTGGGGCTGGGTACCTCCACTCCCCCACCTGAATCCGGGATGGTCTCGTCGGATCCCAGGCTGAGGACGGTCATACCAAATCCCGTTGACATCCATCAACGGCTCTGCATCGAACTAGGCTGGCGGGAGTACTGCCAGAGGCTGATCCGGCTGGTATACCACCATCTGCATGTCTGGAGATGGTGGGGACTGGTAAGAGGGCTGCTGCTGCTGGTACGGCTCCGCCTGTACAAGGTGAACCTGTCTAGGTTGTTGAAAGGAGCTGGAGCGCTGGGACGAGCTGCTGCTGCCGCCGGTATCGCCTCGCGACTGAAGACGGGGCTGGGAAGCCGTCTGTGCCTCCTGGAGACACATGAGCTGGGTCTTCATGTCGCTCAGAGTCTGTGCCATCTGCTCCATCTGCGTGATGCCCTGACACTGCTTCTTCTCGATCAGCTCCATGCGGTCCAACTTCTCGCTGATGATAACCCATATCCGCAGCGGACGACTCTGCCTGTGCTGCTGCAACTGCGGATGAGCTGGATGGACCGGCATCGACCCGTGCTATCCTTTGGTACTGCACGGGTCCTGGCTGCTGCTGGGGTCTGCCCTGTGTATACAACCGGGTCTGGGACATCACCATGTAGTTCTCAGCCATCTCCTCGTAGATGGCCCAGACCTGGTCGTGATCCTTGGCGAAATAGGACCCGCCACAAGAAGCGTTCACCAAGCCCTGGAGCTCTGGTGTCAGCCCGCTGAAGAAGCTCTGCACAAGGTTCGGCTTCGAGATATCATGGTGCGGGCATCGGTCTATGAGCTCTCGGAACCTCTCCCATGCCTCATGGAATTGCTCGTTGGGGAGCATGGAGAAGTTGCTGATCAGGGCCCTCGCTGCATTGGTCCGCCTGAGTGGATAGTACTTGTTTAAGTACTCGGTGCAGAGCTGCTCCCAGGTGTAAACAAACTTCCCCAAATGCTTCAGCCAGGTGGCTGCTCTGTCTGCTAGGGAAAAGGGGAAGGCGATCATCCTGATCGTATCCTAGTCCACATGGCGGTCGTGGACAGTACTGCAGATCATCAAGAACTCTTGGAGGTGGAGATGGGGCTCCTCGGTGGCAAGTCCGTGAAAACGGGGAAGCATCTGCAGGGTGTTCGGGGGGGAACTTAAAGTCCCCCACGATAGCAGGCACCACCACCCAATGATGCATCAGTGTAGATCCGGGGTTGTGCAACTCCCGCATCGGTCTCGGTGGTCCTCTGCTGCTGCGGCTGCTGCGGCTCGTGCCTCTGTATCTGGTCCGTCCTCAGTCTCGCTCTGATCTCTCTCTGCTCTGAGTCGCTCCAACTCTCTCATCATCTCAATCATGAAAGCTCCCTGATCCCTCAGCTGCTGCTGCACTGTCTCTAACGAGGCGATCAGGGTGGAGTTGATCGCTCCCTGGTCCATCACAATGTGCTCTGTCCTGGAGCGATCCTCTGAACTACCGGCCATGACGTCTGCAAAATCAAATGAGCCATACTCAGGTGCTGTCAAATCTGCTATTCTCTCCTCTGGCTCATACTCTCGAAACCGAAAGAAAGGGGTCGAGGGGGAACAGGGCGGAATCATACTCGAGCTCAGAGAACTGGTCTCGGCTCTTGCGGGCTAACCTAGATGATTGGGTAGACGTGCCCGAAAGCGGTGCAGCCAGAGGCTGCCTAAGAGAGCGTCTACCCATCATCGTGATCTGGTCGAGTAGTGCAGATGGGATCTGGAGAAACTATGATCAAAATGCAAACCCCCGGTTCACCAACGCAACGCGAGCTGAAGACCGTAAAAGCTCAGTCAAATTATCTTGTCAATTTTTATTAGGTGAACACACAAGATATCAGAGTGCTTATGTGACCTGTTAGGATACCCGATACTACCCCAACCGATTGGCCCGCACGGAAGAGTCGGTAGTCAGCTGGAAATAGCACCGGAGGGCTCTACCTAGGGTGTGGGTCACTCTCTCGCGCAAGCAAACCAAAACAATGAGGGGGTTGATCTCCCCAAGACAAGTTTTTAAGTGAGGTGTCTTTTAGGGTCAATAGTTTTAGCCAGTCCCAATTTTATGGTTTTTCTTTTTAATATTTTTCAAATAAAAACAAACGCCTAACGATTTTTTCGGTTCTCCTGGTTATTAAGTCAAAAACAGGGGGAGAAGACGAAAAAGCCGATGCACGATAAATCAATGATGCATGCAAAGTCAGAAAGGCGTACCTGTCTCCAGCACTCTACATGCAATATAATCCGCGCATAAATGTAAAGACAGAAAGTAAACTACCTAAATGATGCAGCGATGAAAACCGAGTCCTTGATCAGCAATTCTACTCGCAGAACCGTCTAACTGATCACCGACCTCCAAGCCAAAGGGTCCCGGTCTTGGCCCACCCCTCCTCTGCCCGACAAATCGGGGGTAGGAGAAAAGCGCTTTACGGGGCAGGCTGTGGCACGTAGGCTACGAAGGAGATGAGTCAGTTATTTTTATTAATTGATTATTAGCAGGTCCAATTAAGCGCACTATAGGAACAGGCAGATAATTAAGTGTGGGGACCCTACTAATTACGGCACAAGCAAGCAGAAAATCCTAAGTCTAGGGGTTCGATGAAAACAGCGTAAACACCGGAAAAGGCAGCTAAAAAGAAAAGAAAACAAAACCGCGAAAAAGCCGCGAAAAACTCCTAAGGGTCCCCCGAGCACACCGGTGCTCGGTGAAACAGACCCGCTAAGCCAAAGAGTCCAAGAGTCCAGTCTCTGAGTACCTGTATTATTACAATAATAATCAAAAATAGAAATAAAAAGTCTAACTAAACCTCTCCCACTCAACTCTCTCTCTCGCGCTCTCCTGTGGCTCAGTTACAGAAGGGAGCCGCCTCCAAGTCCTGCGGTTGCGTCGGCTCCTCGAAAGTCGCCTCCGCGGTCCTCGGGCCCTTGCAAGAAACAGAGACAAGTGGTCAGACCAAAATAATCAAATAATAATAATAAGAAAAATAAATGAAAATGAAATGAAGGTATATATGCAAAAATGCAAAATAAAATAAACACTCAAAATAAAACAAAACAAAGACAAAAGAAAAGAAAATAAAACAAAATAAAACAAAAATAAAATATAGACAAAAGCCGTGAAAAAGCCGCAAGCTCTGGAAGAGCCGCGAAAAGCCGCGAAAACAAAAATGAAAACAAAATAAAAACTACTAAGCCATGCTCCCCAGCAACGGCACCATTCTGATGAGACCAAAATACGAGTGACTAAGGTAAAGTGTCTAATCGGTCGTTGCGACCTCAATCACTCAGCTGGGCTCAATCAAGAAAAATAGACCACCAATAAAGAGATAAAATCAAATCAAGAACACGAAAGCGGTCTGGCTATTAATTTAACCTGGTATAGCGGCCAGGGTCGAACACAAGGAGCACGGGTTGGCCTCTCGGCCTACGAAGTAGTCAAAAAGAGATAAAAGAAAATAAAATAAATATTTTTGGTGGTTTTTGAATATTTTATATTTTTTGGATTTTTAGTGAATTAAGAAAATAATAAAAGCTAAGGAACTACACACTTCAACAAATTATTAAACACACTAAAATTCAACCAAAAATTCTAACAAAAATATTTTTATGTGTTTTATAATTTTTAGTTTTTTTGGTGAATTTTGGGATTTTTCTGAGATTTATTTAATTTTCTAAAATCAAAAAGTGACTAAAACAGTAGGTACTGTCCAGCCGAGCTAAAAGGACCTAGATAAAATATCTAAAGGCCCCTAATTAGCTGGGAGTACTTTTCCTGTAAAGAGAATAAAACAAGGAAAATTTAGGCACCTAATTTATTATTTTTGGATTTTTAATTGATTTACTAGAATTTTTATAATATTTTGAGTGTTTTTCAATTTTTAGTGGTTTTCAGTAATGAAAAATAGCCAGAATTGGCTAGAAAATCAAACACAACAAAACAAACAGTAGAACATTTTTTTGTAATTTTTAGACACTATTTAATATTTTTTTATGATTTTTAAACTTAGACAGTAGCAAAAATGAGGTTTTTTTAATTTTTAAAAATATCAAATGGAAACAAAAATATCCTCAAAAATCCTCGAAAATTTAACACTATGGCAGGAGCCATGTATCCAATTTTCGTTGGATTTGGAGTTATTGTGCTATTTTATCCAAAAATAAAGAAGGGGCACAGTGCATAGGGACCAAAGTGCAAATACCCGAAAGTCTGGGGGGTCTGGTGCAATTAACCTAGCAAAACACGTGCTACGCGCGTGCCTGGGGCACTCAGGGACCCAAATGTAAGAAAAATAAGTTCCAAGGGCTGTTTGGTAATAGGTACCAAAAGTCCAGGGACCTATTCACAAAATACCCAAAAATATCCGCACATGCTCAAAAGTATCACGCATAAGGGTATAAATGCAAATAATCAAAAGCTTTCATTCATTAAGGAACAACCAGAACTACAAGGGCATGTAATGCAAATACACCAGAAAGCACGTGTCGAAGCACGTGTCCCATCACATACAGGGGCATAACTGCAAATAAAACTAAGCACGAGGTCCTCTACGCAAATATCCCAAAAACTAAACAACTATATTACGTATTTACAGGACTAACTACGAAATGCAATAAACAGAAGGGCCTAAGGGTAGTTTACCCTTTATTAATGGAGCGGCTGGATGGAGGCCACGTGGAGCATCTGACGGTGGCGAACAACGGGCGCTCCACAGCTGGGCTCCTTGGGCGAATCCGACGGTGGGGGTTAAGCCACGTGGTGCATCGGACGGTCGTGGCTCTCTGTGGCTAACCCTCGAGCATCGGGCGGTCCAGATCTATCCTCCTCAGATCAAACGGTGGCTGCTGCTCCTGAACGGACGGCCCGGATGCGAACTGGAGCTGGAGGTCTGATCGGACGGTCGAGGAAGGTATCGGAAGAACCGTTGGCCGGCGAAGTTCGACGGCCTAGTACGTGCGCTGTAGACCTCCCCTGCTGCTCGTGAAGGTCGGAGAAGCTCCGCAATAACGTCCCGCAGCTGCTGGTGAACTCCGATGATCCAGCCGAGTCCAAGAGGGCTCTAGCGAGATCGGCGGAGGAAGCCTTCTGGTCCGAATGGCCAACACCTCAGACGGGCTGGGAAGCTCCTGCAAAGTAGACCACAAGACTCACGGGTCGAGGGCAAACTGCCTCGACTCAGTTAGGCGGGTGACGGTGGTCTGTGGGGCGATATGGGCGAGCTCCGGCGAGGGGGGTAGATGGAGGAACTCGAATCCCAGCTCCTGTGCGAGCTGGGTTGGATGGATGGATGGAGAAGGCGCGTAGGAGGAAGGCGAAGATGACTGTGGATTCCGATGATCGAATACAGCTATGGAGTGGTTGGAATCGGAGTAACACGGCGGAGCGGCGATTTGGGGGTAACTAGAAATTAAAGGAAAAGGACGAACGACGGGGATACCTGGGCGGCTAACGAGACTGGGGATGAGCTAAGGATGCTCTGGGTCTTCGCCTCGAGGAGCGTCTCCCTCCGAGGCTCGAGCTCCTGCTGGTGGCGGAGCAAGGCGGCGATCCTCGCCGGATTAGTGGTCTCGCTCCCTCTCCTCGCTTCGACACCACGGGGGACAAGCTGTCACTCTCGCCTACGCAATGGAGCTCACGGGAGGTGGAATCGAGTGGCCAAAGATGAGAAATGAGGAGGCGGAGCTCGAGCTAAATATGGGTGAGGGTCCAGGAAGACAGGCGCGGGTAGGGCGTGGAGGCGCGCGGATCCCGATGTGGATACCCCGGCGAGGGTCTCGGATGTAGCATTAAGGAGTCGGATACGGGGTTTAGGTGGTAGGCGATCGGGTTTAGCTGGGAAAAATCCGAGAAGTCGGGTACCCGCTAAGAACCCGTGTGAAGCGGTCCTGGGGGGGTAGTTGACCGGGCGGTCAACATCCCCAGGGCAAATAGGGATCGGCCACGTGGCTGGATCTTAAAAGTGAAAATTAGGGTAGCTAGGGGCCGATTTAGCAAAAAGTTAAAACATGAAATATTTTTATTTTATTTTTTTTCTATTTTTTAGTGATTTGTAATTCATTTTTCGAAATAAAAATAAGGTATATACATAGTAGGGTTATATAGGTATATATACACTATATAGGATTTTGATTTTTGATTTTTTTTAATTTCTTATTTTTGTACAATTTTATTACTATTTTATATTTTATTTATTTATATTATAAAATAAGGAATAAAAAGATATTTTTATTTCATGTTTATTATTTATATACATATGTGAAATAAATACATATATACATTTATATACATGGTATATTTACAATATATTTTTGTGTTTTTAATTTTGTTATTTTTATTTTGTTTTTGTTTTAATTGTTTTTATTTTATTTATCTACACTATATAATATAGGATATTTACAATAATTTTGGAAATTAATTTTATTTATTTATAAGGTTAAATAAATATAGGTATAGTGGTCTATATACAAGGTGATAGTGATGTTTTTGTTCTTTTTGATTTTCTTTCATTTTTATCTTGTTTTTATACTTATAAATATGTACAAGTATTTACAAACCAATTTTGCATCTATTTTTGTGAGGAAAATATTTTTATTTATTTACATATATATCTACACACATGAGCCCCTATCTCCCTCTACTTTGGCTTTTATGCGGTCAGGCCCATGCTGAGCCCTCCCTTGGGTTAGGCTGCTCAATATTTATTCTAAATATTTCCCTCTTTTTCTTTTTAATCTTTATTCTTTTATTTTTGCACAAAAACATGCTAATTAAAGGTTTTTACACAATGCATGCTTTTGGTAATTATTGATATTTACACATATCTACATGCATTTGCAAAGGTTTTTGTAGCTAAAATATAAGAATAAAGAGTGATGAATGAGTATTCATCAAAGAGCCACTATTGTTTTCTAGATGGGTACTCCGGCTACAACCAGGTGGCCATCGCTCCCGAGGACTAGGACAAGACCACCTTCACCTGTCCCTTCGGCACATACACCTTCAGACGCATGCCATTTGGGCTATGCAATGCCCCTGCGACTTTTTAGTGATGCATGCTGTCTATCTTTTCGGACATGGTGGGGGAGTGCTTGGAGGTCTTCATGGATGATTTCTTGATCTACGACGACGGATTCGAATCCTGTCTAGACTGCCTAGACCGAGTCCTTCAGTGATGCATTGAGGTTCACCTTGTGCTATATTAGGAGAAGAGTCACTTCATGGTGATTCAAGGGACGGTGCTTGGCCATATCATCTCCAACAGGGGCATGGAGCTTGATCCGGCCAAGGTAGATGTCATTAGAAAACTCGCACCACCGTCCAATTTGCGGCAGTTACGGTCTTTCCTGGAGCACGTCGGTTTCTACCGGTGCTTCATTCATGGTTTCAGTGGGATTGCCCGGTCGTTGACTAACCTGCTGACGAAAGACACTGAATTCCTTGTCGATGACAAGTGTCTTTTATCGTTTGAGACTCTCAAGCGATGTGTCGTTGAGGCTCCTGTTCTCCAGCCGCCTGATTGGTCTCTCCCATTCGAGATCATGATAGATGCCTCCGATTTTGCCGTAGGGGTTGTGCTGGGACAGAGGAGGGATGGAGTCCCATTTGCCATTCACTATGCTAGCCGCACATTGGATTCCGCACAGCGGAACTACACAGTCACTAAGAAGGAGATGCTAGCCGTAGTGTTTTCCCTAGATAAGTTCAGATCATACATTATTGGATCTAGAGTGACCCTGTACACTGATCATACCGCCATCAGGTACCTCATGGAAAAGAAGGATGCCAAGGCCAGATTGACTAGATGGATCCTTCTACTCCAGGAGTTTGACATAGAGATTAAGGATAAGCCTGGAGTCAAGAATGTGGTGGCGGATCATCTCTCCCGATTAGAGCATCTTGAGGATTCTGAGCAGACTGAGCCTATATGTGAGACCTTCCCAGATGAGGCGATCCTTGCTATCGTCTCTCTCCCGTGGTATGCCGATATTGTGAACTTTCTTGTTGCTAAGAAAGTTCCACAAGATTGGCCCAGGCAGAGGCTTGAGACCTTCCTCGCGAAGGCCAAGTCTTACCACTAGGAGGATCCCATCCTTTACCACGAAGGAGGGGACATCGTCTGGCGTAGGTGCATTCCTCAAGAGGAGCACCATAGCGTCCTCACTTACTGCCACAAGCTGGAGGCAGGAGAACATCACTCTGGGAGGAGAACGGCACAGAAAGTGCTCCAATCCGGCCTATGGTGGCCTACCCTCTTCAAGGACTCTGATGAGTTTGTGAAGAGGTGTACTGACTGTCAGAGGATGGGCACTTGTGGACAGCATGATATGATGCCGATGCAGCCCATTCAATTCTGTGAGGTTTTTGACGCATGGGGCATCGATTTCATGGGTCCATTCCCTAAGAGTCAGGGATTCAAGTATATTATGTTGGTCGTTGATTATGTGAGTCGTTGGGTTGAGGCCATCCCCGCCCGAACCGCAGATGCTAGGACTGTTTGCAGATTTTTGAGGAGGCATATCATTACACAGTTCGGGGTACCTCAAGTGTTGATATCTGAAGGGGGGTCTTATTTCGTCAACGACCAGGTGAAGGCCCTTGCTAGCGAGTTCGGCATAGACCATCGAGTTGTCACTCCATACCACCCTCAGACGAATGGTCTAGTCGAAGTGTCGAATAGGGAGATCAAGACTATATTGCAGAAAGTCGTCCGCCCTGACTGAAAGGATTGGTCACAGCTTTTGGACTCGGTCTTGTGGGCATATCGGACGTCTTTCAAGACACCTTTGGGCACATCTCCCTTTCGCCTCCTTTATGGCAAGTCATGCCATTTACCTGTTGAGTTGAGACACAGGTCACTTTGGGCAGTCACAGATATACTTTTGGATCCAGATAGTGTAGGAGACCAGAGGAGGGCAGAGTTAGCAGCCTTGGAGGAGCTTCGTGATACCGCCTTCTCAAACAGCCTCAGTACAAGGAGAGAGTGAAGGAGTGGCATGATTCTCATATCAACCACAAGCATTTTGAGCATGGACAGAGAGTATGGCTGTTTGATGCTAGGCTTCGTCTATTTCCAGGGAAGCTACAGAGCAAATGGAAGGGAACGTATCTAGTGAGAAAGGTACATGACAATGGAAGTATCGATATATTTGAGTTGTCTTCTGAGAGTACCTTTCGAGTGAACGGCCAGAGGCTCAAGCTATTTCTAGATCATGAGCCGCGGGTCGTTGATGTTGCCCCTATTCACTTTGTGTGAGATGTTGTCTCTTGACTCACATCTATTGCATCTCACGCCTGATTATCATTGTTCTCCCGACTTGTATAGATCCAGATGTCCATATCATTCCATTCCTTAGTCCACATCCCTTTCTTCATCTTTTGATTATGCTATACTTAGGGTGTACTTTACCCTAACTATAGAGGGGATGTAGGACTCTCGGGTATTTCTTTTGATTCTTTCTACCCCTGTTTTTGCTGCCTATACTTAGGGATATTTTACCCTAAGTATAGGGGGTAAACCATGTACATTCTCCACTCGGTTTTCCCTTTGTGTACAGCCTGCTATACTTTGGATTATTTGATCCTAAGTATAGGGGGAAAAGCCGAGATCCTCTTGATTTTCTATTCATTCATTCGTCTTTGTATATAGCTATCATTTTCACTTCCCTATAATAAGCACAAGTTATGTCTTCTTCATCGCTCTCGACTCTGAGGACATCGTTCGAGCTAAGTATAGGGGAGTGTGTATATATTTCATATATACTTTAGCCATAACTCGTACTTTGTGTGAGTGTATAAATAAATAAAAATGGCTACAAACCCAAAATTCACAAAAATTAAAAATGTTTCCCTGTAAATAATCATTCTTTTATTTGCACATACATAGCTAGTGTACAAATTATTTTTGTAAAAATGCTTTCAAAAACTTTTTGTGTAAAGATTGTGTAAATATGTGCATATCAAAATTATGTATATAGTACAAAATTTTTCCAAAATGTTTTGAAAATCAAAAGTTTGCAAAAAACTTATGTAAATTTGTGTAAATATTTTGCAAAACCTGCATTCATCCATGATTTCAAAACATTTTTCAAAAATTTTGCATTTGTGTAAATATTGTGTAAATAGCATCCTTGTATATATGTATATAGTTTTTCCCGGATTATAGTTGACATTTAAACTAGCCTGGAATTAAATTGGGAAATGGAGCTTGATTAAGATCTTAATCTACCTAATCATAAGAGGAACCTTATAGGGCTTAGGGTTAAGGATTTTCAGGTCCATGGTGACTTAATTCTTTGAGTCCACTAGGCTATGATCACATGTCATCTCAATGAGCCTAAGTAGAGCACTTAACAACACACACATGACTCATATAGACAGTGGCTTGACTTGGATCCGCACTTTGCACCGAGCTCTCTACGGATGAGGTGGTGAGGAGGCAGTCTTCCTTGACTTGGGGTAGCATATGAGGGTAGTACTTCTAGGCGGAACCTCTCTTCTTCTTTTAGTGAAGGAAGTGCGTCTCAACTTGGTCTGGTTGCCATGAGGTCTAACGACAGGAGTTGTGGGTTGCAATAATGCTTCAAAAGAGGGATAGTCTACTGGCTCAAGAGGAAAAACTCCTTATGTATATATACTGCACATTGTATATGTTGTATAGATGCACTTGAAAAAAAATGCAAAAAGAAAATAACTCCAAAAAAGTGGTGGGTCTGATAGAAAATGATAATCCCACCGGAGTATGTATATAGTGCAATAAGCAAAGCTTGAGACTTATGGTTCCATCTTATGTAGCTTGCAGCAGGGAGACTTAGCTACACTGGTTGAGCTCCCAAGGATACATGGCTACACTGGCCATGGTCCATTCTCTTCTCCCCCCTCTTCTTGAGCCGGTTGAACTTGAACTTAGAAGGGAATACCTCGCTCCTCAAGGAAAGAGTGGCCAGACTAGGGTCATAGAGTTACCTTGTTGGGGAGGGTTGTCAAGTTACTACTTCTGAGGTGGACAGCTATACCTCACTTACACGGTACAAGGAAAGATTCATAGTCTTCAGGGTTTGTGTATGTAGACTTGTTCTGATCTGGATTGTTGAGGAGTCTTGATTATAGATTAGTGGATCTTAGAGGCTGTTGAGTTTTAAACCTAAGTCTAAATAAAGTTCCGACACATTAATAATCCAAAGATCTGATCGAGCTCCATATTTCAATTTAATGAAGATAAGTTTAATTATCAGCATTAATCCATGCATTTTCTCCTCTTTTTCTTTTTCTTTTTCTTTTTCTTTTTCTTCTTCACTTCTTTTTCAAATAAGTGTTTGCTAAGGGACTAGAAAAGTTAAGTATAGGGGGGTGATGAATACCCATTCATCACTCTTTATTCTTTTATTTTAGCTACAAAACCTTTGCCAAACACATGTAGATATATGTAAATAATAATAATAATTAGCATTCAGCATGCATTGTGTAAAAATAAATAATTAACATGTTTTTGTGCATAAATAAAAGAATAAAGAAACAAAAAAAGAGGGAGATATTTAGAATAAATATTGAGCGACCTAATCCCAAGGGAGGGCTCAACATGGGCCTGACCGCATAAAAGCCCAAGTAGAGAGAGATAAGGAAGCTCATGTGTGTAAATATATATCTGTAAATAAATAAAAATATTTTCCTCTAAATAAAAATAAAAATGGATTTGTAATTATATGTATATATTTGTAAATATAAAATTAAAATAAAAATGAGAAAATTAAAAAGAAATGAAAAACCCCTTCATCATTGTATAAAAGCCAAGTACATAGAACCCTTTATCTATTTATTTCTCCTTGTAAATAAATCAATATAATTCCACAAAAATTTGTACATATTCCTTATTCCATAATGTAAATAAATAAAATAAAAATCACAAAAACAAAAATAAAATAAAAATAAATAAAAATAAAATCAAACCCAACATTGTATATATACCATATATGTATATAAATAAAAGTATTTATTTAACCCTTGTAAATAAATAATAAAAAAATAAAAATACCTTTTTATTCCAAATTTTATTATATAAATAAATAAAATACAAAATTTGAATAAAATATACAAAAATAAATAATTAAAAATCAAAAATTAAAAATGTATAGTGTATATACCTATATATAATAATTATATTTTATAAGTACCTAATTTTTATTTCAAAAAAATAAATAAAATTCATTAAAAAATAGTTTAAAATAAAAGAAACATTTTTCATGTTTTAACTTTTTTGAAGTTCGGTCATCTATTATTTATTATTCAATTTCCACTTATTTAATACGTGGCCGCACCCGATTGGTCCACGGGGGATGTTGACCCCCGGTCAACTCCCCCCCTTGGACCACCAGCCCGCGGATTTCTCTGATTTTTCGCCACTCGATCCGATCGCCAAATCCGCAAACCCCGGGTCCTAATCCTTCATTGATCTTCCCTTATCTACGCCCGGGGTGGGTTTTGTGGATCCGAGCTCCGATCTGATCGCCCGACTCCACTCTTCTCGGACCCCTAGCCATATATAACCACAGCTCTGCCGCACGATTCACTCCATCTTTGGCTCTGCCTTCCCATCCCAGGATCTCCACTGCCTTCCCTAGAGTGACAGCTAGCCGTGGGTGGTGTCGTAGTGAGGAGGAGGTGTCCCAGCCACTGATCCGGCCGCTTATCGCCGCTGTGCGCCGCCCAGGAGCAGCGCTCGAGCCTCGGGCCTCGAAGTCCCTCGAGGCAAAGACCAAGAGCTCCAGGAGATCTTCCACAGTCGACCTCACGCATCCGGTAAGCTTGATTCTTTTTATCTTTCTCTAATTTCTGTTTTCGCCCAATTTCATCTTTCGCCGTCGACCATCGATTCCGACCATCTCAGCCACCCTCTCGACCATCGGACTCGACCCTCACCCCCACGAGACTCCTCCGCACCTTCTGCACCCACTGACACCCCCCGACTCACCCCGGAGCGGGGACTTCGATCTTCACCACCATCGCTTCGCCGGAGATCGACCATCTCGCCTCATCCGACCACCACGCCACCCCTAACCGAGTCGAGGCACTTTGCCCTCGACCCAGGAGCTTGTTGCACTGCTTTTCAGGTCAGAAGGGACCCATCTGGGGGTCTTCACTTTCGAGCACAAGAGCTCCAGGCCACCGCTGTCGCCGGAGCGTCTCCGACGTCTCCAGCCTCATTGAAGGCATCCATGAGCTGCGGGACGTCACGGTGGACCTGTTCTGCATTGTAGCAGCAGCAGAGGAGGTCCACCGCGCGCGTATCGGGCCAGCGAAGTTTGCCGGCCAACTGTTCTTGGAGGACCCTCCAGAGCCGTCCGTTCAGCCTCCACCTTCCAGATTTCATCCCGACCGCTCATTTAGATGAAGAGGAGCCCCGATCTCTAGAGTCGTCTGATCTACACGTGGCTTCCTCTCTGCCGTCCATCCAGGCGAGGCTAAGCCAGCAGCAGCCACCGTTCGATAGCACATGTGGCTGATCCTCAGCCATCCAATCAGAGCCGAGGTTTCCGTTGTTGAGGTGTCATCACTTCCAGCCGTTAGATCAGCAATGTGGCGCCATTCCAGCCCTCGGATCATAAGTGGGGTAATATTACTTAGCCCCCCCTTCTGTTTTGATTTATCATTTAGTCCTGTAAATATTTTATAGAGTTCATTTTATTTTGGAACATTTGCACTTAAGACATTGTCATTTATTTTAATTGCATTTCTACCCCTGTATATGTTGGACACGTGCATCGTCACGTGATGTTTGGGTAAATTTGCATACTGTGGGCTTGTAGTTTCTGTTTGTTATTGATTGATAAATACTTTCTGTTAATTGCACTTATGCCCCTGTGAATGGTTTATTTCGACATGTGTTGATTTTGTTGGGCATTTTACAACTTAGCCCCTGGACTTTTAGCACATGTTGCTAATAAGTCCGGGGACTTAAGTTTTCTTGCAATCGGGTCCCTCAGTGCCCAGAACACGTGCCTAGCACGTGGGAATCTGGCATTTTTGCACGAGGGCCCCCCAAAGTTTTGATTTTGTTCCCTTTTCAGCCCAGAACTATACTTTCATTGCAACTTGGTCCTTGTGCATTGTTTGTGTGTTTTTGATTTTAATAAAATAGCAAAATTAATCCAAATTGAGTGAAAATTGGATATGTGGCTACTGCCACTGTATAAAATTTTCACCAATTTTTGGATACTTTTCTGAGCATTTTTATTATTTTTAAAAATTCAAAAACCTCTGATTTTCTGCCTGTTCAGATTTAAAATTCACAAAAAAATATAAAAACCTCTTTAAAAATTACATAAAAATCGATTTTGTGTGTTTTAGTGTGCTTGATTTTCGGACCTATTTTGGTTATTTTTAGATTTATGAAAACCATAAAAATTAAAAAACCTTGAAACAATTATAAAAATTCTAATAATTCATAGAAAATCCCAACAATAATAAACTCTTTCTCTGATTTTTCTTTTTTGTTTATATTTTCCAAGAAAAATAGTCCAGGCTTTGTTAGGCCATTTTATATTTTATTTTGGCCCTTGAAGCCTGGCTGGATAGTTTTCATTTATTTTTTCCTTGTTTTATTTTTAGAAAATTCTTAAAAATCATAAAATCCTCAAAAATTCATCAAAAACAGTAAAAAATATAAAAAATCATAAAAATATTTTTGTTTGAATTTTTGGACCTTTCTAGAGTAATTAAATAATTGGTGAAAGTTGCTTCTTTTCATTGTTTTCTTATTTTCTTCATAATTAAAAATCCCAAAAAAAATATAAAAAATATTAAAATCCACAAAAAAAACATTTGTTTTTATTTTTCTTCATTTTAGACTACTTCGTAGGCTGAAAGGCCAATCTGCGCTCCCTGAGTCCGGCCCTGGGTGCTACACCAGGCTAATCTCATAGCCAGGACCACTAGTTGTTTTTCTCTGATTTTATCTTTGTTTGGTGGTCTGTTCCATAATTTTTCTTGTTGACTGATTGATTTTCGAGATCCGGGTCGCAACGACCCTAGTAATATTTTGTTCACCCGAGTCTCGATCATTTTTCGCTCATCAGTCATCATTCTACTATATATACTCTACTCATTCATGAAGCTTCATAATATTCATATTGTATGAATTGAAAGAAGCATGCATAAATGTTGGAATACTTTATATTGAAATTTTTTATTTCAACATAAGAGATCCTTTGTCTTGAGCAATGGTTGCTTATAGATAAAGGGAGCGTAGTGGAAGCATGGGTTGGACCCAAGTAAGAAGTATAGTCAAAGAGTTAACGGTACTTCTGTGACTTCCATATGACATCCAAAGAGTTGGATGAATGCCAATACTGCAATAATGATGTGTTGATAATATGACTATCAAATCTATCTAGAATCCTTAGAGAAGGAATCGGATAGTACATCAGAATAATCTACATATAATCATTGAAATTGACGTACTTATTTGATAAGATAAAGTCTAATAATTGTATCTCAATCTTCTAATGACACTTGCAATTGGTTGCATCTGTATTAGAATATTAGAAATTTGATCTTAAGGTTTAATGGTCATCCATGTTGGAAGTGATGCAACTATTGCAACAATTTCCATTGGATCAATGGGCTCCACTAAATTAGAAAATTAATGAATGGTTCATTAAGATTTCTAATAGTAAAAATTAAACTTTTAAAGATCAATAGGAGAATGAAGATCATTTGACAATGATCTGGCATCAAGCCTTGGACATTTGTCTGTTGATGTGATCAATAGATTGATAAGAGATAAAACTTTAGATTGTTTAAAGGTTAAATCTTACATACTTGTGAATATTGTATTCAAAGTAAAATTTCCAATACACCCTTCTTTGGGAAAGGTGTAAGATGTCAAGGTATTCGGGATCTCATACATATTGATGTATGTGAATCATCTATATCATAGTAAACATTATGGATATGTGATATCTATTGATGATTATGTATGATATGAGATTTCTTCTCTTCACCTAAGAAACCTTTGAAATATTCAAAGATTTTACAATTTTGATTTTGAACCAAAGTTTGAAGGAAGATGAAATGAATTTGATCTAACCAAGGTAGCTTGTACGTATTAGATGAATTCAATGAATATCTTATGGAGATATGAATAACATTCCTATATCAATCTCCTAATGAACCTTAACTCAATAGAGTTGTAGGGAGATACAATTGATCATGTGTGACATGATTTGATCAATAATTAATCTTAGCATAATTATCTCTTAGTTTCCAGGTATATATATGTGGTAAAGACTACATTATATATCCTTAATAAGGTTCCATGTGAGTAAGCTGGAATCTGGCACTGGAGAGTACTACTTCATTAGGAAAATAAAGGATAGTATTGGATACCTACTTTATGACCTTGAGATTCTTAAAAAGATCTCATCTCTGAGAATGTGATTCTTAGATGATGAGACTCTTAAGAATAAAGATGAAAATGAAGTAAAGAAACTCATTTAATCTTGAGAAGATAATGAGGCTCCTGAAATCGGAAACTAAATAGACAATTAAAGATGAAACATTAATACCTCTTCAAATAAGTTTGAGGATGGATTCCATGTGTCAGTTGAATCTGATAGTGATCTGACTTCATGTGATGATGCTTCTGAAGATCATATCATGGAAAGATAGATGTTAGCAATAAAATCTAAAGTAGACTTCATATACAAATGTTGTATGTAGACCCTCGTGGATCCAACTATATAGGTAAGACCCATTATGGTGTAAATGGATCTTCAAGAGAAAGAGGGAACCTTATGAGAAGGTAGAGACCTTCAAAGCACGGTTCGTAGCCATGAGCTACACACCGAAGAGAAGACATCGCTTGCGATGAGACTTTCTCTACAGTGACCATGCTTAAACCCATCAGAATATTGCTAACCCTAGTTACACAACTTGACTATGGCATCTACAAGATGTGAGTCGAGTTATTTTGTATTCCCTTATGAATACCTCTTTGAGGATATTCACATGAAGTAGCTCCAGGGCTTCATGGTTGAGGAAAGCAAGGTGTGCAAGCTAAAGAACTCCATCTTTGGACTCAAATAAGCTTCTTGTAGTTGGAACATAAGATTTGATGAAATTATAAATGTTAGGATTTCAGATAGAATCTTGATGAACCGTGTGAAGTTTAGTGGGAGTGCCATTGTGTTCACCGTGGTAAATGTAGATAATATCCTAATCATTTAAAATGATATAAGGATGATAATAATAAGTGTTTTATAATCGGGTTGTTCCATACCTCGAGATATGATCTCAAGAATACCTCTTAGATCTTAGTTCTGAAATTGTTCAGAAGCAAACAAGAGAGGGTATTGGGACAGTCACATTAATGGCACACCTTGGACATTTCCATTTTCTGGAAAATTCCAAGAAAGGCTTCTTTCCCTCAAGATATGGTACTGACCTATCTAAAGGGATAGCACCTCAAAGAGTTGAGGATGTGAATGCTAAAACTGCTTGCCCTTGTGCATCAGTTCCGAGAAGCCGGTATATGCTAGATGTGTACAAAAGCCAGATGTCTAACATGAAATGGGAGTAGTAAACTATTACTAACCCTACTATGGTGATAAAACACTTGATTGCAGTAAAAAAAATATCTTCATAGAGGACAAGACTTTTGATATAGTGATCTCAAAGTCTTATCTTCAAGAAATTAAGACTTTATAGACAGTGATCTAAAAGGTCTTAACTGCGAATATCTTATGAGATAGAGATCTCCAAGAATAAGGGTATTCTGATAAGAATAATTGAAATTACATACTGGTTATAATAATTATTGAGGTGTAGTGTCAAGGACACTATGACTGATATGATTGAGTATTGGTTGCATGCGATGCAACATTCGCATTGGATGTGAACACTGTTACTAGGGGATATGCAAGTGTCGTAAAAGGACTTGGCATAGTCTCTCGGGAACAGAGTGATTGATCAGCTTACCTAGCTATTTTTTAAATAGCCTATGATTGTCACATGAGTGTGGGTTTAAAGATTATCCCATTAATGGCTCTTTGGGCTAGTGGGAGATTGTTGGACATGCGAGCCAACGGTGAGCCATTATGCAATAAATGTTATTACGAATAACATTCCCTGATCTGAAATGAAGAATAGATAATTTGCATAATAGGTCCTTTAGTACAATTAGGGTTATGTACCATGGCCATCTTGATGATCATACAGTTGTTGCTTCAAATATTGAAACATAGAGGTTCGTGCTTGGATGAACATCTAAAGAGTTAGATTGAGGACTCGTCAAGCACCGTCAAATGATTGTTAAGAAATGATCTCCAGCCTGAGTAGGAGATGGCAATCATTTCTCAGTTAGGCTGATATCTGACCGACCTCTTGATGCAGGTCCTCTGCATAGGAATAGAGATTTGGAGGTGTCAGATTAGTTAGGTCAAAGAGTTGACTTAACGAGATCGAGATAACCAAAGTCCTATATCGTATGTTGTCATGATATAGGCATGCATCCTCTGACCAGAGACAGATGTGTCACTATATGTTTGAGTATGTACATTTGGCAGACCAATAGGTTGATGACCTAATCAAGGTCTATACACCGGCGCGCTGGTGTGCATGCAAGGGCATATGAGTAATACGATTCTCAAAGGGATCATACAGGTTCAGTTACTGAACCAGAAGACATAAGCTCACTCATGAGATATTGGGAAGAATCAAATTCCATGCACAGTCATCTCACTTTGGAAGCTTGACTGAATTTGTAGGTTTGATATATACTTTTGAAAAGGATATGATCAACATCTGGGTATGATATATACTTTTGGAAAGTATATGATCGATACTAACTCCCAATAGTCAAATGAGAAACTTAATGATAAATCCCTGATGTAGACAGTATAAAATTGATCTTATACTTCGGGTTTATTATGAGTCTTCCAGTATGCATGATGTACAGGTATTGGGAATGTATGAGGGTGATGTGATCATAAACGGATGTATAACCATGACGCTTCCATTCCTAGGGAGTGATGAAACGGGCCTGGATTTTAGTGACTCCTCTCAGTAGAGAAGTGATCTAATCTTAGTCCAAATATTGGACATTGATCTGAATGTGATTCAGATGCAATGAGAAGAGTAGATTTGCGGTCTTGATTTAATCAAGCATCTATGGGAGGCTCGAGATCTGGATTTGAAATGTGATCTCAATATCCAAGTCACTATACGTGGAACAATACAATCACCATGTCCTTATCTCCAAGTATTCGCGGAGAAAGCGCATTATCTTTGAAAGGGTTCAGGATAATTTCATTGTTGACAATATATATCCGAACATTGAGAAAATGGATAATTAAATGTGATTTAATTATCATGAATAATATGAATTTGATTCATATTATAAGGAGATTTATCTTAGATAATTAAATGTGATTTAATTATCAAAGATGTAAATAATGTGAATGTGATTCATATTATTTGGGCACATGAGAATAGAGATCCAAGAGGATTAAATATGATTTAATTATCATGGATAATGTGGATAGCACTATCCATATTAATCACATATATTATAAATGTGATTTATAATATATAAGAGGGAGCTATTTGTATTTTACATTTGTTAATTAAATATTGATGTGAATTGGATTCACATTTGACACTAAATTGAAACTGTAATTTACATTTTATTTTGAGTTGTGAATATGATTCACAAATTTTTCAATGGCAAGATTGCACTGTCTACAAAATAATTGTGAATTATTTTTGTAGAATAATTTGCAACAAAAGTTGTTGCATAATCTTGGAGATTGCATTATAGAGATGAGAGCCACCTTCCATATACATGGAGTGGCCATCCACCCCTTCTATTAGGAATGTGTGGCCGTCCCCTCCTTCCAACATGGAAGGAGGCACTCTCTCTCCTATGATCTCCATGAGATCTTGATTTAATTTGGTTTTTGAATTATATTGATTAATCAATATATATTTAATCTAAATTAAATTAATTGTTGTTGGTTTTTACCAACACAAATCTTGGTCATTAAAAGAAACACAAATCAATGAGAGCCATTGGATTTGTGTTGCCCATGGATTGAGATCCATGGATCCCAAAATATTATAAAAGGAGAGGCACCCCTTTGCTCTTCTTTACACAATGAGAACATAAGTCTCTCTCTCTTTCTCTCTCTACACACCTACTCTCTCTCTCCCTCTCATATGGTCGTCCACCATGGATGCCCTAGAGAGTCTTCATCGTCACAGCATCGTCGTTATGCTGCCCGATCGTTTGCTCGTGGATCTTCATCTCCTTCGGTGCACCTCGCTCATGAAGAAGACGTCGGATCTCATGTGTCAAGATCAGGAGGTCTGCTGCTTGTATCATCAACATGGATTGCGAGAAGCACTTATTTCATCAACACGCTCGCAAGCGTCTCCTCCGTTGGATCAGACTTGAGACAGGGGGTCTCTTCGTTTAGAGACTCGATCGCAACCACGCTTCAAGAGGTAATCCTATTACTTGTTTGTGGTTTAGACAAAACGATCCGAGAAGTGTTCTTGGGTCATGTGGTTTCATCACATGAAAATTTTTTAATTTCCGCTGCATAGAACAACTATTGCGACTACTCGTTCCTCGTCGTATTCGATACGACGTTCATGCTTCCGTGATGCGTTTGAGGATTCTTCCCATATCCTTCAATTACGACATCGCTATTCAGTGATTCTCCCCATTTATCTAGGTCAGTTCAAGAGACTCCTCTCTTAGAACTTGAGTATTCTTCCTCTTCTTTTTCTCTCTTTGACCTCCATTCTTCTATTATGTCTACATCACAATCTTTTACACAGTTGTAGTTTCAGAAGTTCTACATTGATCTTTCAGAGCCTGATATAGATTCTTTATCATTTCCAGAGGCAAATACTATGGGTGGGGAAGCACCCCAACAGCTGCAGACCACTTTGTAGTGATCGACCAGGCAGCGATCAACAGTGGTTTACTTGCATCCCTCGAGTCCATGCAGAATCGGATTAGGGAGCAAGGAAGGGTGATGAGTGAGGTTAGAGATGAGCTTGTCTAGATGAGGCAGAGGCGAGATGATGAGAGAGCTAAGGATATTCCTGATTAGTATAGAGATGATAGAGAGAGACCTCAGGGTTAGGGAGCTGATATTCCATGGGATGGAGGAGGTAGGATTCCACCTAGGCCTATTCCTACCATGAAGGAGTTGTACAACCCTGGTGCAACTATGACTCATTGGCGGATCCATTTACCTATTATTCTTGGAGACTTTGAGATTCGTCCCCAAACCATTCATCTCTTTCCCAAGTTCCATGGGCATGCCAGTGAGGAGCCCCATTTACACCTCCAAGACTTTGAGCAAATCTGCAACACTTTACATGATAAATTTGTGGATGAGGATACAATCAAGGTGATAGCTTTCCCTTTCTCCTTGGTTGATCAAGCATCATATTGGCTGAAACATCTTGGGAGAGTTGTTACTACTTGGGAGCAGTTGAGGACCGACTACTTGAACAAGTACTATCCACTCGGTCGAATCAATGCAGCTAGAGCCATGATCAACAACTTCACCATGATCCCAAATGAGTAGTTCATTGAGGCTTGGGATCTTTTTAGAGAGCTCACCGACAGGTGTCCATACCATAACATAAGCAAGCCCAATCTTGTTTAAAGTTTCTTTTGTGGGATGACACCTGATATGTAGGGGTTAATGAATGTCTCTTGCGGAGGATCCTATTTTTCTAAGCGTAAAGATCATGTCTGGGATATTTATAAGGAGATGGCAGAGAACTACACTATGATGAACCAGACTTGTGTCTACATACATGGGTACAAAAATAATTTTTACAAAATTTGTACAAAAATAATTTTTGAAAAAGATTTTTGAAAATAAATAACAGCCATGTTATTAACACACAAAGTACGAGTTATAGCTAAAGTATATATACAATATATATGACACCCTCCATACTTAGCTCGAACGATGTCCTCAGAGTGATCAGAGAATGATGAAGGAAGACATAACTTGTGTTGAGTATGGGGAAGAATGATATACTACAACGACTCAAAAGAATGAAAGAATAGAATCAATAGAAGTTGGTGATCCCCCAATACTTAGGAGGGCAATCCTAAGTATAGCAGACTGTACACATAAGGGAAAACAGAGGAGTAGAATAAATGACATTACCTCCCCTATACTTAGGGTGAGATATCCCTGAGTATAGGCAGCAAAAATAGAGGTAATGGAAAAAATAGAAATCACAAGTCTAATACCCCCCTATACTTAGGATCAAGTACATCCTAAGTATAGCAAAATCATAAGATGGATCCGGGGTATTAAACTAAAAGAATGATTGATATGGACAATATGGATCTATGCAGTTGTGGAGAAGATGTGAAAATCAGGTATGAGATGCAGGTGATATGAGTCAAAGATCACATCTCATTCAAATGAATTGGGGAAACATCAACGATCAGCCGATCATGATAAAGACAAGGCTTCAGGCGCTGACCGTTGACTTGCAAGGTGGATTCAGAAGACAATTCAGATACATCAATGCTGCCATTGTCGTGCACCTTTCTGACCAAGTATGGTCTCTACCATTTACTCTGTAATTTCCCTGGAATAATCTTAACCATGCATCAAATAACCATATTTTATTGTTTGTCTCAAACTGTTTATGGTTGATATGGGAATCATGCTATATTTTCACTCTATCCTTATATTGTAGGATACTTAAGAAGGTTGTGTCTCTCAACTCCTCCAGGGCTGCCAATTCTACTCTCCTCTTGTCTCCTACACTCTTGGGATCCAATAATAGCTCAGTAACTGCCCAAAGTGACTTGTACTTGATCTCAACTGGTAAGTGGCATGGCTTTCCATAAACAAGTCGAAAGGAAGATGTGCCTAAAGGTGTCTTGAAGGAAGTCCGATAGGCCTACAAGACCGAGTCCAAAAGCTGTGACCAAACTTTCGGTCTGGGCATACAACCTTATGCAAAATAGTCTTAATCTCTCTATTTGAAACCTCAGCAAGTCCATTAATCTATGGATGATATGGAGTGACAACTCTATGGTCAATGCTGAACTCGTAAGCAAGGGACATTATCTTGTCATTGATAAAATGAGCCCTTCCATAAGAAATCAAGACTCTAGGTACCCCGAACCGTGAAATGATATTCTTCCTCAAAAATTTGCAAATAGTCTTTGCATCTGTGGCTTGGGAGAAGATGGCCTCAACCCAATGACTAACATAATCTACAACGAGTAGAATGTACTCAAACCCCTGATTCTTAGGAAATGGACCCATGAAATCGATGTCACATGCATCAAAAACCTCACAGAAGTGAATGGGCTGAATCGACATCATATCTCTCTGTCCACAAGTGCCCATCCTCTGACAGTCAATGCACCTCTTCACGAATTCATCTGAATCCTTGAAGAGGGTTGGCCACCAAAGGCCGGATCGGAGAACTTTCTATGTTGTCTGTCTCCCAGAGTGATGTCCTCCTGCCTCAAGCTTGTGACAATAGGTGAGGATGCTATGGTGCTCCTGAGGAATACACCGATGCCAGACACTATCCACCCCTTCATGGTAAAGGGTGGGATCCTCCCAATGGTACGACTTTGCCTTCACGAGAAAGGTCTCAAGTCACGACCTGGGCCGACCTTATGGAACTTTCTTGGTAACAAGATATTTTACAATGTCAGCGTACTATGGAAGCGAGGATAAGCAAGAATCGCCTCGTTTGGAAATGTCTCTGTAATAGGTGTGGTCTGTTCTGAATCCTCAAGATGCTCTAATCGGGAGAGGTGGTCTGCCACCACATTCTTAACTCTAGGTTTATCTTTAATCTCTATGTCAAACTCCTGGAGTAGAAGGATCCATCTGGTTAGTCTGACTTTGGCATCCTCCTTTGGTATAAGGTATTGGATGGCGATGTGATCTGTGTAAATAGTCACTCTAGATTTAAGAATGTAAGATCAAAACTTATCTAAAGCAAAAACTACAGCTAGCATCTCCCTCTCAGACACATTATAGTTCTGTTGAGCGGCATCCAAAGTCCGTGTAATGACTGGAAAAAAAGACAATTCATCCCTCCTCTGTCCAAGCACAGCCCCTATGGAAAAATTAGAAGCGTCAGTCATGATCTCGAATGGGAGAGACCAATTGGGTGGTTGAAGGACAGGAGCTTGCACAACTAATCCCTTGAGAGTCTCAAATGAGGAAAGACACTTATCATCTACAAGGAACTCGATGACTTTTGTTTGTAGATCAGTAAGCGGTCGAGCAATTCAGTTGAAGTCTTATATGAACCGTCGGTAGAAACTGACATGCCCCAGAAAAGATCACAACTATCTCCGATTGGATGGTGGATTGAGCTTCTTGGCGATATCCACCTTGTCGGATCAACCTCCATGCCCCTGTTGGAAATGATGTGACAAAGGACTGTCCCTTGCGACATCATGAAATAACTCTTCCCCCAAGATAACACAAGGTTGACCTCGATATAACGCTGAAGCACTCGGTCTAGGCAAGCAGAACAGACGTCGAACCCATCGCCATAAACTGAGAAGTTGTCCATGGATATCTCTAAACATTCGCCCACCATGTCCGAGAATATGGAAAGCATGCACATTTGGGATGATGGAATGAAGCTGGGTCATTACATAGACCAAATGGCATACATCTAAAAGCATACGTTACAAACGGACAGGTGAACTTCGTTTTCTCCTGATCTTCGGGCGCTATGGCTGCCTGATTGTACCCCGAGTACCTGTCAAGGAAACAGTAATGACTCTTCCCAGCTAACCTCTCCATAATTTGATCAATAGGTAGCGAGAAAGGGTCCTTCTTGGTGGCCCGATTCAATCGTCTTTAGTCCACACAGACCCTCCAAGAAGTGCGTACTCTGATAGCTATCTCCTCTCCGAACTCGCTCACAGCTGTAGTGATAACCGTCTTCTTGGGAACCACATGTAATGGACTAACCCATTTGGAGTCAGAGATGGGGTAGATAAAATCAGCGCTCCACCACTTGGATATTTCCTTCATGACTACATCTCGAAGATTCGGCTTCAGCCTCTGCTGGAACTCACGTGATGTCTTGGCATCATCGTCGAGACAAATGTGGTGGGAGCACAGGGCCAGACTTATCCCATGGATCAGGTACACTCCATCCGATTGCCTTGCGGTTTCTTTCAAGAACCTCCATCAAGCAAGATTCTTGGTCCTCAGTCAAATCCACTGAGATTATGATCTTGTCCGCAAGGAATATGTACTTCATACTCTGCAACAAGGTCTTCAATTCAGGATAAGTGGGAGCTGACAAATCTGACATCTGAAAATTCTATGTGAAAGCTACCAAATATGCATGTGAGAACTCTCGTTGAATCTGTAAATCTGATGAAGACGCCCCTAATGATGTATCTGTCAATTGTACTGGCTCAATCTCCGTCCTAGTTGTGGGCTCTGTGGTAATCAGACACGGTAAATAATCATCAAAGTCCTGTCAGTCAAAAACAATGTCTGAGTATGAGGAATCTGAATCTAAATCACAAGAAATATAATATGCGTCGCTGCCCTAGTCACAATCATCAGCCTCTGAATTATCTTCTGCCATGAGTGCGCTCAACAAACTCTCATATGTTGTCATCTGTAACTCTGCAGTTTCTGAAAGAGTAGTAAGAGCTGGTGATGTTGGATCTGTCCATAATGCTTCATCGTCGGTAATCCCAAAATCACACTCCTAGTGGACTCTAGCTCTGTATATGTCATCTACTCTAAATCGGTGGTCTGCTCTGAGCAAGCTATGTCTCTGGCTCTAATCTCCTCAATCGTCTCTATTTGTACACTCTTGCCTTTAACGCGAAAGTATACCTTTCCCGTTATCATGATCAGACACCGCCTTGGCTGTGGCCAAGAGTGGTCGTCCTAAGATAATAGGGGTATCAGTCATATATTCAAGGATCTCCATGTCCAATACAACGAAGTCCATAGGGAATTTTAGGTTCTGAATTGTGACTACAACGTCCTTAAACATCCCCTTCGGCCTCTTAACAGATTGACCTGCAAACTGAAGGACTGACCTGCTCTGTTTAAGAGGGCCAAACTCGAAACGGTCAAGTAAGGCAGCCAGGAGGAGGTTAATTGAGGAACCATTTTTTAATAGAGTGTGATCGAACCACTGCCCGTGAGTATGGCATCTGACATAGGGAGCTCCTGCATCGGGTCTCTTGTCTGGCAATCAGTTCTGGATGGCGAAGCAGGTGGCACGGGTGAGCACATGGATTTCTGCATTGTGATTCCTCTTCTTCCTACGGATTGTGGTCTTCTCTCTCAAGTTCTTTTGGAATAGAAGGATGTACTCAAGTGCCACCTAAAGAGTCAGCTGGATCTGAAATCTGTCTATCATCTGCTCGTTGAACTCTAGTTGGTGCCTCTTTTTGGGATTTTCTATTTTTGAGCCCTTCACTAAGTGGAGTGCTTGAGGGAAGGGGATGGAGGGACCCTCTCCAGATAGACGAGGGTAAGGAGTAGGTTCATGATCATTCAACATGCTAGAATCCATACAAAATTCATCAAGCACAATAGATGGACTCACATGCGATACAGAAAACTTTCCTTTATTCATATTTTTGATTTTTAAAGTTTTTCCATTGTTTGTATTTTTATAAAAAAATCCTCAGGTATAGGATATGTCAACACGATTGTATGATTTTTGGTGGCATCAGTACCACTGACAACGTTTGGAATTACGGTGCCAGTACAACGCTCTGGCCTATCAACCAGTGAACTGGTGGCTTCAGCACCACCAATGGCAGCTGGAATCTCGACGGCCTCAGTATCGTCATCTGGATCAACATCCTTGGTGGCTTCAGTACCAACGTCATCGTCATCATGGTGAGCAGCATCAGTACCGCTCCTGACTCCGTTTGGTGCCTTAGAATCTGCATCAGGGTATCGCCTAGATGAGTCACCGACGGTTGGCTTCCTACCGCTCCTAAGTGTCACAAAATCAGCATTAAATAGAGAAGAAGTGTCATCCAAAATATCACAAGGAGAGGCAGTCTCTGTGGATCGTGCCTGCTCAGATTTTCTCTTCAGATTATTTGGGTTAGGTTCAATCTGATTGGGTATGGTAGCTTTGCCCTTTAATATTTCCCTCTTTTCCTGCGGAACTCGTCCATCTCTTGCTGGAAGGTAGCAAGCTTGTCCACCAACATGGGGGTGAGATCATCAAGGGTTGGGTTCTCATACTGGTGTGGATGACAACTGGATGGGTTTCCTCGCTAGAAATGAGGCTGGCTTTGTTGGTAGTGAGGGGGGGGAGTACTACTGCTGAGGCTGCTACTGCATCCAGTATTGTCCCTGATACTAGGGATGAGGACCGTACTACTTTTATTGGTGGTAGTATTTGGGATGTTGTGGTTGGCTGCCTTGCCCTTCCTGTGCCAGAGGTTGTTGCTGGGATGAAGTGCCTCCAGTTGACAATCGGAAGCCGGGGTGGTCACGACGAATCCCGGGTTGCGGTTGGTACTGGGAGTACCAGACCCCGTTGACTTACATTAACAGCTCCTGCTGCTCGTGGAGTGGGGGGATGGGCTGCCAAGGGTTGATCCGAATGATATACCACCATATGAATGTCTGAAGAGGGTGGTGGTAGCTGGTACTATTGGATCTGCTGGATGGGTGATGAATCTACGTTTCATCATCTTTATTCTATCGTTTTGGCCTTAAAAACCCTACTAAATGCGTGAAAATAAGCTTAATTTAGGTATTTTATCATGCATGCATTATTATGTAAATATTGTATAAAATATTATTTTTATTGCAAATATTTTATAACTCTAAACCCCGAGACCTAGGCATCTCGATGATTAGGTCGACAAGGAATTAAGTATGAGGAGATAAGGGCCAAAATACAATAAAAATCCCTTTTATTTAATCCATTCTTTATTCATTTTTGAGACATATTTTTAATTTCACTTTTTATACTTCAAATAAAAAAACTTTATACATGAAAGTTGTAGATAAATAAATATAAAATATTCAAAATTAATTTCACACAAAAATAATGTACAGATAAAAAGTTATGATCTGAATAAGTTTCCAAAATCCCAACTTCCCAGACTTGTATCTCTCAAATAAAAACTCAAAATGTATCAAAATCTCTTTAATTGTATATAATTTCTAATGAGCTATTTAATGAAGTGGTTTCATATTTTTCGGAGCTACGGTTTGAAAGTTGAGTTTTGGACCCCTAATGTATACTTATACCGATTAAAATATTCATTTTATTTATTATTAATTATTTTTATAATTTTGTAAATATTATTTATAATATATGTGTATAATAAAATAAGAATAAAACACTAAATAAAACATAAAAATAAAATACTTGTATAAAATACATAGGTATAATACCAATAAGTATACATATATAATTAACACTTCTATTTATTTAATTGTATAAATTACATCATAAAAATAAAATAAAAATATATTTAAGTTTATAAAAATAAGTTATAAATTTATAAAATAATAAACAAATTAATAAAATTAAAAATACAAAATAAAAATAAAATATTAAAATATATAGATGAATATACCTATATCAGCCATAAAAGGTAATTATTGTTTATTATTTTTAATAGATTTTATATTTCTTTTTTTGCTAGTTTTTCCTGATTGGTCCATGTGGACTTATCAGGGGGCGCGGAGGTCAACTCTCTGACCTGCCATGCACTTGTGTCGAAACATGGTTTTGTCATGTTTTTGCGGATTTATTGAGGCTCTTCCTTGCACTATCTCGTGACGCTTCCTTGACAACTTTTTCTCCTCATTCATCCGTTATACACGCCCATATGTTACCTCGATCCTTGGATCACTGAAGCGCTCTAGATCCATCTTTCTTTGAGCCCGCTCGACCACCTTGTTCAAAACCCCCCCATCTTTCCCCTTCGAGCTTCGAAACCTTTTTGCCCTAGCCGAGCATCTCCTTCTCCCGGCCCTGGATCGAGGAGGTGACAGGTCCTCTCCGACCCCTTTGCGGAGGCATTTGGCGGGGTGAATCACGCTCTGCACCTACCTCTGCCGACCACCGGTGTCGAGGTCCTATCTCAAGCGTTCTTAGCCTTTGAGGTTCGTTATTCTTTTATTTTTTTGTATTTTCTCCTTCGCCGTAGCTGTAGGATTTTATCCCCGTCTTTCTTTCCATGTTTTCCCCCATCGAATCATCACCTCAACCACCTTGCCGGAGCTTGCTCCGGCGAGCTCCATTCTCGCCACATCGCATCCCATTTCGCCCACGGAGACCGCGGCTCCCTTCAACTTTTTGTGCAGGACCGTGCATGCCAGAAGCGTCAGGAGCATTTCGGGATCACCCGTCGGAGGTACCTGGGAGCTCTCAGCTCCGCCGCCTTCATGGCCGCGCTACAATGCCTCTCCAGGCGTTTTGACCTGGCATTTAGAGAACACCTGCGGAAGCGTCGCTATCCTCTTTGAAGCTAGAAGGAGCGTCGGAGGCCGAGTTCGAGGCCGAGGAAGATCGCCTCACTGGTGGTATTTCCCTGTTCCTCCTCCTATGCTCTCCGTCGTCAGATCATAGCCGCCACCCCAGATCGAGCAGCAACCGTCAGATTGCATAGCACCTTAACCGTTGATCGCCATCGTCGGATCTGATCGTAAACGTTGCTGCCGAATCGTCATCGACCGTCTTGGCGTCGACACGTGACATAAGTAGGCACATATCTGTCATTGGCCCCTGCCGCTACTTTGGGTATTTTGCTTTTTGACCCAAAGAGTTTCTGTATTGAAGATTAGGTTCTGAAACTTTCATTTGTCTTTATTGTAATTTTGTTACATTTACAAAATATCCCCAAGACTTTTATTAATAGCAAGAAGGTCCTTGCCAGCTCACCTCACGTGGACGGCCACGTGAGGTGGGCATTTTGTGGGAAAGGGCTCGTAGTTTGTGACATTAGTTTCCAGTCCAGAAACTATTTGATTCAGTTATAATATTTATGAAGAATTGCTAACAGGCCCTTAAGTTTTCCGAATATTGCATTTTGATCCTTGCCTGGCGCACGTGCTTGTCACGTGAGCTTTGTAGTTTTGTAAAAAGGCCCTAGATGTTTGTTTATTTCTAATTGGCCCAGAAATATTTTTATTTAGTTATATAATTTCTGGAAAAATTGCACGTTGGGTCTCAAAACTTTGCATAATTACAAAAATACTGCTGCCAGGGTTCCATTTTCTCTTTATTGTTTGCATTTATTTATTGCATCTATAAAATCCTAAAAAATCCCTGAAAATTAGCATAAGTTCCTGTTGCATTGCATTTCCATGCCATATTTTTATTTTACATTTTTGCTGCATTTTAATATTTATAAAAAATCAAAAACAAGCATTTTCAGCCCTGTTTGCATTATAAAATCCATAAAAATTATAAAAACTCTTCGAAAAATTCCAAAAAATACACATTGTGTATTTTTGTATATTTAATATTTAGACCAAAAATCAATAAAAATATAAAAGAAAAATCAAAAAATAAAAAAACACTAAAAATCTCTATAAAAATATTTAAAAACCATAAAAATCATAAAAATATAGTTTCTATTTCCTAATTTTCTATATTTTATTATATTTAATTTAAAATTAATTTGGAGAATTTTTGTTATTGTTTACTATTTTTCATCTAAATTTTGATTTCAGATCTTTATTTATTCACTATTTTCAGTATTTTTTATTTTAAAAATACCAAAAAATTAGCAAAAATACAAAAAAAACATAAAAACATTAGAAAATTATAAAAAACACAAAAATATTTTATTTCCTTAATTTTGCTTATTTTTACCTATTTTTATAAATACATTGCCTCTCTTTTCTTATATTGTATATATACTTTATTTTATAATTCAAAAGAAAAATAAAATATATAAAATATAAAAAGAAAATACAAAATCAGAAAATTAAAAATCAAAATACAAAAATTTGAAAATAAAATAAAATTAGAAAATATAAAAATAAAAACCCACAAAAAATAGCATGCATAGACAAATATATCATAATCATTTGTGTGCATTTTTGCCTTGATCTACCTGCTTGCTCCCTGTGTTCGACCTCTACACTACTTGCACTATACACATCTTTTGTAGAGTTATAATAAATTTTAACTCCGCACTGCTTTTCATTATTTGATCTCTGTTGTGGATTGTTGTCTGAAGTTCGGATTTCTTGCAGGTCGCCACAGCGACTACGTCTCTGCCTTGTGTGAGACGTATTTAGACCCGTGAAAAATCCTCTTCAATAATGGGTTCCGCCTAAATGTAGTGAACCTGGTGGTATGAGGCAGAAGATTGTGAAGCGTTGCTCCCTTGATCATTTCGTGACCTGGGTATGTGCTTCTTGGAGGTACATGATCTGGGTCTTTAGGTCACTCAATGTTTGGGCCAGCTCATCAATATTATTGATCTTATCCAGGCCCCGGAACTGTTTTTTCTCGATGATTTCTATCTCGTCCAGCTTCTGGCTAATTATGCCCATATCGGTGGTCGAAAACTCTGCTAGTGTTGCCGCCGATGAAGATGTAGAAGGATCGACCTCAATGCGTGCAATCCTCTGGTATGAAACTACATGTGGAAGAGGCTCCCCTGAGTATAGACGTGGGTCCGGGACATCACTGTGTAGTTTTCTGCCATCTCCTCATAGATGGCCCAGACCCGATCTTCATCTTTGGTGAAGTAGGAACCTCCACACGAGTCTTTCACTAGCCCCTACAGCTTAGGTGTTAGCCCGCAAAAGAAACTCTGTGCGAGGTTGGGCTTGTTGATCTCATGGTGGGGACACCTGTCGATGAGGTCTCTAAAATGATTCTAATCTTCATGAAACTGTTCATTTGGGATCATGGTGAAATTGTTGATCATGGCTCTAGCTGCATTGGTCCGATCGAGTGGATAGTACTTGTTCAAGTACTCGGTCCGGAGCTGCTCCCAAGTAGTGATCACCTTACCTAGATGCTTCTGCCAATAGTCTGCTCTGTTAACAAAGGAGAATGGAAAGGCTATAAGTTTAATAGTGTCCTCATCCACCAGTCTGTCGTGGACAATGCTACATATCATCTCGAACTCCACAGATGGAGATGGGTTTCCTCGGTGGCTAGCCCGTGGAACTTGGGCAATATCTTGATGGTATGAGGGTGAAGGTCAAAGTCGCCCAGGATGGTTGGCAGCTGGATCCATCGGTGTGTAAGAGTTGCACCAGGGTTGTGCAATTGTCTCATGGTGCAGGCTGGTCTGGCTGGATCCTATGGCTTGTCCTGGCGTCCACTCTCAACTCTTGGTATTTCTCCACCGGCTGGTCGTTCAGGCTCCTTTCGCACAGCTCGCATCTGTGTAAGCTCTCTCCTCACCTCTACCATGAAGACTCCCTGGTCTTGGATCTGTCGTTGCTTGGTCTCTAAGGAGGATAGCAATGTGTTGTTAATGGCGGCCTGATCTAATACAAATAAGGATATCTGTGGCTGCTTATCACTCTTATTCTCACTGCTAGCCATCTCACTGGTCTCTGCAAGGGCAAAAGACCCTAGCTCAGGTGTTTTCAAATGAACATATAGTTGTCCTAGCCTTTTACGAACCCAAAAATCATCCTCTTAAAAGTGTGGAATTGACACTCGATTCTCATTGCAGTCCGGCGATAGGATCCATCAAAAAACACTCTGGTTCATTTATCAATTAAATGCAAGCGGTCGAAATTTTTTTACTTGGGCAAGCACAAGGTCGAACTCAGGGACGCGAGCCTCTTAAGTATCTATTTAGACTCTCACTAATAAGATTATGCGATAAATAAAGAACTCATATGTCAACATACACAAGGACACAAGACGTAGACACATGGAGACACATTTTCTTTTTGATTTTTTTATAATGCAATGAGATGCAAGTATAAATATATGAACGTATGCCCTACCTAGTTGAAATCATTGAGCAATAAAAGCGTAGTCAATTTCAGGCCATTTGATGAAGCAAACTTAGTTGATAAGTTAAACAATGACATTTAAAATCATTAAATAGATGACACTTCATAATAAAAAATAATCATCCGAATCTAAGTGTCAAATCAATAAATAAATCATGCCATTAGATAGAGAAAGAAATAAGCTTCGAAACAAAACTGAAATCAATTAAAATAGAGGTCGGATGCTCAAGATATCATAAAAGAGTCTAGGGGCATCAACGTAAAGAAAACATGAAAATAAATAGATAAAACATTACAAACAAGTTCCGGAAGGACTGAAATGTAATTACAAAAAGTCACGACGCCTTCCCTGTAATTTTCCCATATGCGTAGGGACTAAATTGCAATTATTGAACAATCTAAGGGGCTTAAATGTAATTAGCCCCAGGCATGCATGCTCTGCACGTGCTCAAAGGACTTGAATGTAAATTGGAGAAGTTAGCGGGGCCCCCCTACAATTTTCCCAACCCTCACGTGACCGGGGAATGTGAGGCTAGCTCGGATGTCGTCTCAGACTTGGGGCAAGGCTCGGGAGGCTCGACGGAGGCTTGGGTGCCCCGACCCTAAAGGCTCTAAGTGGTGGATCGGGGTAGTGACATGGCCTACTGTGGACCGTCCGATCATGAGGATCGGACAGCAACTATACGTGCTCGGGGGCGTCGACGTGGCCCAATATTTGCCGTTGGATGAGCACCGGGAGGGTGCTATCCAACAACACCTGTGCAATCTGGAGCTCCCTCCTCCTTCGTGGGCTGATGGGGCGATTGCGACTCCGACAAAGCTGCAGGAGCTCTGCCACCGTCCTCTACTCTCGATGAATCTCTAAACAAGATCCTAGAAGAATTGCGATCAAATTTGAAGCACGGGGGATACACCCGATACCCTTGAGTGGGCCATCAACAAACCTGCGTCAAAGGCGGGGCTTGAGAACTCAGCTTCGCCCGAAGTCCGATCATTGAAGACATTTACCTGCAAATGTTGGTGATAGTAGCTGAAGCGTGCAGGTATTAAGTGCAAGTGAGGTGAGGGTGGCTGGAGGGCCATATGTGTGGAGAAGGCGACAGCACTGGTCATCTTCTCCGACGATGCGAAGAAGAAGGGGGCGAGGCGACTGGAGGTTATGGAGAAGCGAGAAGGTAATCGGAAGGCACGACGAAGATGGTGGATGTGTGTGGAACCTTACAAGAAGATCAATTAAGGGAGAAAGAGTGTGTGCAAGCCTAATAAATTACGAGAAACTAGAAGAAAAAGAAAAGAAGACTTACCTGGAGTTCGATGCAGAGGAGGGAAGGCTTAGGCTGAGCACCAGTGGTGCTCTGGTCATCGCTGGACTCCCCCGACCATGGGGAGCAGCTTATCGGCGTTTGAAGGCTAGAGGCATGGCCTACCATGGCCATGGGTCGACACCAGGACCAATGATGGTCATCGCATCCTCAATCCGACCTCCCCCTGTCACGGGGAGGCGGAGAGATGATGGGTCGTGGCCCACGTAAATGTTGACGAGGCTGAAAATGGGAGGAGAAGGGGTATTTCAAGGGAGAAGGTTATGGATGAAGGTAGTGGAGGTCGTGGGTTGCGGGTGGATTGTGGAGAGAGATAGAAGGGGATGTCTGGAGCTTCACTTCTCGCGAGGGTCACGGAGGAGTGGTCTTTGACTGGGCGTGGTCAGCGAGTGGAGAAGGCGACTATCATGTCCAGGGAAATAGAAAGGGGGCGCCAGGGTTGCATGGTGGATAACATGGGGGAGAAGGTGCGTGGGAGGTAGAAGATGAGGTATTGACTATTGGATCTTGCAATTTAACGGTCTGGAGGAGGGCGCGAAGATGTGGCCATGATCTAATCGATCAGGCCGCATCTACAGCTAAGGGCGAAGCACGTGGGGCCGTTGGATCTAGTGATCCAAGGGTCGAGGAACGGGCGGAGAAGAACGCTCGAGATGACATCTGGAGAAAGATCGGATGGTGGAGGATGAAAGCAGAATGAACGGTCACGATGAAGGTATGTAGAGGAGGATCGAACGACGCAGAAGCGAGGGTGCGTGGCGAGAGGGGAAGCGGGCCACGTGGCTCAACCAGAAGGAGCCACATGGCCCAACCAGATTATTCAGATGAAAAAATCAAAAAAAAGAGAGAAAGAGGATGAATTTGGAAAAACTCAAAACATGAAAGTTGTAGATCTCGATGAGATCTACAAGTTTCATGTTGACCAAAAACGTAAAAGAGGTCAAACAAATGGATAAATAATTTTGTGAGCATTTTTAAAGGTATAAAAACACTATGATTTTCTATTTTGTAATTTTTTATATTCTTAATTTGTTAAGACCCAAATATATGCAACGATTAATCTGGTTTTTATTGAAGCCAATTTAAGCTAGGGGTTTAATATAGAAAAATTAACATGATGAAACCAAGGTTCATTAGCCTTCCAGTATGTACCTCAGGTGTGGAAGAAGGATGGTCGAGGGGAAACATGGTAAAGGCGAACTCGGATTCAGAGAGGGGGTCTATGCTCTCCGAATCCTCCCTAGATGAACGGGCAAGAATGCTGGAAAGTGGTGCTGCCAGAGGTAGCCTAAGAGGCCTCCTTCCATCATCGTGATGTGGGGATTTATGAAGATTATATCTGGGATGTAAGTATGATGAGAAAATAAACCCCTGGTTTCACCTACTCAACACAATATGATGATCGTAAAGGCTCGATCGTTTATCTTGTCAAATTTTAGTAGGTGACAATCCAATCTTTCAGAGTGGGTTAGCGAGCTATTAGGAGCATGATTATCCCCGGAGACTGGTCGAGGTCTTATGACTAGTAGCGCCTATTTCCAGCCAGTATAGGTGTAAGTATGGACTATTTCCAGCTATCCATTTTGCTTGAGGACCATGCTTTCACGGTGTCCTCTAAACCACCCACTATGTTAAGGAAGTTCGGACTGATTATCGACTACTCGAAAGTCCTCACTGGAGAATAGCTAATCGCTTTTAGAACCGGTAGTCTGAAGAAAGTTCATGCATGTCTCTATCCTAGTGTGCGGGTCGCTCAACTCTCATCAGAAAAATCAAACAAGGAGGGGGTTACTCTCCCCAAAACAAAAAAATTTAGTGAAATTTGGTTTTAGGTCAATTATGATTAGCAGTCCCAAATTTTATTTGGTTATCTCCTTTTTAGGTCGTTTTCTGATTAAGGAAACGTCTAACGAACTTTCTAATTTTCTTTTTATTTAAGTCTAAGAAAACTGGGGGGAAAAGCGGAAAAGCCGATGCACTATCAAATACGATGATGCATGCAGAGATAGAAATGTGTACCTTGCTCCAGCACTCTACATGCAGGGTGATTCGTGCGTAAATTTATAGACAGAAATAAAACTAATCTATATGATGTACAAAGAAATCGTCCGAAGATGAACAACTTCTATTAGCAGGAAGAGCTAGTAATTAACTAATTAAAGAAGAGTCCTAAGTCCGGTCTTAGAAGTCGCTCAATTCCTACCACAATGGGTCTTGCTAGCGTTGTATGCGACTTCTCATGATGTGTGGTCTCTTAACCAACTAAATTAACTTTTTCTTTATTTTACTAAGTCCAAATACGATCTATATGAGCAGATAGTCTATTAGGGTATTTGGACCTTATATAATTACGGAGCTCGAGCAATAAAAGTTCTAAATCTAGGGGTTAAATCCTCGAAAATCAAATAGAAAATAAAAAGCAAAAAATCACGAGAAAATCCGGTGAGGTCCCCCGAGTGCACCGACACTCGGCGAAACTGACCCCAAAATGGTTCGTGTCCAGTGAATGTCCCAAAGTCTAAGTGTCTAAATTATTGCAAAGATTTTTTAAAGAAATAAATAACTCTATGGAAAATAAATGCTACTGCAATCTTCTACTCCTCCTCTTGTGTTGGTCCCTCCAAAGAAAATGGACCGAGTCGTACTCCGACGGTTCCTCGCACAAAAAGTAGAGCAAAATAAGGTCAGAAACAGTTATAGTCAACGAAGACAAAACATGCAAAAATTGAAATCAAACTACTAAGCTGTGCTGCCCGGCAACGATGCCATTCTGATGTCCGCCAAATCGAATCAGGTTAAGTATGAAACTAAGGTGTCGTTGCAACCCAAATCGATCGAGCGAATCAACGAGAAAATCAAACCACTAAGAGATGAAACAATCAAATGTAAGCGATTTTGCTACTTTTATTTATCTGGTATAGCGACTAGGGTCGAACACAGGAGCTCAATTAAAATCTAAGTAGTGAGATTTTGGGAATAAAAATATTTTTAGTGGTTTTTATTTTTTTTAATTTTTAATTTTCAATACGAGAGAAATATGCACAAGTGATAAAAACACACACCAACACCCTTTTTGTATTTTTCTACTAGGGCAAAAATGCTTAGAAATTACAATAAAATTATTTTTGTTTTTAAATATTTTAAAGTGTTTTTGGTAATTTTTATAGAATTTTCAAATGTTTTGTGAATTTCTAAAAATAAAACAGTGATAAACTAGACAAGCAGTGCACAACCAGGAGTAATTTGTAAGTTAAAAATAATTAAAATGCCCAAAACTCCTGAGGGTGATTTTTAACATAAAATGTAGATAAATATCTACAAGAAGAGACTGAAATCATTGTTTTTGGATTTTCTACAATTCTATATAATTTTTATAAGTTTTCAATTGTTTTTCCATTTAATGATTTTTATAATGTATTTCTAAGCAAAATTAATAGTGGAGCTAGAAGACACTAAAATACGACTACAATGATTTTTATGGAAATTTTGGGTGATTTTTCAAATTTTTATATTTTTTCTAAGATAAACAGGACACTTTTAAGGTTTTTTGAATTTTTAATAATATAAAAGAAATTCAATTCGGCAAACTAAAATTACCACGTAAAAATCATGCAAGCATGGTCTATAAGGTATTTTTGTAGAATTTTTAGGGACAATTTATTATTTATTGCATCAAATAAAAGGCAACCAGTTAAAAACAGTTTTACATGGACCTTATAGCAAATAAGTTAATTTTTGGGACCAAAGATTAATACGCAATAGAGCTTCAGGAGCCAAAAGTGCAAATAATCTAGGACAAGTACGCGTAGCATGTGAATCAAGCGGACCAGGGTATATATGCAAATATTCAGAATATAAACTTCATTCCATGACAAGCAAAGAGTTTAGACTATATATTGCAAAAACCCCAAATAATCACGTGGGGACGCACGTGGACTCGACCAAATTGGACTAGAATGCAATTACATAAACTAGCGGGTCTAAGCTATTAACTACTTATTACCTTTATTGGACTAAATAGAAACAAAAAGGCATGCAAGGTAAAAAGGAAATTTACCCAGGAAGCATGTGAATGTCGTTTACAGAGGCTGATGGCTTTGATGTGTCTCTAGAAAAGATCTGACATCTAAGGTGGCAGCACGTGTGTGCAATTCTGATGAACCGTTATTTGAGGATATAACGTCTGAAAAGGAGTCTCTGTTGTGTGGTCAGATACGCTCAGATCTCTGATCCAAGCACTCAGAATGAAGAGCTATCAGGTGGCTCAGATCAGAACTGGGAAGCGACGAACGATCAAAGGGTCTGGAAGGTGCAGGAAGAACATAGCTCAGGCGAGCTTCGATCGGACGTAGATATCGATCCTGGAAGCTAATCAACTCTCAAGGAATTCTAGTGCCATCGTGGAAGTGCTTCTGCATCGAAGGAACGGTTCTGATGAGAAGGATGATAGTCGGATGGTCGGGGTGGTGGTGCTCCTCCTGGAGCTGCTCCACCTGAGCAGTTGGGGCACCAACTGGGTCTCCCCACGCGAACCAACATCTGCAAAGGGTAGAAGGACTCGGGGTCTTTCTCTCTGATCCAGTTATTGCTTGGAAAATAGAGAGAAACGAGTGGGGAATGGAATTTGATCTATGGCGTACATGGGAGAGGGGGGTCATGCCTTAATCTCGCTCCGATGAGCGAGTCTAATGGGGTCAGGATGCATAGGGAGACGGGGGATGAGTCACGGAGTAGATCTGAGCAGTGAGATGTGAGTGGCGGAGATGATGGACTGAATCGAAGTGAAACGTGAAATGGAAGCGAGATAAGGTGTACCTGGAGTTGCTGATGTGCTCAGGAACTTCAGGAGAGGAGGTCGGTAAGGTTATGGCCTCAACCAAGCTATGGAAGGCCGGGAGGCTTGTCGCGGTGGAGTACTCCGGCCACGAGCTGAGAAAGTGCAACCCGACGCTCACTGGAGCTCCAAAGGGATCCTCCGAGGAGCTATCACTATCCTAGAGGTGGCTAAGGGGCAATGGTGGCACAAGGCACGAGCTGTGCAACTCAGGAGGCAGAAGAGAAGATTTATATGAGTGCCCTAAGGTCTAGAAGATTCTAGGAGAGCGTGAAACCCTAGGGCGATCCGGTTGCGCCTAGGAATCTGCGAGGGTCACGGATCCTAGGAGGTGATTTAGGCATAAAAATCAATGTGAATGAATGTCTGACCCGATCGGGAAAAAAAGGAGAAGAAGCTCCGACGAAGCAGGTTGTCGGGTCGGGTCAGCTGGGAGGAAGGGTTGACCGAAGTTAACAACTGGCGTGGACCGATAAAAAAATTCCATGCTAAAAATTGAAAGAGTAATAAATACAAAATAATAAATGATTTTAAAATACAAAATAAATAAAATGAAAAATGCTTATTATTTTTCAAACTATTTTTCTATGATTTTTAATTATTTTTATGAAAAATATAGATAGGGTATATATTGTAATGTAATATGTACAAGTACAGTATATCTATGTATTATATATAAGTATTTTATTTTATTATTTTTACAAAAATATATTTTATTTTATATTTTATTTATTTAAAAATAATTTAAGGAATATAAAAATGATTTTTACTTGATTTTTACAAATTGAATAAAGGTATTAAATAAATAGGTAATGTCTATAATGTACACACATGTGGCTTTTGTACCATGAAATGTGGATTTTATTTTTATTTTATTTTGTGTTTTCTAATTTTTATTTTGTTTTTATTTTATTATTAGGGATATATACAAGTGTTTATAAAAATAAATATGTATTATCTACAATGTACCCTATCTCCCCCTGCTTATATTCCTTGTCGATCAGGCCAAGGTTTGACCTTCTCTCGGGGTTTGGATCACCACGTATTTATTCTAAATACATCCTTCTTTTTCTTTTCTCTTTATTCTTTTATTTTTGAAAAATACGTGTTAATTATGTAATATTAACAAGGACTTGTGCAATGTTAATTTATTGTATTTACATATGATTACAGGTGTTTATGCTAATAGATAAGGCTAAAATAAAAGAATAAAAAATGAGAATTGTAGATTCATCAATAGCTTCTTCAAATTTTTCTTGATGTTGGGAAGCATTTCTGATGAACTTCATTGTTTCTCTTATTCTATCAATCACATGTTCAATTTCCTTTAAGCCATCTTGCACAACTAGATTGATGATGTGCGCAACACATCGCACATGAAAAAATTCACTACCCATGACAAGGTTTTTCCTTAAAATTTAACCTCACAATTTTAATAGTAACATCATCGGCAAAATCATTATCAAATGTTATCGAAAACAACTTACGAAATAGATTCCATTCAAGAACTATTCTTCGTAAACTGTTCATATAATTTTTCCGTGGTTCATCTTCCTTCAGCATGCATAAAATTGATAATTCGTTTTTGTAATCCAATCGTCATCTAAAAAATGAGTTGTAATGCACAAGTATGTTTTGTTCTGACATGAGGTCCATTTATCCATCGTAAAGCTCACTCTATAAGGTAATGACGTAAACAACTGAAGTAATTTCTTCTTCTCATCCTCATATACAGACATACAGACTTTTTTCAAAGTGATTCTTCATTTCATTTGAAAGGATGGATTTATCGACATGAGAAAGTCTCTAAACCCAACGTGCTCGGCTATGGAAAATGGATATGATGCAAAATAAACATCTCTGTACACTTTCTCTGACTCACCTCGTCATCAAACTTGTACACATAAATATTAGAGATTGATTCTTTTTGCAACTAACATTATTAAATCTTTTTGCAAAAGAAGTTCTAGTGTATGGTGTACATGTGTATGATGCTATAATAGTAATAGCGATGTCTAGTTAATAGTCTATACCAAACTTACTTTTTGATTGATAAGATATACTTACTAGTTATCTAAGGTGTCCTTTCTTTGGTTAATTTCGCCAAGTACTTGCTAAGAGTTTTGGCTTTGGTTTTAAGTTTTCATATGCTATCTTTAAGACAACTTATATTTTCATTAAGATTTGTGATCCATGATTCATGTCCTTCTTGTTAACTTGTATTTGTAGCTTTTAGTAATATTTTTTCTCTTAAAAGCTCCTATCATTCATGCAATTTACAAGAAGCATCTAACTTCTTATAAAAAAAGGTAAAATCGTAAGATGTTACCTTATCATTGATTGCCATGAAGCTTAGAAGTCCTTCTTCATTCTCTAATTCTTCTTTGTCACTTTTGCTTGAGAATGAATTGCCCGATGTAGCTTGCATAGCTTTTTTATTAGGAAATTTCTCATGATATCTTGGTGAACCTTTTTTATTGAATGATTTTTCATCTTTTCTCTTGGAGAAATCATTCTACTTTCCATTGTTTCTTTTGTTTAACTGATATTCCGTTTGAAAATGGTCCTTTCTCTTGTAGTTATAACATAGTAGCTTGTTTCTCTTTTATTTGCATCTAAATAATTCTTTATGAATCTATTATTTTTTAGATATGAGGGCAGAGTCTTCTCTTTTTGGTTCATCCTATGATGAGGTTAATTTTGCTTGTAGAGATAGGTTATCTATCTTTCATCTTGACTTTATCTTCTACTTCTTTTCATGTTGCATTTCAACTTCACACAAGAGAAGCCCTCGTATCAACTCATGCATTGCCAGAGTTTTTGAATTGTTAGCTTCGTGCATGATGAATGTAGTAGTTCTCAAGGTTACTCCACCTACATAGGTTCTTTAGTATTTACATCAAGGTTTTGTAGTTCGTTTACAATACGTAAACATGGTGTACATCTCTTGAATGAACTCTCCTTCTTACATCCCGAATAATCTATATCTTTGCCATAAGAAACTAATATGAGTTTCCTTAACTTTGTTTGTACTTTCACAGGTGACACACATCTTGTTACATACCTCGTAGGTTGTAATGCATGTTGATATGAGATCGAGCTCCTCCTTTGTTATTACGTAGAAAAGAGCATACATAACCTTGGATACAATTCCTATCAGACATCAAATACTTCATAATCCATGGATCTGAAAAAGATTAGCAGTCTAAATTTTCAAAAATCATAACTAGTGCAATCTAAGTGCATAGTTCTTACTATTTATTGCCCCTAGAAGATGTTCTTTAATGCTACATCATATGTATGGTAGCTACTTATGTCTTCTATGTGAACTGTGTTGTTTTGTAACAAATGAGAATATTTGTAGGATCACAATATTATTGGTTTGGGGGTGTAGTAATCATAATAGTTAACAGATAAAAATATCGTATTTTTTCAAGAATATATAATCAATCATAGAAATAACAATTTCCACTTACACAGTTATACAAACATGGACACGTGGGTGAAAACTAGGATCCAAGTCTCCAAGATTAGGGTTCTTGATCAGTGGAGTTGATCAACCAGTTACTATATGAAGTTATTAACCATGGATAACTCAACACTAGATGTCTCGCATCATACATTGAAGAATTATCTCAACTTAAATCACACCCCAAGTTATTCTACAAAATTAAAGATGTTGTAGATCATACACCAATTACTTTTCTCATCTTGGATCACACATCAAGTTTGGTTCAATGGTACTTAGTAAGAACGAAGAAAAATTATAAAGAACTTTCTTATAATCAAATGCATAAAAATTATATGCTATGCAATATATTTATCAGATTGAAAATAAAATAACAAAGAATACTCAAACACATGATGATACTGAGAATCGATCACACTTGTATTGTTGATCGCAAATAAGTTTGTCTTTAATGTGTTCTAGATAATCGGAGATTGGAAAACAGAGTGATCAGGCCTCAGAGAGCAATAAAATGCTTCGTAGACATATTTTTGTGGCTCTCAGGGAGTATGGTATGCAAAATATTCTCTTTTGATGTGTGTATGTGTTTTCGTATGCGTGTGTGTGTGTGTGCATGTATGTATGTGTGTATAATGCATGCTTCAATGTGTATGTAATATATAGGTAGATTATTGATGTTGATGCTTAATAGAGTCTTTGGAATTTAATTTAGGAATAAAATCAATGTTCAAAATTTTCGTAAAAGTCAAGTGATCAATTAATCATAATAAAGTGATCATTCAAATCTTATTTATTGATCGGTCACTTAAGTAGCTAATGTGAATTAAATATTCAAAATCTAAATGTTGAATGATCAAATTATCAAGTTGCTCGACAAATTGGTGAATAGTAAGCTGAGGTGATAGATTACATAAAAGAGGACATGTTTTCGACACCAAAGATAACCACTACATAAAACATAGCATTCACTTACGACAAGATGTCTGAAATTACTAATTTCACAACAACCATTATATATGTCAGAATATAACATTCACATAGGACAACATATTTGAATTCACTAATTCCCCAACATTATATATGTCAGTTTGTTCATACATCAAAGTTTGTAAATTATCAATAAAAAATACCTCTGCTATTCACTCCCAAATTTAACTAGCAATCTTGGTTTAATCCGTAGGTCAATATGCATCATAAGCACCACATATGCTTACCAAATTTTTGGCATATTGATGCGCTATAAATTATATCGATACATAGGTTGATTAGTGTCTAAGAGATCTTTAATGAAGAAGAGTGTGAGGGTGGATGCAATTTCAAACACAATAGAGAGCACAGTCAGAATCTATGGAAGGATTGGATGTAAGAAAGAGTGACCTGTTAGGTTTATAGGAAAGATTGGACGGTTTTCGCTTTTGAATGCTCAACTAATTCTCTCTAGTGGTTTGATCATATTCTTGTACATTTGATTCTCTTAAAATGATAGAGCCTTAATCATTAAAATACATAAATCATAAGTATAGAACTCAGATTCAGACATTATTTACTCCTTATGATATATTTTCAAGTTGAATCAGATGAGTATGCTATTTTTTTAGTAGATAAATCCTGTACATATTATCCATACTAAAGTAGAAACTTATTACAATGAAATTGTTGGGAAACGGGCAACAAGCTGCGCCGCCAATCCCTTTTGGATGACAAATCAAATTCTTCGAAACACAACAATAGAGGCATGTGGAACACAACAATAGAAGCAAATCTAATTTATACTATTAGATTTATGGAGTCAAGGGAAGATAAAAAAGTCATGACTTTACAATAGAGGCATGCGTGTGTGTGTATTTTTTGTGTTTGTTGAAATACTTTGTTTTGATAATTAAAACAAATAAGTATTTGAATAAGATGTCATTTTAAATGGATAAAAAATGCTATATATAACAAATATGGACTATACATCATGAAAAGATTGAAAAGAATATTTTTTATATCTTTGACCGAGTCACTTTGTAATATCGTGGTATAAGACTATATGTGCATGTATAAGACCACCCCACATATACTTTTCAGGCTCTAATGCGGCAATACAAAATCGTGTGCACCATTCGTTAGGATGAAAACGAATGTCAATATATTATATATATTTTGACATTCGTATTCGAATTCCTTTAAAATGTATGCGGATATGGATATCACTTTGACATTCTCTAATACTCGTATTTGTATTTGTATATTCTTTTTCGTACATAAGTATAATAATATATTTATTTATAATTATGTGTAACAATATTTTATGATTGCATTCACCATTGTTGATATAATTGTCGTGAAATTACTATATCCGGTGTATCTATTTTATGTATAAACAATCATAAACATGTATATTTTAGTTAATCTATTAAATATTTATGTTATTGATCGTATATGATTCGTATTCGTTTTACTTTCATATTTGTTTTAAAGATATGGTAACGCATTTTTCACATTCGTCAATATTCGTATCCACATTCGTATTCGTATTTTAAAATGGATAAGGATATGATTGTGCATGTGTTCTTATCCGTATATGACCGTTTTCATCCCTACCATTCGCCCTCAGAAGAATCAGAGCTTTTTGAGAGTCTTATGCTCCGATTCACTTGGTTTACATTTCACATTATATTTATATTTTGAAACAGTGACGGAGACAGGGGGCGGGAGGGGGCTTGGCCCCCCTGTCTCCAAATAATTGCTTATAATTGTTATATAAATAGTAGTATTACATGATTTAAATACACTAGTTAAATATTAATGTTAATAAATTATATATAATGGCTCCCTCATCTCCCATTTATAAATTGTATATAATTCTTCCACCCTCATTTATCAATATCAATAATATGATCTGAATAGAATAATTTAATTATAATACTTATATGGTTTAAAGGAACTACATATTATACATATAAAGATGCAAACAGTTACGGATATATCCATATCCGATCCGCCACCGTATCCGTTTATGTATATTTTTTCACATATGTATCCGTATCCGTTTTAAAATGGATACGGATATTGATATCATTTTGATATCTGCAAACATCTGTATCCGTCTTTTTTTTACCATATATAACATAATTCTATATCTTCTTTTACCATATTTGTAAAATTTTTATGATACAAATACATTTAGTAAATTTATATCATGTATTTTCCATCCAATTCATATATATTTAAATCAATTCTGTAAATATTTCCAACACTACTCGTATGTGATCAGTATCTGTTTTACATATATATCTGTTTTTAAGGATATGGTGAGATAACTTTTAATATCCATCAATATCCGCATTTGTATTAAAAAACAGATAAGGATTCGGTAATACTTATATCCGTATATATATATCCATCCATTTGCATCCCAACTATACATAACTACAAGAACAAAATAATTATGTAGAGATTTTTTAATTCATCATTATATCGTATGTTGTTTAATATACAATGACAAATAAGATTTAATGAGATTTTTTATATGTGAAATTAGGAAATAATGTAATATCCCTTGTTATATCAATACCGTTGGTCCATATAGTAACACTTAACCGTCACAATTTTAATATCCACGATTAGTTAAGATTGTGAAAAATATGACGAATAGGTGTTGTTATATTGATCTTTGTTAATGATATAGAAATAGATATAAAATTCATCTCTAATTTTTACATAGAAATGATTTTATAACAAATAATACTCATAATTATATATCTCGTAACAGATGGAATATTAATAGACAAAAAAATTGTTATATGTAATTAAAAACAAATATACAGCTATATACTAAAAAAATAAAAATATAGACAAAAATGTATTTGGATACCAAAATGGCATTTATGTATGTATTTATTTTAATACAAATACATATACGCTTGTTAAAATATATTATAAGGAATAGGTACGTATATATATATATATATATCCTTTTGCATCCCTACATTAAGTATGGTATAATTTTACTCTTTAAAAATATTATATTCAATGATGCTACTTAATATCATATTAATAAAAGCTTTTTTGATTTAAAAATTTTTGTAAGGACCTTTTTGTCCATATAATGTTTGTTTGTATATTTATGAGAAATTGTAAGTTTATAGGGGCATCTTGTAAAAATTTCTTGTAAATAAATCTTAATAGTTTAAATGATAAATAATAACATAGATAAAATTTATATATATATATAATGTATCTACATATATATGTATGTGTGTGTATATATGTGTGTGTAGTCTTAATAATTTGGCCCCCCCAAGTAAAAATTTCTGGCTTCGTCCCTGTTTTGAAAGGTTTTATTTAGAATATCATTTTTTTCAGTTTATTCTTGGCTAAGAAGCGGTCTCTTGAAGATCTTTCATCCCAATTTGAATATAAACCATTCATAAGGTTATGTACCTTGAAGTGTTCTCCATGAAAGTTTTTCTTCTTGTGTAGAAGAGGTCAGATGTGTTCTTTTATAAACGATATGTACTGCACTGGATGTAGTTCATATAGCGAGAATTTTAGACCTTGGGTAGTCCAAGCTCAGGCACATGGCATCACCCTTAAGTAGGGAGGGTGAATTAAATCTTTGTGTATTGTTGGTTGCTTTTATAGTTATTGACACGTGTTGAATTGAGTTGTTTGTATTTAAATTGTTCTATTTCAGCATAAGCACTGCTCACCCCCTAGTGCATTTTCAACATCAATATATCCCGTTCAAAATCTAGATACCCCACTTCCATCCTCAATTTATGATTAAGAATATGAGATTATTTAACAACCATTTTTAAATTTAATTCACAATCAAATCATGAATCAACCATCTAAAAGTGCCACAAAAAGTCATATCTTAACTAACCAATCATTATGGGAACTCCAAAGAAAGTCACATTATTTATTTTGTACATACTTTTTAAAAATCCAAAATTTACACATTTCAATTTATCCAATCATATTTCAAACCTTATAAATACCATATCACAAGTTATCATCCACCCCAACCTATTCCACTATTCTAACACACCATCACAGCCTTAGTAATGATGACCCATATTTAAACTTTTTTATTAGGATATGCAACTTCATCTGCCATTTACAAATATGACTCCAGCTCCGAACAAGAGGATGATAACCTCTATCTTATGGAACAACGATGAGTAGCTACAACTTGTGAGATCTGAAGCTCTCTCCAGCTTCATTGTTGAGCTTCTCCTAAATCTTGGCCAAGCTTTGCAACGTCTACGTTGTGTTGCTCTGGGGGAGGATATGGTCACCGATTGTTACTCCCCTATCAGGTATCTTTAGGGATGAAAACAGATCGGATATGGATCGAATATGCCTATTTCCATATCCGTATTCGCTTCATCTCTATCGAATACGGACACGGATATGAATATGATTCAGATATGCATTATGGAAACCATATCCTTAAAAATACGGAACGAATCTGTATCGGATATTTATCGAATCCGAATACGGATCAAATAAAGAGCGGACCCGAATACGGATTGAATAAAGAACTAATCCAAATATGAATCGAATAAAGAGTGAAATCCAAATATGGATCCGATAAACATGGAATCTGAATACAGATCGAATAAAGACGACATACGAATATGAATTGACTTTTTTATCGAAGTTTATAATGATTTTAAAAATAGAAATGAAATATAAATAAGTTACATCATGACAAAGGGAGTGTCGATGTGACCTACATTATTGACCGAAAGCAAAAAAGGGATAAGATTTCAAAAGTTTTGTCCGTGCTCATCCCTAAAGAAACAAGAATTTATTAATATCATTAATATATTGTATTATATAATGTATAATACCAATATAATAGCATATGATCATGGCTATATTATATTAACTAATATATAAAAATTATTAAATATTGTATTCGAATATCCAGATCCGAATCCGGATATTTAAGCCATTACCATATCCGTATCTGTATCCTGGAAATTTTTACAACCCATATCCATATCCGATCCATATTCGATTAATATTCGGATACGGATATCCATATTTGCTAATTTTTCAAATACGGTAAGCGGATATTCGGATATATACGTATCCATTTTCTATCCCTAGGTATCTGTGTCTTCTCCTTTCTTATTCATTCATGTCTTCTTTGTCTTATCTTTATCATGTTCTCCTTCTTCTCTTCTTCTTCCGCTCCTTATTCATCTTCGTTAACCCCTTTCGATCGAATCTGATTTCTCCTTCACCTCCTATCTCTCTCTTATATTCCCCCCTCACATGATCCCTTTCCATGCATGGTCGGAATACCATTTTTCCTTATATTTACCCTCCATCTAAGTTGTTCCCCCAAATAACCCGTAGTCGCTTTGCCTCGAGCCTCATTCCTCTTGCAGGTGCGTAATCACAGAGGATTAATGAAGGCAGTGGAGATTTGTAGGTTGGAGGGGAGGGAATGTAAAGGAGGAGGAGGAGATGGGTCTATAGAGGAGAAAAAGGAAGAGGAAGAAGGTAATGAAGAATATGGTTGAAAAATTATATTTCTACCCTATGTTTTTTTTCTAATTATGCTTGAATCTAAAAATTAACATTAGTTTGATGGGTTGATGGACGGTACCTAACCCAGTGGGCACAAGTGATAAAACTTCAAGAATGTAGGGGTATAAGTGATATTGTAAAAAAGAGGAGAGGCATAACAGATATTGCAAATTAAGTGAAGTTCTCCAAACATAAAGTATGGAAACGTGTCTATAACAACCCTGCCTCCCCACACCAACACCACTACCCAGAGCTACTCCCCAACTATGGATGAGCATTTGGCCGGGCCGTCCAGCAAAAAGCCCATCCCATATTAGCCTAAGTCCAAGCCCAAATAGAAAAATAGGATGGGCTTGGGCCACAATTTAATGCTTAATTTTTTTGGGTCAAGTTCGGGCATGGCTCGACCTAGCCTACAAAGCTCGTGAGCTCGACCTGATACAAGGCCCTTTGATTGGCCCACGAGCCCCGACTGATAATGGGACCGCTGCTTGTCCCGAATAAGGTCTAGGGTCGTAACATGGTTCAAAACCCCCACAATCCCGCCCCATGCCATTCACCATCCAATCTACGGTAGACATAATCCCACAACCCCACCCTTCTTGCCCTCACCCGAAACGATGTAACCCACCCTCGCACACTCCATGTTTCACCCTAACCGGATAACCACTCCATCTCCAGCACTTGTAGCTCTGCCCCTCTGATGAATCACCAATTCATCATCTTTATTCATCTATTTTGGCTTAAAATTCCTTACAAATACACATGTAAATAACATTAATATTCACTTTTTAATAACCCACTCACATCTATAAATAATGTACTATTGTCACTATTTTAAACATAAATAAATAAAAAATGAATAAAGGAAAAAAGAAAGAAAAAGAAGACTATACATATATGAAATAAATACATGTCGATCATGACCCCAAAGTAGGTCAAGACTTGACCTAATCGAGAAGGAATAAATTATGGGGAGATAGGGTCATTAATCTTTAAAAATCCTAGAAAATCAACTTCACTTATATATATTCATCATTGTTCATAATGTATATACCTTATAATATTTTATTTATCATTAAATCAATGTCAAATAAAATTATTTTCTTCTTAAAATTTGTACATAAAAATAAGTTTTAAATAAAAAATAATTACAAAAAGAATTATGTACATAATAAGAGACACAACACTCTAAAAAAGAAGCAAAGCTAAAATTGAAAGATCAATATATACTCCACAGACTCAAATAAATCAAACTCACTTTCATTGTGTTCAGAAATAAATAAGCTTTAAAATGAAGATAGTTTCATAAAAATTAGAGTTAAGATGTGAAAGATGATTTTTTAAGTGTTATTGTACTTATTTATCTATATAGTACCTTTATATTTATTTATTTATATTTTCTTACACATATTGTATTTTTTTATATTTTGTACATATTTTATATTTTTATGTAAAATATAAATAAAAATAACAAAATTGAAAATGACCTATAGGTATAATGTACCTATATTGTAAATAAACCTATTTATTTAACCCCTTCAATAAAATTCATAAAAATAAAATAAAAATATGTTTAAATCACTCTAACTATTATATAAATAAACTATAAAATAATGTATTTATTTGTACATATTTTATATATAGGTATTATATACCTATGAATAAAGTTTTTATTTTTTAACCTTATTAATTAACTTATTGAATTCATTAAAAATCATTAATAATAGTATATTAATAAACATTATTTATTTTCAAATTTCTTAATTTAAAACCATTTTTTATTTAATTATATTTATTTTAGTGTTTTTATTATTTAATGTTTGGACCCATTCGAGTCTGAGCTCTGATTGGCGGACCCAAGCCCGTTAACCTGGGTCAACTGGTCCTCTTCCTCCATTTACCCGAATAATCCATCCAACCAGTCATCTTCTCCGATTTACCTCACATGATATCTTGATCTTTCCAACCAGATTTCTTTTCCATTTTATTAAATGATTAACACTCGATCACGCCCAAATAATTTTTCACCCAAATTCCTCTCAGTTCGTGCGCCTTTCTATTTTTGAATCTCGCATCTTTCCGGCCTCTATAAATATTGTGCTCCGACCCTCATTCAGATAGGATCCGTTTTCACCACTTTTTCACCTCGAGATCGGTCCTAGGAGCTCTCCTGAGGTGACAGTGAGGGAAACCTTCGATCATTAGTATGCGAATTAGGTTTATTAACACGATCCACTATCGGCCAGAGGTCTCCACCGTCCACAGTTCCTCCTATCGTTTCATAGCCGGATTGAGGCCAGAATCCATTCACATTCCACCATATGTAATCTTAGGTTACTCCCTTTCAGTCTCTACATTTGATTCTATCAATTTTCGATTGATTTCCTTTAGATCCGTAGGCTTTAGATCAACCTTCGATCTTCCAAGTCGGAGGTCATTTCCTACTTTAAACCTCACTCCGATAACCCCATATGCATAGCATCTCGTTTCTCCATATCTTCTTCCACTTCTTATCACCATATCTAGTTCAGATCTGAGATTTCTGATTTCATCACTCATATGCAGTAGATCAGACACAATCGTCGTCCATTTCTTGTTATTTTTGCCTAATAATGCTAACCGAGGGTACCCCTTCAAGCATAGAATAAACTGCGGGAGGAGGAAGAGCTATTTGGAGCGAAATTGGCTCCTGGAGGTCTGCATTTGAGCGCATTGTATCATGAGCTCCAGGTCCCTGAACAGCGATCTGGATCTTGTCTCCACCCCAAATCGATATATGAGCTTATCAGGAGTCTTCGAGAGATCATTAGCCATCAGATCGAAAACAAATCGAAGGAGATCTGATTGATTGAAGCTCAGCAGCTATCGCCTTCTTCGTAGTTCTCCAGGCAACTCCAGAGGTGCAAATCAAGAACATATCGTCCCAGATGACATTACAACCATTGCCTCACACGCAAATAACAACCGCTCGATCAAATCTTCAATGGTCGATCTCAGTCGCACATCTCTCATGTGTATCGCTCATTACCTCATGAAAATTTGCACTTCTACCTTATGTTTTCTTTTAATTGTAAATAAATAAATTTAAATAGGTGTCAAGTCATTATGGACTGAATAATTACACTATCATCCTGATCTTTTTATCATTTTACATTTTAGTCCTCCATTTACAGACACATAAGCCAGTATGTGCCTTTTGGTTATTTGCAATAAAAGTCCTTATTGTTTGTTATTATTATTGCTCCATATATTTCTTAAATTTGCAAATTTGTCCCTCATTTACATATTCATGTGCGCAAACACATGAATTAGTGGAGAAATTGCTTTTTCTAACCTATAGTTTAATTGTTTGTTATGAATTAGTCTAATATCCTCTGAAAATTGCATATTAGTCCTATTCTTGATGCATTTATTTTTCTTATTAATTGCCTATTAATAATTAGATAGATAATTCTATTAAATCATTAAAAATTAGACTAAGTTTTATTTAATAATTTCAACTTTATAATTTCCATTTTGAAAATTTCTTTTATTTATTATTTCTAAAAATTCAAAAACACCCTTCATTTTCCCTATTTGCAATCAACAATTAATAAAAAATTGAAAAAGTTTTGAAAAATTATAAAAAAAGTATCATAACTTACTTTTATTGTATTTTATCACCTTTAAAAATTTCACATAAAACTATTTTCAGAAAACCATACCAATTGAAAAATACAAAAAATCCTATAAAAAAGTGTAAATTCACAGAAAAATTAAAAAAATACATAAGCCAACTTGTTTTAAATCCTAATAAATTCTCTTCTAACTAAAATTGATTTTTGTTTCATTTCCTTTTATTTTCTATTTTTAAAAATACAAAAAAGATAGTTGCTTAATTTAGCTTTATTCATTATTTTCTTTTTTTATTCTTTAAAATCATAAAAATTCTAAAATAACACAAAAATAAAAAAAAAGTAAAAGTTGTATAAAACACAAAAAGATTTTATTTCTGTATTTTTTTGTTATTTTTAAAAATACAAAAAGTCTTATTTTCTTATTTGTATATATATTCATAAATTGATTTCAAAAATAAAAATATTAAAATTTACTAAATTAGAATTCCTTAAAAACAAAAATAAGAAAACATTTAAAAATAAAAAATATAAAAAATCCATAGAAAATATAAAAGCATTAAAAAGCATAAAAAGTATAAAAAGAAAAGAAAAAGAAAAATCTTCATTAATTAGCAATAACTAATTAAGCCTTGGAATTGTAGCCTCCCTAAGTTCGATCTTGTTGCTATACCATGTAAAATAAATAGCAATCTCATTATTCTTCATTGAATAAGAAGTTGATAATTTTGTTTGAGTCGATTTTGAGTTGCGATGACACTTTTGTACATATAACATCATTTTCTCTTAAATAATTGAAACCCCATAAAAATCGTGATTCAACAAATGGCGTCGTTGTCGGGGAGGCACGATGAGGGTGGTTAGGATTTATTTTCTCTTTTACTTTTCTTATTTGTTTGCTTGCTTTATTCCCTGCTTTAATCCTATCATTTCTATCTCTTTTCTTTTCATATATTTTTCTCATAATTGTTCTGACGCATTTCTTGTTTTATCTATGTTGCGAGGGCCCTGCTAGCAAGGATGGCAATCTCATGAAAGCCGACGCACCCGAGCAAGATGGAGGCCGATATTTCTTCATCGATCGGTGGTGAGCGACCAGCCAACTAGGGTTAAGTGTCAACGTAAATCAAGGTCGTTGTGACCCCAATTAGCGAATCAGACTCAACAAGAAAAATCAAGATCCACTCAATCAAAAAGATAAAGCAAGCAACACAATGTAAGCGGAATCCGCTATTTTATTTTAACCTGGTATAGCGACAATGGTCAAACTCAAGGAGCACGAGTAAAACCTATGAAGTAGTCAAAAGCAGACAAACAAAAACATATTTTTGTAATTTTTAATTTTGTAATTTTTTTTATATTTATAAAATAAGAAAAGGCAAGCAAGAGAAATAAAGCAATAAAGCACTAAAGCAAGCCCTCATAATTTTTATTAAGGCTAAAAATGCTAAAAATCAGAAACAAAATATTTTTATGTTTTTTAAATATTCAGATGTTTTGGTAGTTTTATAGGATTTAGCCTATTTTTATGTGATTTTATAAAAAGTAAACAACAGCAAGAAGGGGAAACAATGTACTGGACTAAAAGGAAAATTTAAAATACTAAAAATGCCCTAATATCCTGGTTGTGATTTTTATGAAGAAGTAAATAAAAATTTCTGACAACAGTAACTGAAATCCTATTATTTTTTTGAATTTTTTAGAATTTTTAATTATTTTTATAAGTTTTTAAGGGTTTTGTGATTTTTAGTGTCTTTATAATGATTTTTAAAATAAAAATGCTATTGGAATTAAAGCACACAAAGACAAGCACACACTATTTTTTGTAATTTTTAAAATAATTTTTATAATTTTTTTATATATTTTATAAAACAGACAAAGCAATTTTTAGGAGTTTTTTATTTTTATAAAATATCAAATAAGACTAAATTAATTCGCACAAATTACCATAAATATTACATGTTAGCAAGAGCTAATAGTAATTTTTGTGGAATTCTTTGGAATTAATTAGGCATTTATTTGATTAAAAACAAGTCACACAGCAAGTAGGGACCTAAATGCGATTATACTAAAGTTTCCAGATCAATAGATAACATGTATAAAAAGCTCTGGGTTAATTTTGCAAAATGTCTAGGATATTCACACACATGCTCAAAAACTCACGCACAGGGGTATATTTGTTCAATCCAAAACATAACATTCATAAACTTCAGGAAAAATCATGCAAATAACCCACAAAATCACATGTAACATGCAAGTGTCTCATGTTCGGAAGGACTAAAATGTAATTACTGAAAATATAAGGTCCAAACTGCAAAATAATTATACTACAACTTTATTCTCTGGACTAACTAAGAAAGCATTAAAGTGCAGGATAAAATATGCAATAAACCATGAAACACGTGAGGCACGCATGATGGCTCTAACGGTCCCGATCGTCTCCTACGAAAAGATCGGACTGTGGAGGGAATGTTAGAGTCGTGCGGCTGCGATGCTCTACTACAGTGCAGATCTGTCAGCTCTGAAAAGAGATAGGATGTGGGGTGTAGATCTAATGACTGTTCTGATCGACCGTTAAGTATGAAGCATGGCATACGGTCAAGATCAAATCTGGAAAGTTGGTCTCCTCATCGACGGCGGAGGGAATAGCTGGAAGAACTCATCGGGGATGAGCTTTGATGGAGGAGGGATTGAGATCCACTACTCCAATGAAGGATAGAAGGAGTCTTGCATCATCGTGGAAGTGGTCTATGTCTAGTAGGCAGTTCCGATGGATGAACTAACAGTCAGACGTGCTGGATGAGGGACCTCCGCCTGGAGCTGCTCCGCCGGGTAGCTGGACCTCCAACAGAAGCTCCCATCATGCTAGGGTACCTGCAAGGGATAGAAGGACTCGGGGTGAAGCTCTGATCCGGGTTATTGAATCTGGAGGTGAAAGAAGCGAAGGTGGATGGTATTCGATCTCCAGCGAGGGCGACAGATGGAGATCTTAGCCTTAATCTTGACCTGAGGGTCGAGTCCAAGGGTGATCAGACTACAATGCGAGACGTGGGTTGAGGTGAGGGTTCGATCTGAATTGTCGTGGGGATAAGATGGGGCTCTGACCCTAGTGGTCGGAGCATATGAACTACGGCAGTGTCGAACGGAAAGATTCGATGGAACGGGAAAAATGAAGTCGAAATAAGCATTACCTGAAGGTTGGAACATGTTCCTGAACTTCAAGCGAAGAGGGCCGTCAGGGTAGTAGCCTCGACCTCGCTGCGAAAGGCGGGGAGGCTGAACACGACGGAGCTCTCCGACCACGTAGCTGAGCTACTGATTCAGGCCACCAAACTCCGCTCCAGAGGCGTCTCCCAACTGTTGTCACTCGGCTAGGGATGTCTAAAGGTGAAGGGAGGGGCGAGGAACGATCTATGGTGTTGGGAAGCGAAGGCGAACTTATATAGCCGACTCTAGATGCCTCCAAAGATCGAGCAATAGCGCGTAATCTTAGGAAGATCCGCGCCTTCCTAGGGGTCCGCGAGGATCACGGATCCTAGGAGAAGCGATGGGCGAGAAATCGAGGCGAAGGGCGGCTGGAATTGGGCTGGAAAAAGGGGAGAAGGAGGTCCGACGAAGCGAATCGGATCGGGTCAGCCCAGGGAGGCGACGTTGACCTGGGTCAACACCCCTGATGTGGCCCAATCAGAAGGGGTGTAGAATAAGGACAAGCTACAATACAAGACAAAATAAAAGAGAAAAATAAAGATAATTACATTAAAAATAATAAATGAATTTAAATGAAAAAATGAATAAAATGAAAAATATTTATTATTTTTCAAGGAATTTCTCTATATTTTTAATTATTTTTATGAAAAATAAATTAATGTATATACACTATATAGTATTATATATGTATAATATACTTATGTATTATGTACAAATATTTTTATTTTATTATTTTTACACGAATACCCCTAATTTTATATTTTATTTATTTTCAACATAATTTTAGGAGTACAAAATATTTTTTGTTTATTTTTATGGATTATTTACAGGTATAAAATAAATGGTGATTGTGTTATATATACATGTAGTATGTACAACACAGAGTAGGCCCTACCTCTCTCTACTTATTTTATTCGGCGATCAGGTCAAGGCTTGACCTTCTCTTAGGGTTCAGGTCACTCTGTATTTATTCTAAATACCTCCTTCCTTTTTTTCTTTATTCTTTTATTTTTGCACAAATACATGATAATTATGCAATATTAACACATGCATGTTGATTGCTATGTTATTATTTTACACCTATTTACATGCTGATTTGCCAAGATAAATAGCTAAAATAAAAGAATAAAGAGTGAGAATCAGGGGTTCATCACCCCCTATACTTTACCTTTGCTAGTCCCTTAGCAAACACTTATTTGGAAAAGAAGTAGAAAAAGAAAAGAAAAGAAAAGACGGAGAATCAAGGTTTATTATTAAACTTATCTTCATTAAATTGAAGTATGGAGCTCAGTCAGATCTTTGGATTATTAGTTTGATATAACCTTATTGTGATTTAGGTTTAAGAGTCAACAACCACTAAGTTCCACCATTCTATAGTCAAAACTCCTCAATAATCCAGATCAGAACAAGTCTACATATACAAACTCTGATGACCATGTATCTTTCCTTGTACGATGTAAGTGATATGTAGCTTCCCACCTCAGAAATGATAAGGCAACAGCCCCCCACAACAAGGTAACTCTAATTCCCTAGTCTAGCAGCTCTTTCCTCGAGGAACAGGGCATTCCCTTCTAAGTTCAAGTTCAATCGGCTCAAGAATAGGGGGAAAGAAGAGAATGGATTGTGTCCAGTGTAGCCACGTATCCCTGGGAGACCAACTAGTGTAGCTAAGTCTCCCACTGCAAGCTTCATGAGATGCTAAGGTCTAATACATAAGCTTTGCTTTATTTGACTATATACACTCCGGCAGACATTTTATTTTCTATCAGGCATGTCCACTTTTTTTGGAGTTTTTCTTGATTTTGCACTTTTTTATGTGCATATGTAAACATATCTACATGGTGCAGTGTATATACATAAGGACATTTTCTTCTCGAGCAAGTAGACTATCCCTCTTTTGAAGCATTATTGCAACCTACAACTGTTGTCTTTAGACCTCATCACCGCCAGACCAAGTTGAGGTGGACATCCCTCCCTAAAGGAAGATGAGAGGCTCCGCCTAGAAGTACTACCCTCATATGCTACCCCAAGCCAAAGGAAACTGCCTCCTCATCACCTCATCTGTGTGGAGCTGAGTGTAATGTGTTGGTCTAAGTAAAACCATTGTCTGTGAGAGTCATGTGTGTGTTGCTAAGTGTTCTACTTAAGCTCATCAAGATGACATGTGAACATAGCCTAGTGGACTCAAAGAATTAAGTCACTAATGGACCTGAAAATCTTAACCTGAATCCTATAAGATTCCTCTGAGATTTGGGTGGATTAAGGTCTTAACCAAGCTCCATTTTCTAATTTAATTCCAGACTAGTTTAAATGTCAGCTATGATTCATAAGAATATATAAATATGTACAAAAACACTTTTTATGCAATTTTTCAAAATTTTTGGAAACATGCAAAAATTTTGAAAATGTTTGAATATATGCATGCATGAATGCAGAAGTTTTGCAAACTATTTACAAACATTTACACAAGGATTTTTGCAAACTTTTGTTTTTCAAACATTTTACAAAAATTCGTACTATATACATAATTTTGATACAAAAATATATACAAAATTCTACAAACAAATCATTTTTTCAAACATTTGTACAAAATAATTTTTATAAATAGCTATATATGTGTAAGAAAGAGTTTTAGGTACAAGGAGAAATTTTAAAATTTTTGTGATTTTTATGTTGTGGTTTTTAGACATTTTATTTATTAACACTCACACTAAGTACGAGTTATGGCTAAAGTATATATGTAATATATACGACACCCCCCGATACTTAGCTCGAACGATGTCCTCAAAGTGATCAAAGAGCGATGAAGAAGACATAACACGTGCTTAGTATAAGGAAGTGAAAAGAAAAGCTATACTACAACGACGAATGAAAGAATAAAGTCAATAGAAGTTGGTGATTACCACTATACTTAGGATCAAGCAATCCTAAGTATAGAAGTCTGTACACAAGGGGGAAATTGAGGGTTAGAATGTATAGGGTCTACCTCCCCTATACTTAGGGTAAAATATCCCTAAGTATAGGCAGAAAAACAGAGGTAAAAAGAATCAAAAGAATAATCAAAAATCTGACACCCCCTATACTTAAGGTAAAGTACCCCTAAGTATAGCCTAATCATAAGATGCAAATGGGGTGTTAGACAAAAGAATGTGTGATATGGACATCTGGATCTATACATGGACGGAAGAAGGTGATAATCAGGCATGAGATGCAAATGATGTGAGTCAAAGACCACATCTCATGCAAAATGAATAGGGGTGACGTCAACGATCAGCAGATCATGATCTAGATATGGCTTGAGGCGCTGACCATTAACACGAAAGGTGGACTGAGATGACATCTCAGATCTGTCGATACTACCATTGTCATGCACCTTTCGGACCAGGTATGGTCCCTTCCATTTACTCTGCAATTTCCATGGAAATAATCTAAGCATGGCATTGAACAACCATACTCTCTGATATGGACCAACTGTTTATGGTTGATATGAGAATCATGCCATATCTTCACTCGCTCCTCGTATTGTAGGCTGCTCGAAAAGGTTGTATCTCTAAGCTCCTCCAAGGCTGCCAATTCAGCCTTCCTTTGATCACCTATACTCTTTGAATCCAATAATATTTCAGTGACAGCCCAAAGTGACTTAAGCTTAATCTCAACAGGTAAATGGCATGACTTGCCATAAACGAGACGAAAGGGAGACGTACCCAAAGGAGTCTTGAAGGAAGTCTGATATGCCTAGCGGACTACCTTCTATAGTATCATCTTGATCTCTCTGTTTGATACTTCAGCAAAACCATTGGTCTGGGGATGATATGGAGTGGCAACTCGATGGTCTATGCTGAACTCATTAGCAAGGGCATGTACCTTATCATTGATAAAATGAGACCCCCCGTCATATATTAGAACTCTAGGAAACCCGAACCGTGAAATGATATTCTTCCTCAAAAATCTGCAAACGGTCTTAACATCTGCGGTTCGAGCAGGAATGACCTCAACTTAACGACTCACATAATCAACAGCCAACAGAATGTACTCGAATCCCTGACTCTTAGGGAATGGACCCATGAAATCAATGCCACATGCATCAAAGACCTCACAAAAGTGAATGGGCTGCATCGACATCATATCATGTTGTCCACAGGTGCCCATCCTCTGACAGTCAGTACACCTCTTCACGAATTCATCAAAATCCTTGAAGAGGGGCCACTATAGGCCGGATTGAAGCACTTTCTGTGATGTTTTCCTCCCAGAGTAATGTCCTCCTACCTCAAGCTTGTGGTAGTATGCGAGGACGTTGTGGTGCTCCTCCTGAGGAATGCACCGATGCTGGACGCTATCCCCTTCTTCATGATAAAGGATGGGATCCTCCCAATGGTAATACTTGCCCTTCGCAAGGAAGGTCTCAAGTCATTGTCTGGGCCAACCTTGTGGAACTTTCTTGGCAACAAGATAGTTCACAATGTCGGTGTACCATGGGAGCGAGGCGATATCAAGGATCGCCTCATCTGGGAAGGTCTCTGAAATAGGATCAATCTGTTCGGATTCCTCAAGATTTTTCAAACGGGAGAGATGATCCGCCACCACATTATTGACTCTAGGCTTATCCTTAATCTCAATATTAAACTCCTAGAGTAGAAGGATCCATCTAGTCAATCTTGCTTTGGCATCCTTCTTTGCCATGAGGTACCTGATGGTAGTGTGATCTATATAGATAGTCACTTTGGATCCAAGAATATAAGATCTGAACTTGTCCAAGGCAAATACTACGGCTAGCATCTCTTTCTCTGTGACTGTATAGTTCCATTGAGCGGCATCCAATGTAAGGCTAGCGTAGTGAATGGCAAAATATGATCCGTCCCTCCTCTGTCCTAGCACGACCCCTATAGCAAAATCAGAGACATTTGTCATGATGATCTCGAATGGGAGAGACCAATCAAGCGGCTGAAGGACAGAAGCCTCAACAATTGGGTTCTTGAGAGTCTCGAATGGCGAAAGAAACTTATCATCTACAATGAACTCGGTGTCCTTCGTTAGCAGATCAGTGAGCGGTCGGGCAATCCTGCTGAAGTCGTGAATAAAACGTCAGTAGAAATCAGCATGCCCCGAAAAAGACCGCACCTGTCGCGGGTTGGACGGTGGATTGAGTTTCCTGATGATATCCACCTTGGCTGGATCAGCCTCCATGCCCCTATTGGAGATGATATGACCAAGCACCATCCCATGAGTCACCATGAAGTGACTCTTCTCCCAAGATAGAACAAGATGGACATCTATGCAGCGGTGAAGCACTCGATCTAGGCAATCAAGACAAGCATCAAACCCGTCGCCGTAGACCGAGAAGTCATCCATGAAGACCTCTAAACAGTCACCCACCATGTCTGAGAAAATGGACAACATGCACCTTTGGAATGTCGTTGGGGCGTTACATAGATCAAAGGGCATTCGTTGAAAGCATATGTCCCAAACGGACAGGTGAATATCATCTTATCCTGGTCTTCAGATGCTATGACCACCTGATTGTATCTGGAGTACCCGTCAAGGAAACAATAGTGACTCTTCATAGCTAGCCTCTCTATAATCTGATCAATAAAAAGCAGTGGGAAATGATCCTTCTTGGTGGTCTGATTCAATCATCTGTAGTCCACACAAACCCTCCAAGAAGTGGGTACTTGGGTAGTGATCTCCTCTCCAGACTCACTCACAACTGTAGTGATGCCCGTCTTCTTGGGCACCACGTGTAATGGACTAACCCACTTGGAGTCGGAGATGGGGTAGATAAAATCGGTGCTCCACCATTTTGATATCTCTTTCATAACCACTTCTCAAATATTCAGGTTCAACCATCGTTGGAACTCTCGCGATGGCTTGGCATCCTCCTCGGGATAGATATGGTTGGAGCACATGTCCGGACTTATCCCCTGGAGATCAGCTACACTCCATCTTATTGCCTTGTAGTTTCTTTCAAGAACCTCCATCAATCGAGATTCTTGCTCTCCAGTCAAATCTGCTGAGATAATGACTGGGTACATCTCATGCTCACCCACAAGGAACCTATACTTCAACGACTGCGACAAAGTCTTCAGTTCTGGACAGCTGGGAGCTGGCAAATCTGGCTTCTGGAATGTCTGCGTGAAGGCTACCAGATATGAATGTGAGAAATCTCGTTGATCATAAATATCTGGTGAAGACGGCCCTACTGGTGTATCTATACTCGGTGCTGGCTCTATCTCCACCCTAGTTGCTGGTTCTGCGGGAATCAAACAAGGTAATAAGTCATCAAACTCTTCCCAGTAATTGTCTGACTCTAAGTGATATGAATTAGAATCACAAGATATATACTCTGCCTCGTTGTCCTAAACATGGTCTTCAGCCTCAAAAGTGTCCTTTGCCAAGAGTGTGCTCTCCGAACTCTCCTCTGCTAGAAGCTATGAATTTGTGGCATCTGAAGGTGAGAGAAGGGCTCGTAAAACAGGGTCGGAGCAAGCGGCTTCATCATCAGTGATCACAAAGTCGCACTCCTGGTGGACGTCTCGCTCTGCTTCTATCATCTGCTATGCATCGCTGAACTGCTCTGAGCAAGATGAATCTCGCACTCTAGTCTCATCGATCGTCTCTATTTGTATACTCTCACCCTCGTCGCGAAAGTGCACCTTCCCACTATCATGGTCGGACACCGCCTTGGTTGTGGCCAGGAATGGACGTCCTAGAATGATGGGGGTATCACTAACCGACTCAGGGATCTCCATGTCCAACACAAAGAAGTCCACGGGGAATTTCAAGCCCTGAATTGTGATGACCACGTCCTTCAACAACCCCTTCAGTCTCTTGATAGATCTATCATCAAACTGAAGGACTGTCCTACTCTGTCGAAGAGGGTCGAACTCGAATCGGTCGAGTAAGACTGCCTGAAAGAGGTTGATGGAAGAGTCGTTGTCTCATATAGTACGATCAAATATTTGCTCATGAATGTGGCATTTGACATAGGGAGCTCTTGCATCTGGCCTCTTGGCTGGAAGACGATTCTGAATGGTGAAGCAGGTGGCACGTGTCAGCACATGGATCTCTGCTTGATGGTTCCTCTTCTTCCTGTGGATAGTAGTCTTTTCTCTCAAGTTCTTTTGGAAGAGATGGATTTGCTCGAGTGTATCCTGTAGAGTCAGTTGAATGTGGAATCTATCTATCACCTGTTGGCTGAACTCTAACCATTGGTCTCTTTTTGGATTTTCTTTTTTATTCTCCTTCGCCAAGTAGAGTGCTTGAGGGAAGGGGATGGCTGGCCCTCCTCAGATAGAGGGATAGAAACAGGTTCTTGTTGCTGAGAGGGACAGAATCCATACAAGTATCATCATGCATCACATATGGACTCGAAGATGAAGAAACCTTTCCTTTATTAATTTTTTGTTCTTTTTCATATTGTCCTGAGATACAAAAGCTGGAGGGAGCACAACTAGAATAAAAGTAGTGGCATCGGTACACCCACAGCATCGAACTTCACGGCATCAGCACCGTGCTCTGGCTCAACATCATCTGGTACGGTGGCATCAGTACCACTTGCTACATCTGGGGAAACGACGGCCTCACTACCGTCAACTAGATCAATGCCCTTGGTGGCTTTAGCACCACCGTCATCAACATCATCATTAGCGGCATCAGCACCGTTGTCCTCCTCATCTAGCGCTCCTACCTACTTGTGATGTCGTCGCTCAGACGAGGCACTGTCGGCTGGCATCCTACCGCTCCTATGTGACACAAAATCAACATCAAATGTGTATGAAGCAATGCCACCCAATAAATCACTAGGAGTGGAAGTATCTGTGAACTGTACCTGCTCAGACTTCCTCTTGAGGTTGTTCAGGTTGGACTCGATTTGAGCGGGTATGGTGGCCTTGCCCTTTATTAACTCCCCATCTCCTGGAGAAACTCGTCCATCTCCTGCCTAAAGGATGCATGTTGTCTGAGAGTAGGCAAGCTAGATCATCAAGGGTTGGGTTCTCATAGGCTGACCCACGAGAACCGGATGGGTTGCCCCGCTGGAAATGAGGTTGCTGCTGGAATTAGTGAGTGGGAGGCTGAGTGAACTGATGCTACTGAGGCTGCTGCCTCCACTGTTGTCCCTGCTGGTAGGGACGAGGACCTGGCTAGTAGTGGTATGGTGGTTGCTGGGAGTAATGTGGTTGTTGCTGTTGGCTGACTTCCCACCCTGTGTTGTAGGCTGCTGCTGCAGGGATGAGGTGCCTCTGGTAGACCATCTGAATCCGGGATGATCTCGGCGGATCCCGGATTACTGTCGTCCCATTAAATTCCATCAACAGCTCCTGCTCATACGGGGACGAGGGAAGAACTGACAGTGGCTGATCCTGCTGGTACACCACCATCTGAGTGTCCTAAGATGGTGGTGGCTGAAAATACTGTCGTTGCAACTGCTGGACTGCCTCCGCCTGGATGTGGTGTACCTGTCGGTACTTGGAGGAGTGTTGGGAAGAGCTGCTGCTACAAGGATCAGCCAGTGACCTGAAATGGAGATGAGAAGTCGTCTATGCCTCCTGGAGACACATGATCTGGGTCTTTAGGTCACTCGAAGTCTGTGCCAACTGATCGATCTGTGTCAAGCCCTGGCACTGCTTCTTCTCGATAATCTCTATGCAGTCCAGCTTCTCACTGATGATGCCCATGTCAGTTGTTGAAGACTGCCTGTGTTACTGCTGAGGAAGAAGTAGATACATTTGCATCAACCCTCGTTATCCTCTGATAGGACACGGCCTGTGGAAGGGGCTTCCCATGTGTATAGACCCTGGTCTGGGACATCATAGTTCTCAGCCATCTCCTCATAGATGGCCCAGACCTGGTCCTCATCCTTGGCGAAGTAGGAGCCCCCACAAGAAGCATTAACAAGCCCTTGCAGCTCCGATGTCAGCCCACAAAAGGAGAAACTCTGCACTAAGTTGGGCTTGGATATATCATGGTGTGGACACCGATCGATGATCTCACGAAATCGATCCCATGCCACATGGAACTACTCATTGGGGATCATAGTGAAGTTGTTGATCAGAAACCTTGTTGCATTGGTCCGGTCGAGTGGATAGTACTTGGTCAAGTACTCAGTCTAGAGGTGCTCCCAGGTAGTCACATATCTCCCTAAATGCTTCAGCCTGCATGTTGTTCTATCAACGAGGGAGAATAGAAAAGATATCATCTTTATGGTATCCTCATCTACAAATATGTTGTGGACCGTGCTGCAGATCATCTCAAACTCCTACAAGTGCAGATGCGACTCCTGAGTGGCAAGCCCATGGAATTTGGGAAAAGCTGAATGGTCTGGGGGCCGAGCTTGAAGTCACCCAGAATTGCCAGAAGCTAGATCCAACGGTGTGTAAGGATTGCACCAGGGTTGTGCAACACCCTCATCATCCTGGCGGGTCTGGCTAGCTCCTGTGGCTCTTCTAGTTGTCCTCCTGCTCCTCCTCCAGCCTCTGGTATCTCTCCACTAGCTGCTCGGTGTGGCTCTCCTCTATCAGCTCGCTTCTGTGCTAACTCTCAACGCACCTCGGCCACAAATGCTCCCTGATCCCGAATATGTCATTGCATCATCTCAAGGGAGGCTAAGAGTGTGTTATTGATGGCACCCTGATCCAAAATGTACGTAGAATTCTGGGGCACCTTAGGATTAGAAGAAGGGCGGTCAAGGGGGAATAGGGCGGAAGCAAACTCAGGTTCAGAGAGCAGGTCTAGGCTCCCTAGAACCTCCCTAGATGAGTGGGTCGGAGTGCTCAAGAGCGGTGCTGTCAAAGGCAGACTAAGGGACCTATGGCCCATCATCGTGATATGGGAATAGTGCGGATGAGATCTGGATGCAAACAAGATCAGCAGTCAAACCCCCAATTCACCTACTCAACACGAGAGCTGGTGACCGTAAAGGTTCGGTCGTTTATCTTGTCGATTTTATCTAAGTGATAATTCAGTCTTGCAGAGCGATTAAGCGAGCTGGTAGGAACCCAATGCTCCCAAGAGACTGACCCAATCCCAAAGCTAGATCTTTCCCAGCCAGTACAAGTTGCGTACTCTTTACCGGCTACCCGATCAACTCGCTCTGCTAAGTACGTCGTGGCCCGCTTTACTGGATACCGGAGAGGTCCTCATTGGAGAACGACTAACCCTAAGACCAGTAGTCTAACAAGAGTTCAGGTGTGGCTCTAGCCTAGTGTGCAGGTCACTCTCTCGTGCAAGCAACCCGAATAAGGAGGGGATGACTCTCTGAAGACGCAAAATCCAACAGGCTAAGAGATGTAAATAAATATCACAATTGCTGTTGTTCTCAACCACTCAAACCGGTCAACGAGAAAAATAATTTTAAACCACTTAAAGAAAATATCAAACAATCAAATGTAAATGTAAGTTTGGTTTCGCTATTCTATTTACATGGTATAGCGACCATGGTCGAACACAAGGAGCACGATTTAAAAACTCACTAGTCAAATTTATAAAATAATTTTTAGTGGTTTTTTAATTTTTATTTTTTATTTTCAAATGAAGAACAAGGAATAAAACACACACACCACACTCTTTTTAATTATTTAAGAATGTTCAAAAAAAGTACAGAAAAATCTAGAGAAAATCTTTTTGTGTTTTATATGTTTTAAAATATTTTTGGTAATTTTTTCGAATTTTTCTGATGTTTTTGTAATTTTATAAAAATCAAACAGTGAAAAATAAGGGAAACAGTGCACAGCCAAGAGTATTTTGCAACTTAAAAATACCTTAATACCCAATACTCCTGGAAACTATTTTTATGCTAAAGACCAATTAAATATCTACAAACAGAGAATTTGTTCAGATTTTTTGGATTTTTCTTTAATTTTCTACATTTTTTAAGTTTTTTCATTTTTCATAATTTTTTGAGTTTTATAAATGACCTAAGCATAAAAATTGGAAACAAATTAAAAAACTACAAAACACGCTTACAATAATTTTTTTGGAATATGTAGGCTAATTTTCGGATTTTTATGAATTTTCTAATTTTAGGTAAGAAAAAAGACATTATTTTTTTATTTTTTAAATATATCAAAAGTCAACAAAATGCTATGAATATTTTATACAATGTTTAGACTAAGTCAACAAATTTTTTATGAATTTTCTTCTCACGGGCGGCGTGACGGACAAAGTGGAGGCGGCGCAGCACCGCGCGAAGGCGGAGAGAGCGTGCGGTCGCTGGGGGCGACGGTTGGAGGAGGCGCACAGCACTGCTGGATGGCAGCGGTTCGAGTCAGCTTCGTGGGGCGTGGGCGACCGCCGCGGAAGGCGAATGTGGCAAGGGAGCTCGGTAGTGGGGACGAGCCGCAAGCGGAGCAACGCCTGGGCAGTCGCAGGGGGAGCGTCTGGTTGGAGGTTGCAGGCCACGGAGGTTGGCTGGTGCGGGGCGAGGATCGGGCGGAGATCTGGCACGGAGGGGCACGCCCGCCTCGTGGGGGCGGGGGACTGTGAGGACGCGGAGCAGCGGGGTGCCCACGCGGCAGCACCGCGGTGACGTGGTAGATGTGGTGGCCCGCACGGCCCCCTGCGACAGAGGGGAAAATCTGGAGGTCGGTGGAGGTGCGTCCCGGCAACGACGGAGGTGCCACGGGACATGCGTCGGTGCACGGGAGGTGGAGAGGCGGTGCGGAGTCAGGGTCGCAGGTGCGCCTGGAGAAATTTTTTGTTTTTGTTTTTGTTTTTTAATTTTTTTTGTTTTTATTTTTTATGTTTTTTTATGCAAACAAAGATAGTAAAGAAAAGTTTTTTAATTTTTTTTATGAAACAGAACAAAAACAATAAAATATTTCTTTTATTTTTTTCTATTATTTTAACCTGTAAAGCAAAGATTAGAGACAAAAACAAATATATTTTTTATCTTTCCTGCAAAAACAAATATGAGAGAAATAGGAGAAATAATTATATGTTTTTTTATTTATACACAAAATAGGAGGGGTGAATGATATGGATCTTGTGTGGAGCGGAAGATAGATCCGTGGCTCCGGTCACCGTGCATGACCGGAGGTGATAGATTATGTGGGGTAGAACGTGAAATGTAGGGATAGAAAAATGATATAGAAAATCGGTGTCGGACGTGGATTATGTTTGGTGAAATTTTGGGATTTTTTTAAGATATAAAAACTAATAAATTGGGAGCAAAAATACAACCTACGATTTATCCTAAAGAAAAAGACAAGAAATAAAATGGATCTCACCTTGGGGTCGAAAATGCTGTGATGGCCTCAACGAAGGCCGATGCACTGTCACCGAACGACCCGCAGGCTGGGCACCCTTCTTCAACAAGATGGCTCACGGAGATCGGGCTCCACCAAAAGTTGATCAAGCGTGAATGAGGGAGGAAGGAGCCAATAAAAAGAGAAAAAAATCAAATAAGAAAAGAATGTACAAAAGGGGAAGGTGTTTGTTGTGAGATTTAATTAATTAATTAATTAATTACAAAATTCAGAATTAAATAAATTAAATTAATTAATTAACTACAAATTAATTAGCCACCTTAATGGTGGCCATTTAAGGTATGGAATAATATCTTATATAAAAGGCTTGTTTTAAATCAAATAATGAATCAAATAATTAAATATAAATACCAAATTCGTAATTAAATTAAATTAATTAATTAATGTTATATATTTAATTTTTTGTGATTTTTATATAAGGAAGTTAGTGGTATACAAATATTATGTACATATAATACAATATACACATGTACAAATAAGGAAATAAATTTTATATCTTTTTTAAATTTTTTAAATTTTTTTATATTTTATTTTTAATGGAAATAATATTTGCAATTATGTACATTATGTATATAAAAATAAATATGAAAATATATACAATAAATAATGGTGAAACTGCACAAAACACCCCAGAAAACTAACTTTTTAATCGTAACTCCAAAAATTATGAAACCACGGCCATTTGAAAGATAATTTAATTTAGAGTATAATGGAAGTGATTTTGATTCAATTTGAATTCGTATGGAGATGGAATCGGTATTTCAATTATTATTTGACAACTTTTTTGGGTATGATTATTTGTAATATGTACATTATTTTATTTCATAATTATTATTATTTACAACATATTTTTACAACTTTTGTTTACAAAAATAATTAATTTAAAGTTAATTTATGTACAAATAAAATAATGTAAGTTTTGCACAAATATACAGGAAAAATATTTACAAAATATTTTTTTGGATTTTTTGATTAAAGACCCTATCTCCCCTACTTTATTCATGGTCGATCATGTCAAGTCTTGACCTTCTCTTGGGGTTCGGGTCAGTCTGTATTTATTACATAAATTCATACTTTATTTTTTTTTCTTTTTCTTTTCTTCTTTATTCTTTTATTTATATACAAAAAGTGTTAAAATGCATATTTAACAAATGCATGCAAAATGGTAAATTCATGGAATTAGTGGGTATTTACAGGTGTTTGAATACGGAATTGAAGCTAAAATAAAAGAATAAATGCGATGAGTTGTGGATCACTCTCCCAAAATAGATTTTTAAGTGAGGTGTCTTTTAAGATCAAGTTTGCATTAACAATCATAATTTTATGATTTTCACTTTTTATGTTTTTTCAATAACAAACAATACCTGACGAATTTTTCGATCTCCTGATTATTTTAAGTCCAAAAACAGGAGAAGAAGTCGAAAAAGCCGATGCGTGATTCAAACACTATGATGCATGCAAAGTAAGAAAGTCGTACCTGACTCCAGCACTCTACATGCAGGGTGATTCGCGCATAAATTTAAAGATAGAAATTAAACTAATCAAAATGATGCAAGAAGTAAACAGCCTTGAACAAGCAATTTTTACAGATCGTGAAGCACAATAGTTAATTGATTAGAGAGAGGTCGATGTCCAGTCTCGGATGTTGATCGGTGTCCAGTACAACGGATCATGCACACGCTATATACGGACTCTAGCGACACATGACCTCTCAATCAATCAAGATAACTTTTTATTATGGATTATTAATAAGATTCAATTACGAACTATAGGTGCAAGCAGTCTATTAGGGATTGGGCCTTAAATTATTTACATCACAATCAATGAAATTCCAAAATCTAAGGGCCAAATTCTTCGAGAATCAAAGAGAAAAATGGCGGTCAAAACAAAACCGGTGAAAACCACGGTGAGGTCCCCCAAGTACATCGGTGCTCGGTGAAATAGGCCCCGATAAGCCTTAAGTGTCCAGAAAAGTCTGAGAGTCTTGTATTATTACAATAATAATAATTAGTGTTGGAAAGAAAAGCTAACTACTCTATATAATCTCTAAAAGCTACAATCGCCTTCTGCTTTGCTTCTGCTCCTCATCAGGCACGTGTGTCCTCCAAGGTATCCTTAGGCGGTTCCTCGCACAAAAAGAGAAATAGAAAATGGATTAGAGAGAAGTTATAACAAATAGAGACAAAATAGGCAGAAAATCTGAAAAGACTACTAAGTTGTGCTCCCCGACAACGGCGCCATTCTGGTGAGCGACCAGCCAACTAGGATTAAGTGTCAAAGTAAATCAAGGTCGTTGTGACCCCAATCATCGAATCGGACTCAACAAGAAAAATTGAGATCCACTCAATCAAACAGATAAAGCAAGCAATACAATGTAAGCGGGCTCCGCTATTTTATCTTAACATGGTATAGCGACCAGGGACGAACTCAAGGAGCACGAGTAAAACCTACGAAGTAGTCATAAGCAGACAAATAAAAGCATATTTTTGTAATTTTTAATTTTACAAAAAAAATTATATTTTTAAAATAAGAAAAGGCAAGCAAGAGAAATAAAGCAATAAAGCACTAAAGCAAGCCTTCATAATTTTTATTAAGGTTAAAAATGCTTAAAAATCAGAAACAAATTTTTTTATGTTTTTTTAAATATTCACATGTTTTTGGTAATTTTATAGGATTTTTCCAAATTTTTTTGTGAATTAGAAAAGGTATTTTTACCCGACAGACCCTATAAACTTTGCCAATTACCTCTACGACCTTTTGCACAACGTAATTACCCTATCAACCCTAAAAATTACCCCAAGAACCCTCAGTTGCTTCAAATAGATTAACCGGAGGGTTCATGGGGTAAGAGTTGGCAAGTTTGCGGGGTCGAGGGGGGGATTACGTTATTTCAAAGGTCGTAGAGGTAATTGGCAAAGTTTATAGGATCTGCCGGGTAAAAATCCCTTTATAAAAATCAAACAACAGCAAGAAGGGGAAACAATGTACAGCATGGACTAAAAGGAAAATTTAAAATACTAAAAATGCCATAATTCCTGATTGTGATTTTTATGAAGAAGTAAATAAAAATGTCTAACAACAGAAACTGAAATCTTTTTTTTGAATTTTTTAGAATTTTTAATAATTTTTATAAGTTTTTAAGGGTTTTGTGATTTTTAGTGTTTTTATAATGATTTTTAAAACAGAAATGTTACTAAAATTAAAGCACGCAAAGACGAGCACATGCTATTTTTTGTGATTTTTAAAATAGATTTTATAATTTATATGTATTTTAAAAAATAGATAGAGCAATTTTTAGGTGTTTTTATTTTTAGAAAATATCAAATAAAATTAAATTAATTCACAAAAATTACCATAAATATTACGTGTTAGCAAGAGCTAACAGTATTTTTTGTGGAATTTTTTGGAGTTAATTAGGTATTTATTTGATTAAAAACAAGTCAAACAGCAAGTAGGGACCTAAATGCAATTATACTAAAGTTTCCAGACCAATAGATAACATGTATAAAAAGCTCAGGGTCAATTTTGCAAAATGTTTAGGATATTCATGCACATGCTCAAAAACTCACGCACATGGGTATATGTACAATTATCAGAAAAGTTCAATCCAAAACAAAACATTCATATAGTTCAGGAAAAAGCATGCAAATAACCCATAAAATCATGTAAACATGCACGTATCTCGGGTTCGGAAGGACTAAAATGCAAATACTAAAAATATAAGGTCCAAACTGTAAAATAATTGTACTACAACTTTATTCTCTGGACTAACTAAGAAAGCATTAAAGTATGGGAAAAAATATGCAATATACCCTGAAGCACGTGAGGCGCACGTGATGGCTCTGACGGTCCTGATCATCTCCTACGAAAAGATCTAATGGTGGATGGAATGTCAGAGACGTGCGGCTGTGTCGCTGTGATGCTCAGCTACAGTGTAGATCTGTCGGCTCTGAAAATGGATAGGACGTGCGGTGCAGATCTGGTGACTGTTCTCATCGACCGTTAAGGATGAAGCATGGCGTACGGTCAAGATCAAATCTGGAAAGTTGGTCTCCTCATCGACGATGGAGGGAATATCTAGAAGAACTCATCGGGGATTAGCTTCAATGGAGGAGGGATCAAGATCCACTACTCCGATGAAGGATCAGAGGAGTCCTGCATCATCGTGGAAGTGGTCCGCGTCTAGTAGAAGGTTCTGATGGAGGAACTAACGATCAGACGTGATGGACGAGGGACCTCCGCCTGGAACTGCTCCCCCGGGTAGCTGGACCTCCAATAGAAGCTCCTATCACGCTAGGGTACCTGCGAGGGATAGAAGGACTCGAGGCGAAGCTCCGATCTAGGTTATTGAAGATGGAAGTGAAAGAAGCGAAGGTGGATGGGATTTGATCTCCGGAGGGGCGATAGAGGGAGATCTTAGACTTAATCTCGACTTGAGGGTTGAGTGCAAGGGAGATCAGATTGCGGTGCGAGATGGGGGATGAGGTGAGGTTTCGATGTGAACGGTCGTGGGGATAAGATGGGGCTCCGACCTGGGTGGTCGGAGCAGATGAACTACGGCGGTGTCGAATGAAAAGATTCGAAGGAACTGGGAAATGAAGTCAAAAGTAGTGTTACCTGAAGGTTGGAACATGTTCCTAAACTTCAGGTGAAGAGGGTCGTCGGGGTAGTGGCCTTGACCTCGCTAGGAAAGGCCGGGAGGCTAAACGCGGAGAAGCTCTCCGACCACATAGCTGAGCTACTGATTCAGGCCACCAAACTCCGCTCTAGAGGTGTCTCCCAGTTGTTGTCACTTAGCTAGGGATGTCTAAGGGTGAAGGGAGGGGCGAGGAACGAGTTACAGCGCTGGGAAGTGAAGGCGAGCTTATATAGCCGACTCTAGGTGCCTCCAAAGATCGAGCGATAGTGTACAACCCTAGGAAGATCCGCACCTTCCTATGGGTCTGCGAGGATCATGAATCCTAGAAGAAATCAGGGTGAGAGGTGGCTAGAATCGGGCTAAAAAAAGGGGAGAAGGAGGTCTGGCAAAGCGAATCGGGTCAGGTCAGCCCAAGGAGGCGACGTTGACCTGGGTCAACATCCCTGACGTGGCCCAATCAGAAGGGGTGTAGAATAAGGAGGAGATACGCTACATGACAAAATAGAAGAGAAAAATAAAGATAATTACATAAAAAATAATAAATGAATTTAAATGAAAAAATGAATAAAATGAAAAATGTTTATTATTTTCAAGGAATTTTTCTATAATTTTTAATTATTTTTATGAAAAATAAATTAATGTATATACACTATATAGTATTATATACAGGTATAATATACCTATGTATTATGTACAAATAGTTTTATTTTATTATTTTTACATGAATACCCCTAATTTTATATTTTATTTATTTTCAACATAATTTTAGGAGTACAAAATAATTTTTGTTTTATTTTTATGGATTATTTACAGATATAAAATAAATGGTAATTGTGTTATATATACATGTATTATGTACAACACAGAGTAGGCCCTATCTCTCTCTACTTATTTTATTGGGCGGTCAAGTCAAGGCTTGACCTTCTCTTAGAGTTCGGGTCACTCTGTATTTATTCTAAATACCTCTTTCCTTTTTTTCTTTATTCTTTTATTTTTGCACAAATACATGTTAATTATACAATATTAACACATGCATGTTGATTGTTATGTTGTTGTATTTACACCTATTTACATGCTGATTTGCCAAGATAAATAGCTAAAATAAAAGAATAAATAGTGAGAATCAGTGATTCATCAATCGGTAGGAGAGAATGACTGAGGAGGAGCAGGAGTAGAAGACCGCATTTTCTTCCTAGTTTTTTTAAGTCATTTTTATTCCATTATTCTTGTAATTAATTTGTATATATTTTTGGCACTTGTTTTTTTTCATTTTTCCGTAAAGCCATTAGACACTTTGAAATTGTTCGAGATATGTTCCACCAAGTGTTGGTGCACTTGAGGGATCACATCGTGGTTTCATTTTCTTTGCCTTCTTCTTTTATTCCTCCCTATTTTCCCTATTTTTCTTTTTGTTTCACGTGATTTAAGTTTTCTGACTTTATTTTTATTTATTTTGTGTACTTGAGCCCCTAGATTTAGGTTTTTATTATCTTAATTGAGTCGGGTAAATAATAGATCCAAACACTTAATATACTTCATGTTCCTATTAGTCATTTCGATTTGGATTTAGTCAAATTAACTTGGTTATTCTCGATAATAGAAGTTCATGCTAGGATGGTTCTGAATTTGTATTTAATATAAGTTAGATTTATTTTATATGCACAGATCATTTTGCATGTAGATTGTTGGAGCAAGATGCACATTCTATCTCATGCATGCATCATTGATTTCACACCATCAGTTTTTCTGACTTCTTCCCTTGATTTTCTAGAATTAGGAATAAAGGAATTAGAAAAACTATTAGGCAATTTTATATGAGATAAAAATGGGACTCCTAATTATACTCGACCCTTAAAGAAACATAACAATTTAATTTGTATTAGGGAGAGTAACCTCCCCATTGATCATAGGTACTTACCTCCAAACAGAATGGGTGAGGACATAGCCCTAAAGATGGAGCTAAAAATCCCTGGACTTATGCCCTAACCACATGTGTATCACTAACAAGTCTGAGAATACCATTTTTAATTAATGGGAATTAATGCATGAATAAATTAATTTGTCGTTTCTTTGGTGGATAATCAGAATCAATCAAGAAATAACTGCTTAATTATTTAATTCAATTTTTAATCGAGCGATTTTATATTTATTTGTCCTGGGCATGCCCCATGGTCGAACTCGAATAGGCAAAGGAACAATCTAGGTTTAAGTCTATCAAGTTAATGCACAATTTTTGAGATGAAATATTTTTGGTATTTTTTATGCAATTTGTGAATGCAAATGAAAATATGATCAATTTTAAGGACTAGAAAATTAATGGCAATCAAGCGATGTCCAAAAATTACAAAACTTGCCAAGATGTGAGTAATGATGAAATATATGCATCATAATTTTTTTGGAATTTTCAGATGCAATATGAATATTCAATGAACTAATTAATGCAAACAAGGTAAATTTCAATAATTAGTTATAATAAATATTAAATGTCTTTATTTTTAGGAAATAAAATTATCCAAGATATATAGATAAGTGAAATATCCTTGAAAAATCCTAAACCCAAAAATATTGAGTTTAATACCTATTAAAAATCAATTACTGAAATACACAAAATGATTTTTATAAAGCAAAATATGCATGTCAAATGCAATTATTTTTGGGCACAATGTGAAATATAATTCTACTATCCATGAATTTTTGGTCATTTTCCGAGCAATGGTTGATATTATATGAATTATTGAGCACAAATTGGGCAAAATATGTGATTTCTCACAGAAACAATTATTAAAAATCTACCACAGAGCATCAAAATATAAAGATCATGCCATAATGTAGAGAATTAATTGAGGACTAAAGTGAAATTTTTTTAATAATAAAATGATGCAATAATGATGTTTAAAATAAAGGAAGTATCTAGAATTCTGTTTGTAATAGTACAATAATTAAATAAAAAGAAAATGTAGTCGAAGGGACTAAGAATGAATTACAGAACCCAGGGGGCTTCTGGAAAATTTCCAAGGGGTACGTGCACAGCACATGTCCTTGGTAGAGAAGATCGTCTGGTGATTGATGGAAAGTAGAGGGCTTCTTCTGCAAATTTCCCCTTAGCGAGGTGGTTTTAGAGAAGGAGAGAATCTTCGATGGTATCCTTGTAAAAGATCCCTCCCATCACATGGACCTCACGTGGGGAGGGCCTCAGGTACGGCCCCTGGAGGCGTGCAAGCAGCTGGCTTGGCGGAGCGAAGGTGGAGGAGCTCGGTGGGGCAATGAGGCAGTGCGAACTCTGATCGAAGCAGAGAAGCGGCTTCAGCGTAGGCTTCATCAGGCGAAGGGGACCTTGGGGCCCCTGGAAGATGTAGTAGTAGAGAGGTCCCCCCCTCTTTGTCGGAGGTCGAAGAAGGTGTAGGGAGGAGCTTCTCCGGAGCCTGATGAAGAATTGAAGGCGTGTCCCTACGTAGAAAATGGGAGTGGTGCTCCGGTGAGTGGAGTAGGGCGATGAAGGCAATGAATTGTAGTCGAAGATCGGTGGTTTTGCGATGGTGTACGGTGGTGCTAGTAGCAGGTTCGATAGCTTGGAACCAGAGATGGGATGTCACTTGGGAGGCAGATTGGAACGAGGGCACTACCCTCGGACCTTGCCGGTGTGCGGGAGGAAGGGCATTGTCATCGCCCTCCTTAGCTTTTGGTTCAATCGGGGGATAAAGACCGGAGGTTGGAGGTGCGAGTCGTTAAATAGGAGAGAGGTGAGGTGGTGGTGGCTATGGAGGGAAGGTCGAGATTATACGAGGGGTTGAGTGATACCACGAGGGATTTGACGAAGATTTGATTGTCAATGGAGATTGGGGGGATCAATCGGGTGCAGTCGGCGAGGTGATGATTTGGAAAGAGGAGGAGGTCGGTCATAGATTGAAAGGGGGTCGGAGATCGGGTTGGATCGCGTGATGGCAGCGGAGACCGATCCACGACGGAGGCAAATAAGGAAAAGGGCGGCGAGATTGGGACGAAGGAGATGGAGCACGATGGTCGTCCAATCGATCGAGATCGGACGACCAAGATGTTGCCATGAGGTGCTTGTTTTATTATTTTTATTTTTATTTTTAATTTTATATTTTAATTAACTTTTTAAATTGTTTTAAATAAATAAATGAAATTTAAATGCAAAAAATGAATGACAAGTGGCAGCTCCAGGAGCAGCCACGTGTCAGCTCCAGAAAATCATAAAATAAAAAAAAGCGAAAAGAAATATCAAACAAACTCAGATCAAAAAAAATTCACAAAAGTTTCTTGTCTCGATGTGATCTACACCTTTCATGAAGATACCAAAACCAAATAGGTCATTTGAATAAGGGGTACTTTTGTGGTGCTCTATGTGTATAAAATACTGGATCTTTTGGGTTTTGTAATTTTTATCATTTTTAAATAAAATAAAAATCAACAAAAATATCATAAAATCATATACAAATATTTACACATTAATTATTTTTTTGGATTTTTATTAATTGAGAAAATAAAATAAAGTACGAAAAAGATGACTTTTGTACGGACTATTAGTGAACACTCAGACTTGGCTCATTTCTTTGATTTTGGTTTTATTTTAGGTTTGAATTTTTAAGCATTTTAATAATAATTTTGTCAAAGAAAATAAATGAAAAGAAATAAATTAAAAAGAGTCATATATGTACATAAAATAATAGATCAAAATCGGGTAAAGTACACGATGTACAAAAGAGGCCCAAAACCCAACTTTCACATATAAGCTCCGATTCACTTGAACTTGGTCTCGATTTGAAGATAATTGAATGTATATTAGTTTAAAAGTTAGTAGGATTAAATCAGACACTCTTTGAGGAAGATATCAACATTTTAGTCTGACCATCCTACAATTAGGGTTTGAGTTTGTGGTCCACTTATTCCTGTCAGTGATTTTTTTTTGTATTTTTCCTTTATTCTTGTTAGTATTATGTACACAATGGAGGTAGTTTCAGGTGATTTGGAGTTAGCATGAATAAATTAAAAATCAAGGAAGTTAGCTTATTTTACAAGTCGATTGGGCTGGGATTTTTGGCTTCTTATTTTATGCAATTATGAGTGATATAATGCAATTATTACTTGTACATACATGAATGCTAATTATGCAAGATAGTGGATAAAATGTAGATGAATTTTGGGGAACTAGCTTAATTAATCTCTTTTAGAGTGACGAATCACATATTCATCAGCCCCCTATACTTAAACCATACTCGTCCCCAAGCATTTACAGAAATGAAATGAGGCGAAATGAGATTGGCTTCCATACCAAGATCATGAGCAAAATGTGAAAATGGAGCTAGACCTGACCTTTTGATTATTAGTTTAGCGGAACTCTGTGAGAATTAGGGTTTTAAAATCAACAGCCTCCAAGTTATACACATCATTGTCACAGTTTCAGCTCAGAAGTCATCTTAGATCAATCCCCTTCCCAAAGTATATCCCATAAACATTTAACAATTGACTCACGTGTGCGAAAGGTTTTAGCTCTTCCCATCAAGAATGCCAGACTACCATGTAGACCTCTCCTCCAATAACTCATCCTCTAAAGAGTCAGATATTTCCTTCTAAGGTTTGTCGTGTTGTGTTCACAATCGAAAAGGAGGAGAAATTTAGAAGAAAGGGAAAAGAACTAGATGGTGACCACTGTAGTCACCTCTCCTTATGTAGCCATCCAGTTTACAATTCTCCACCAAGATATGCAGGTTGTCTTGAAGCTTGGACTTTTTTGATCAAATAGTTATTTGGTAGTTGGCTTCTTTTTGTTTGGATTTTTGGTAGCTCTGCGTGGATCTTGTTGTGCCCCTACGGATATGGAATCTTTTTTCCATACATGTTTTGGAGTCTTAGAAAAAATTGTACGCAGTCATCCATCCCTTATCTGAAGCTTTATTTCAACCCGTACTCCGATCGTTGGATGTCCATGCTACTAGAAAAGAGACTCACAGAGTCTTCCAACACCCCCTCTGAGTTGAGCTAAGTACATAGTGCGAGAGTAAAAATTAATTCCCTATTCAAGAGTTGTACCGAGAATGAGGCGACCATGTTAGATACTAAGAGTCAAATTCTGCACATTGTCATGTGGAACTCGAAAAATTAAGTCAAAGATCTGAAGCTTCTAAAATCCTCTTTCTCGATGAAGTTCCTCTGAAAATTAGGTGGATTAAGGTCAAGTCAAGATGACTCTCGGTTTCTGCTCATAACCCGGTTCAGAACCCAAGGGCTTTTCACTAATGTTGGATGAAGTGCAGATGCGTGAAATGCAAATAAGTTTTTTAATGAGATTTTTAATGCCTTTTTTAAATGCAAGAGAGAATTTTTTTCAAAAAAAGAATAAGAAGCCATTTTTTTCAAAATTTTTGTTACACATGTAGTGTTAGTTGCAAATCACAAAGTTAGTTTTTGTGTGTATATATATATATTGAATTTTTAACAGGTTAGTTACCCACCCCGTAAATAAAATATATACTTACGTGAAAGTATGAGATATGGGTAAAATATATACAGAGTATATACACCCCCTATACTTAGAGAGTACTATGTCCTCAGAGAACAAGAAGTGCAGAGAAGACATAGCTCGGACTAAGCATACGAGAGTGAAAAAGAAAAAGAAAGATAGAAAAAGAAGTCGGCCTGCCCCCCTATACTTAGGTTGTGGATAGTCTAAGTATAGAAGGGTGAAAAATGAGGCAGACGAGGATGTAAGGTTTGAATGAGGAGAGTATATACAGCGGCATCGGGTTCCCCTATACTTAGGCTATGGTCAGCCTAAGTGTGGAAGACGGGTGGGGATGGGGGCAGAAGGGGATGAAGAGAGTGGAATATACATATGGCATTTGTCCCCCCATACTTAGGCATTGGCCTAAGTAGAGGAAGAAGAAGTACAAGGGAACCAATAGGGTTGGGAGGGGAGGGTACCGATGATTAAGGAGGTTTTCGGCAGATCTTTTTGTGAGCCTGTGGGGGTAGGTCATAATGATTGAAAGAAGATGAAGCAAACGAGTCCCAGCTATCATCAGTGTTATCCTCGGAATAGTAATACTTGAAGGTAGATGTACCCCAAATATTCTTATTTTTAAGTTTCTTTATCAAGATGTGCTTAGTCTTGTGGTCAATTGCCTCATCCTTGGATGATGAATATTATGAAGCACCAATCTCAATATGGTCATAAGAGATTATTCTAGTATATTTAATGAGATCGGGAGAGTCGACTCTCAAGGAATAGTAGTGAGGGGCAGAAGTCGTCCAACGGGAGTCGACATTTGGTTGCTTGCTTAGATAGGGCATCAGGGTTAATGAACTAAGCCCACTCATAAAGATCAACTTATATGGATCTAATGAGAAATTATCAGAAGATTCCTTTTCTGGCATGTCGAATGCAACTTTCTTAGTTGGCTACCAGATAACTAACTAGATAAAGGAGCAGCCGGAATGTGCACTTTGGTCAGCACTATCTGTGAAGGTGTGGGTCCTTGGAGTGAGGTGCTGACAATCAGGTCTTCATATGAATAACCATTTAAATATTCCTCCCTAGTCATCGGACGTCCCTCCTATTTGTTCTCAATTAATTTGACATTGGTGCATTCCTGTGTCGGGTTGATTTGATATGAATGACATTGGTGTGGGTCCTTGGAGGAGGTCTTATCTGACACAAGGTTATCCCATGCTTGTATGTCATTATCATAAGCACCAATATATGGTAAAGGTATTGTATCAAGTGTTCTTCCATAGGATTTGTCATGACAGTGGTTGAGGTGCAAGTAGCGGGGTATGGGAGGATGGGATGAGTCTATGATCCATTGGTCAGCTCAACAGTCGTTATCTCATGTGTAGCAGCGGGGTAGGGCTCTTCTATCGCTTGATGGTTACAGCTATTAATGACTTTGTGGGTTGCCTTTTAATATCGTGTTTCCTGAAAGATTGGATGAGATCGATGTGCTCCCAATGCGGTAAAATTGATTTCCCAAGTCTTGCACTCTATAATGCCTTAGCTAAGGCTAAGAATGGCTTTCTGAGAATGATTGGAGACTGGGTGAACTCTCCTTGATGTTCAATATCAATGATCGTGAAGTCCACCTTGACCGAAGCACCTCGGAATGTAAGGATGACTAAAATTATTCCTCTCGATTATTTTATAGATCAATCTGCTTGTTGAACGATCTGTCTTGATTTCTTGATTGGTCCACGTTTGAGCTTGTCAAACACGGAGGTCGAGAGTATGTTAATTGGTGAGTCATCATCGATTCGAGCATAGGTGAATGTTTTGTCTTTGATTCCTTAATCAAATCAAGGCAACCACTACACTCTTCAGCTCTTGGTCTTTCTTCTCATAACCAAAGAGGTGGCCATTGACAATATATGTCTTTCAATCCTTGTTCTCTTCCTATCTGACTTTTTCGATGTCAATTTACCCTTCACAAAACTTTTAAGGTCGGGGAAGTATTCAATGACCTGAATTAAGAGAAGTTCAAAAATCAATTTCTTTATATCCAGTGCTTCCCTCATAGTACGGTCCTGTTGAGCAAGGAATTTCTGGGGTTTTAAATATGAAATAAACGTGATGTCATCGCAACCCAATAATCCCTCAACAAAAAATATGTTGATTCTCAAGCCAAAATAAATACAAAAATATAACACGTTATTACCTGTATAGCAAACATGATCGAACTCAGGGAGGCTACAAAATCTCGAGGGTTATTAAGTCAATGAAAGGATCAATGAAATAAAGAAGGAATCTCAATGTACACTATGCTTGGTTTTCTTTTTTTAATTTATGATTCTTCATTATTTTTTATTTTATAAATTTCATATTTTCTATTTTTTTAGTTTTAGTGGTTTTTAGTTTTGCAAATTTTTTATTTTTCAAGAAAATAATTTCCAAAGAAAGTTTATATATAAAAATAAAGAAGGGTTATATATTATTTTAAAAATATAGTAATTGATCAAAAAGGTCAAAATAAAATGTTTGTGTGTTTTATACTTTTTCTAATATTTTTGATGATTTTTCAAGTTTTTAGAGATTTTCTAAAAAATCAGAAACTCAAAATAATGCTAAACATTGGACAGGTAGGGATATGTTGTGATTTAAAAATGTCAAATAAACTCAAAAATGATTGGATTTATTTTTTCTAAAAACTATAAGAAATTATATACAAATAAGAAGTCAAATAAATTTTTTTGGACTTTTCTAAATTTTCTATCTTTTTTATAAGATTTTAGATATTTTGTAATTTTATTGGGGTTTTAAAAATATTTAATGCACGAAATCTATACATGAAATACAATATACAAAAAGAAAACTATTCTAATTTTTTAGAATTTTTGACATAATGTTCGAATTTTTATGAATTTTCTAATTTCAAACAGTGAAAATGCAATGTTTTTGAATTTTTAATAATAGCAAGTGTAAATAAAATGCAATGAGAAAGTTATGCTATGAACATGCACACAGCTTGAGCAAAACTAGATTTTTGCAGAATTTATTGACTAATAAAAATATTTATTTTAACATGAGAAGTATGTAAATTAAAAACTAGATAAGCAGGGACTTAATAATATTTATTCAATGTTTATGAACTAAAATATAAGAAGAAATAAAATGTTGGACAGAAATCGTAATTTATGTAGAGAGTTGCGTGTGTCACACGTGCTTGGACTGGTGGGGTCCTTTTTACAAAATCAGGAAATCTGGGGGCTGAAATGTAAATTGCCTGAAAAAATAAAGCGGGCGCACATGCGGGGCACGTGCATCGCTAGGCTTTAAGCAGGGCTTCTTCATTTCTTCGTTCCAAAGCTAAAAGGGGGCGCGGTGGTGACGCTGGATGGCGATCGTGGACGGAGCTGCTCGATGGCAGTTTCGGAGGGTACGTGGATCTTCGTCAGCAGCATGGTCGAGCAGTGGTGCTCGAGCGTGGCGTCTAGGTTGACGACAGTAGGCCTTATGGTGGTGGAGAAGCAGCGTTCGCAGGTGGGGATTAGTGGATCTGGTGGTGCTCGAGGTTCTCCAAGTGCTGCAACGAAGGTGGTGGGGATCGACGATGGCTTTTCCTCCATTATGTCACGGTGCGCTCTAAGCTTCGTTCCTTTTCTCCCCCAAAAAGAGGGTGATGGTGGAGGATCTGGAAGGCACGGTGACTTCTCCTCTGATGTGTGGCAGTGTGCTCCAGATGAAGGTGGTGGAATAGTTGTCGATCAGTGGCAATGGAGCTTCAAGATCAGCGGTTCATGGTGAACCTCCGGTCGATGGTCGTGAAGGCGACATACGCCCTCCAGTTTCGAGCGTCGGCAGAATGGTGGTTGCTCTGCAGTGCTTGCCGGTGGCGGCGAGGAAGCGGTTGCGATGGATGCTCCAGGTGGAAGGGCTTGGTTCCAGGGAAGGTGGCGATGGCGGTGAATCTCCTAGCGGCGATGATCAGAGACGGCAGATGGAGGTGATGGGTGGCTGCTCTAGGAGGTGGATGGCGAGGTACTTGCCAGTGGTTGGCGGAGAAGGGAAGGGTGGAGGTGTCACCCAAATTTTTTGTTTTTTTGTTTTTTTTGTAAAAACGGTAACTGGTTTTTTATATTTTTTTATTTTATCATGTGTACCTGCAATAAAAAAAGGTAAATGACTCGAGCACGATGGCTTGATCCACAATAATCAAACAGAGAAAATGTGAGTGGAGGTGGATCCAACGAGGTGGACGAATGGATCCGAATCTCCAACCACCGTACGTGGTCGGAGGTGCATGGTTGTGTGAGGTAGAATAGAAATGTAGAGATCACAAAGATGACATGGATGATTAGATCGGTTTAGAATTAGATCGAATAGTTTTGAACAATGATTAGCAATCACGAATTAAAATCTAAATTTGACAACAAAATTGAAACTAGAAATTAAACCTAAAATTACCTAAATGAAAGATTGAACGAAAATGAAGTGGATCTCACCATGGGAGCAGATAAATGTCGTGATGGCCTTGACAAAGGTCAGCTCACTATCATCGGACAGCTCGAAGGATAGGCACCTTTCTGCCACAAGATGCTCTTAGAGAGTAGGCTCCTCTCACCAAAGGATTGATCAAATTGGAATGAGGGAGGAGAAGCCAAATAAATAGAAAAGAATTAAATTTCAAAATAATGAATTAATGGAGAGGGAATAAAGAGAAAGAATGCTAATGGTGGAAGTAAATTAATTAAATTAATGAATAAAATAATTTTCAAAATTATATTAATTAAAATTATAATAAATATCAATAACTTAAAGAGCCACCTTAATGGTGGGTTAATTAAAGAATTAATTAAATTATATGCATATGGTATATTATTTACATAATTAATTAATTAATTAAACCATTTTCATCATTTTATTAATTTACATAATAAACATTAGTTATTTAATTTTTTAGTGGTGTTTATGTAAGGAAATTAATTATACATATAATATATACATGTGGTACATTATACACATGGTTAAATAAGGAAATTATGTTATTTTATATTTTATATAATTTTTATTTTTTATTTTTATTTTGAATAATTATTAAAAATATTTACAATTATTTAAAAATATATTATTTATAAAAATAAACATGAATAAATAAATACAATAAATAAGTGATAAAATTGCAAAAACCACCCCAGAAAACCATCCATCAAACCGTAACTCCAAAAGTTATGAAACCAATGCCACTTTAAAGATAATTTAATTTCGATGGAAGTGAGTTTGATTCAATTCGAATTCATACGGAGCCGGAATTGGTCTTTCAAATACTATTTCACGGCTTTTTCCGAGTGTGGTTACTTTTATTCTATACATGATTTTATTTTACAAGTATTTTTATTATTTAGAAAATATTTTTATTTATAACTTCTGTTAAGAAAATTTCTTAATTTGAGGTCAATTTATGGACAAATAAAATAGTGTAAATTTTACACAAATGTACACAGAATAAAATTATTTACAAAAATATGTTTTTTTTGGATTTTTTTTAATTTTGCCATTATTTCTTTATTTATTTATTTTAGGTTCAAATAGTAATAAATGTATAATATTTATATACAGATGCATGTTAGTAAGAATATGGACTTATTAATATATATAAGTGTTTTATGAGGGATTTTGAGCTAAAATAATGAATAAAGATGATGAAATGCATATTCATCAGGTCCAAATTCTTTAAATCCTCTTCACTTTCAATTTTTATGGGTTTTCCCCCTTTTTTTCAAATTTTTGGGTGTTTTCAAATTTTTTGATTTTTTTGATCTTTTTAATGTGGTGTGTAGATGTGATGCTTTCCATAGCAGAGGAGGGGGTTGATGTGCTGAATCAGAGTTAGAGTCATCCCTGAGGGAATAGTATGCAGAGGTATTGCTATCAGAATCATCCCTCGGGTTTATAGAGTGTGTGCCATGAGTGTTCTCTGGTTTTTAAACATGAGATCCAATCATTTCCTCTTTCATTTTTATCCGTGAGCTAGGAGGAGATCCTTTTGGAATATATAGTATATGATTGCTATCCTCTTAAATTTTCTCCAAAAAAATCATGAAAGGAGTCTGCTCAGTTGGTGGAAATCTATAGGCCTCATACTCAACATTTTGTGACTCAGGCATGTACTGTTGGGTTGAGTAGAGCCTTTTTTCGTGATTGTTTATAGGTCCCTCATATGGTGAAGTCATCATACAGAGTTTGTGTATCGATATCATTAGTCCATTCCGTTGCATGAGTGTCATGTCTGAAGATGAGATTGTCACGGTTAATCCAAGATGAAAGATCATCATGTGCGGGCCAATCCACTTGGGTTGTTCAGGTTCCCTATTATTCCTGAAGATCAAGTCGGAGTGTGGATTTGTGAAGTGTTGACATGTTCCAATAATATTGCGAGGATAGAATGAAATCGGTTTGAAATGGTGTATTGGCCGATCATTAGTCTTAAAAGTAGTTTGATCTTCATGATTACAATATAAAGGATTATATCCGTGGGTGAAGTTGAGAGGTGGGAAATATGAAGGAGTGGAGACTTCGGTCAGATGGTTGTTTGTATGATCTGAATATAAAGGATTGTCTTTCATAGAGTAGATCGGATTCATAGAGTGGACCGGATTCATTTGTGGGAGAGTCTCCGACGAATGTCAGAAGATGTCTGGTAGAAGAGGGTTTAGAGGACTTGGGGTTTGATCAAAAAGAGATAATCGGGTGGATACAGAGACCAATGTACCATCAATTTCAAAAGAGGTGGATGAGCCAACATAATGGATCTTGGTTAAAAGTGTTCAAGTACACATGATACTCACAAGAAGAATTCTTAAATTTTTTTATAGATCAAGAAGGGAGAGTGATGGCACGAGTGTGCATTTTTTGGTATTCAAACTCGATTCACGCATACCAATGCAAATACAATTCAAACCTCAAGTTCACCAACTCACACACTGATGGTCGCAAGAGTTCGACCAATTATCTTGTCAGATTTAATTAGTGATAAAATCAGACTTGGAGAAGAATTAACGAGTTGTTAGGTGCTGGAAATTTTCCTAAAGACTAGCCTGAATTCATACGGCTGGTTGCATCAACTTTCAGCCACTATGGGTGTAAGTATAGACCGTAAGACAGCTACCCGTGTTACTTAAGGACAATGTCAATCGTGTTGTCCTTTAACCACCCATTGTACTAAGGGTGATCATAGTTCCCTCACTGAGAAGTAGCTAGTCGTTTTTAGAATCAGTAGTCTGAATGAAGATTCCAGAGCTTGGCTCTATCTTAAGTGTTCGTCCCTCACTCACTTAGAAATATAAATGAATCCAAGTATGGGGTTGCTCTCCCATAAAAGTTCTTGATTTATGAGTTTAATTAAAGTCAACCTTGTTTAGCGATCCCAATTTTAATTAGGTGATCACTAAAAAATTAGGTGAGCACAAATGCACGTCTACCGTCCAGTCTAAATTTTCTATTAAATTTTACGTGACAAAACAGGAGGGAGAAAATTGGAAAAGCCAATGCACACAGAAAACAATGATGAATGCTCAGTTAGAAGACTTACAGTGATTCCTCGCAATCTCCATGTGGGATGTAATACAAGAATTTAAAATTTATTCTATATGCAAGCCTAGAAAACCTCACATAACAGATAGTTCTATTAGTCGAGAAGAAATGAGTTAAATTTTTGACTAAGTTGAACGAGCTAAGGTGCATCTCAATTAGAGTGCAGTGTGGTCCTAGGTTCTACGAGCACAATCAGAAAAATATTAGAAGCTCTAATAGTCTCAGTGCAGATCTTATCTACAAGCCACTCAAGTCAGGCCCCACCCTTACGAGAGAGTGAAACATGCCATAACACGCCACAAAGAAAGTTCAAGTCTTTTTCATGTGCGAGAGTCCAAACAGACACCGTTATAAATGAGAAATTAATTACAAATAACTAAAATTGCAAAAATTAAAATCATATATTATGTGGTCTCTCACGGCTCGATTCGATCTTAATTTTATGCAATTTTTCGGAAGCCGGTGAAGATGCGTCAGTTTCTGGGAAAACTGCTCCACGTACATGTTGGATGGTATTTTCGGGGTCTGTGGCCAATAATTATGTACAAAAATGTAGTAAAAGAATTTTGCTATTTAATTAACATGTATATCAACAGGATAGAACTCGAGGAGGCTACAATTCCCGAGGGTTATTCAAATAATCAAAAAATCAATTAAAAGAAAAGGAGAATCTTAAATAATAACTATCTTAGTTTTTGTGAAATTTTTATCTTTTTATTTTTTTTAATTTTTTATTTCTATTTTTTATTTTCCAATTTTCAATTTTTTAGTGATTTTAATTTTGCAAACTTTTTTTAATTTTTAAAATATATTTTTCAAAGCAACTTTATATATAAAAGAAATGAAACCCTCTCTTTTTGCATTTTTTAAATATGACAAAAATGCTCAAAAATATCCAAAGAAAATATTTCTGTATTTTATAAAAAAATTTTACTGTTTTTGTAATTTTTCAGAAATTTTTCAATTTTTTTTTGATTTTATGAAAGTCATAAATCATAAATTACACTAAGTAGGGATTTTTCACAATTTAAAAATATCAGATAAGTGCGAGAAATATTGAAATTGTTTTTCTTTAAAACTAGAAGAAATTTTTTACAAGAGAGACTGAAATCAGAATTTTTTGATTTTTTAGAATTATTTATGAACTTTCTAAGATTTTTGATATTTTACATTTTTTAGTTTTAAAATTAATTGATGCATGAAATTTACAAAGAAATTAAATGATAATGAAATACACCTAATCTAGTTTTTAGGAATTTTCAGAGCAATATTCAATTTTTGTGGATTTTCTAATTTTAAACAGGGAAAATGCACTTTTTTATTTTTTTATAATAACAAATGGAAATAAAATGCAATGAAAATTTTACACAATGATCAGGCACTCATCAGAAACATAAGATGATTTTTGTAGAATTTATTAAGTAAGAAAATATTTATTTCAATAAAAAGAGAAAGCAAAAAGGAGTCTAGATATCAGGACTAAAATGTAAAAATTTAATGTTCTGGAATTGAAAATATAACAGAAATTAAATGCAAGGGAAATGTCGTAATATACCCAGAGACTTGCGTGCGACGCATGTGACTTGATCTGGAGAGGACTTTATTGCAATTTGGAAATGCCATAGGGGATGAACTGAAATTTCTCTAATTTGTTTTTAAAATTGGGGAGCCCTAGCGTCTTCGTTCATGCCCAAGGGAAAGGATCGCAGCCCCTCTTCTTCTTCAAGCAAGGACAGAGGTGCACGACAATGGCGACTGTCGCACGGTGGAGGGGCGTGGCTTCGGTGGTGTTGGAAGCGATCGACAGTGGTCGGCGGATGATCCTACGGAGGATGGATGCTCCAGAAGGACGGAGAAGATGGGAGATGGCGGTCTGGAAGATGATGGGCAGCCCACGTGAGGGGCGATGGCTGCGGTGGTGAAGAGCGGACGACTGGCGGACTCCAGAAGCGACGGGCAGAGCTCCGCACGCGGCTAAGGTGGCGGATGGCCTCGCGCGGTGGGGCTGCTCTACGGTGGAGGGCGGACGGTACTCCGCTCAGATGGTAGAGGTGACAGGTCGGCGGACAGTGTGGCGGAGAGTGGTGCGGTTCGTGAGGCTGTCCCATGCGAAGGCTGCGGTGGGGCTCGACGATTGGATGTGCGGGCTCCATCCAAGTCAATGCAGCTGCAGGATCACGGTGGAGGGACGGTGCACAAGGGAAAGGGAGTACTGGGCGGACTACAAATCGACGATGGCACGGCTAGGTGGATGGCGATCTGGGGTCAGGTGGCGCACTCTCGCGCGGCGGGGGTGGCGACCTAGGAGGATGGAGGGTGCGGCCAAGCTGAGGAGCGGCGGTTCTGCAGACTAGGGCGAAGGGCGACGGCAGCTATTGCTGAAATATTTTGTTTTTTTATAACAGCAGCTTATGTATATTTTTTATAAAAACAGAATCCAGTTTTTTTTAATTTCCAGTCAACCTGCAATGAAATAAAACATAATGACTCGAGCACGACGACTCGGTCCAAAAATCAAACGGATTAGTGAGCGATGAGGTTCCGACGGTTGTGATGGAATGGAACCAATTCTCTGGCCACCATACGCGGCCGAAGATGATAGATCTGTGAGGTAGAACGTGAAGCGAATGGATTGAGAAAAATACGGTGGAAAATTGATATCGATGGCGGATCGAATCGTGATGGTTGCAAATGATTATCTAAGGTTAAAAAATGACGAAATTAAAAATGCAAAAATTAAACTAAGATTAACCTAGCTTAAAAACAAGAGAAAATGGATCTCATTGTAGGAGCGGAAAAATGCCATGATGGTCTCGACGAAGGCCGACTCGTTGTCACCGGATGGCTCGAAGGCTAGGCAGCCTTCTGCGACAAGATTACTCTCAGAGGTAAGGTTCCTCTCACCGAAGATTGATCAAATGAGAATGAGGGAGGAGGGGTCAATTATATAGAAAATACAACGAATTTGAAATTCAAAATTTGAATGAACAGAAAAATAAGGAAGGGAGTTAGTGGAGGAATTAAATTAAATAATTAATTAATTAAATTTAAAAAAAATGAAATTCTTGAATTAAATAAATTAATAAAATAAATAATTGGTAAAAAAATAATTAGCCACCTTAGTGGTGGTTATTTAAGGTATACAATCAAATCTTATATACATGATAGGTTTTCAAATCAAATAAATAAATCAATCAATCAAATTTTCATAAATATATTAATTTAATTAATTAATGTTAGATATTAATTTTTTGGTGATTTTTATATAAGGAGGTTAACTTTATACATATCATATATACATAATGTACATTATACGCATGTACAAATAAGGAAATATATTTTTTAAAAAAATATTTTTTTATTTACTTTAAATTACAGTGAACAATATTTACAATTATAAAAAATGCAATATGTACAAAAAAATAAAATAATAAATACAATAAATAAATGGTCATATTGTAGAAACCACCCCAGAAAACCGTCTTTTCAACCATAACTACAAAAATTATGAACTAAAGCCATTTTAAAGATAATTTAATTTAGAATACAATGGAAGTGAGTTTGATTCAATTTGAGTTCATATGGAGCCAGAATTGATCTTTCAATTATCTCTTTATGGCATTTTCCGAATGTGGTTACTTTTATTCTGTACATGATTTTATTTTGCTATTATTTTTATTATTTAGAAAATATTTTTGATTATAACTTTTGTTTTGATAATTATTTAATTTGAGGTCAATTTATGTATAAATAAAATAGTGTAAACAAATATACATGGAAAATATTTACAAAACATTTTTTTGGATTTTCTGATTAAGGACCATATCTCCCTCTATTTTATTCCCGGTCGATCAGGTCAAGTCTTGACCGTCTCTCGGGGTTTGGGTCAGCATGTATCTATTGCATATATATAATCTTCTCCCTTTTTTATTTTCTTTATTTTCCTTTATTTCTTTGTTTATTTATGTTAGGCTAAAATAGTAATAAATGTACAATATTTACACACAAATGCAATATGTAAGAATATGGAGTTAGTATTATATACATGTATTTTATTAGAATTTTTTGATAAAATAAATGAATAAAGTTGATGAAATGCATATTCATCAGTAAGCAGGGTACCTCATATGAAAAATAGGAGAGAGAGAGAGAGTGTGTGTGTGTGTGTGTGTAAGAGAGTGATAAAAATAATCAAAAATAAAAACAAAAAAATAAATGCTAAAAAGAGAATTAAGATAAAATAAAATAAATACAAGAATAAAAAACAAATAAAAATTAGAAAATGCATAGTGATGAGGCTCGGAGTCAGACTACCCGAATATGTGAAAAACCTAACACTAATTTTCTAGACAAAAAAACTAATCAGTTTACCTCCCTAGCAATAGTGTCATCTGACGAGTCCGAGAATACCCTCATTAATTAATGGGAAGTAACATGTGAATAAATGAATTTATCATTTCGTTGTAGGCGGGTAATCAGAATCAATCAAGAAACAACCACTTAATTAATTAATTTAATTTTTAATCGAGCGATTTTATGTTTATTTAGCACAGGTAATCCCTAGGGCCGAACTCGAGGAGGCAAATGAACAACCTAGATTTAAGTCTATCAAAGTTCGTGCATGGTTTTTGAGGCAAAATATTTATGGTATTTTTTAATGCAATTTGTGAACGCAAATGAAAATGCGGCCAATTTTAAGGATGAGAAAATTAATATCAATCAAATGATGTCCAAAAATTATGAAAGTTGGCCAAGATGTGAATAATGATGAAATATATTCACTATGATTTTTTGGAACTTTCAGATGCAATATGAATATTCACTAAATTAATTAATACAAACAAGGTGAATTTCAATAATTACTATAATAAATAATAAATTTCTTTATTTTCACGAAATAAAATTATTCAAGACATATCGATAAGAAATATCTTTGAAAAACCCTAAACCCAAAAAATACTGAGTTTAATACTTATAAAAAATAAATTACTGATCATATATAAAATAATTTTTATTGAGCGAAATATGCATGCAAAAGCAATTATTTTTGGGCACGATGTGAAATACAATTAATTCTACTATCTTCCAATTTTTGGCAATTTTCCAAGCGATGGCTGATTTTATACGAATTATTGAACACATATTGTGAAAAATATGCAATTTCTCACAGAAACAATTATTAATAATCAACCACAGAGCATAAAAATATAAAGATCATGCCATAATGTAGAGAATTAATTGAGGATCAAAGTGAAATTTTTTAAATAATAAAATGATGCAATAATGATGTTTAAAATAAAGGAAGAATTTAAGGTTATGATTGCAATATTACAATAATTAAATAAAAAGAAAATGGAGTGAAAGGGACTAAGAATGAATTAGTGAGCTCAAGGGGCTTCCGTAAAATTCTAAGGGGCATGTGCTATGTGGAGAGGATCTTCTGGTGATTGATGGAAAGTGGAGGGGCTTCTTCTACAAATTACCCCTTGGTGGGGTGGTTCTGGAGAAGGGGAGAATCTCTGGGGGTATCTTTGTAAAAGATCCCTCCCGTCACATGGACCTCACGTGGGGAGGGCCTCGGGTATATCCCCCAACGACGTGCGAGCAGTTGGCTTGGCGGAGCGAAGGCGGAGGAGCTCGGCGGCACGATGAGGCAGTGAGAACTCTGGTCGAAGCTGAGAAGTGGCTCCGGTGTAGGCTTTGTGAGGCAGAGGGGGCCTTGGGGCTCTTGGAAGATGTAGTAGCAGAGAGCCCCCCCCCCCCCCCTCTTCGCTGGAGGTCAAAAAAGGTGCAGGGAGGAGCCTCTCCGAAGGACAATAAAGAATTGAAGGCTTGTCCCCATGTAGCAGATGGGAGCAGTGCTCTAGTGAGTGGACTAGGGCGATGAAGGCAATGAACTTTAGTCGAAGATCGATGGTTATGAGGTGGTGTACGGTGGTGCTGGTAGCAGGCTCGACGGCTTGGAACCGGAGCTAGGCAAGTCGCTTGGAAGGCGGATTGCAACGAGGACACTACCCTCGAACCTCACTGGTGTGCGGGAGAAAGGGTGATGTCACCACCCTTCTTAGCTTTTGGTTCAGTTGGCGGATGAAGATCAGAGGTTGGAGGCATGAATAGTTAAATAGGAGGGAGAGAGGTGAGATGGCAATGGCTATGGATGGAAGGTCGGGATTAGATGAGGGGTTAAATGGTACGACGAGGGATTTGACGAAGATTTGATTGTCAAGGAGGATCAATCGGGTGCAGACGGCGAGGTGATGATTCGGAAAGAGGAGGAGGTCGGCCATAGATGGAAAGGGGGTCGGAGATCGGGTTCGCGAGGATCACGTGATGGCAGAGGCGACCGATCTACGGTGGAGACGAATAAGGAAAGGGGCGACGAGATTGCGATGAAGGAGATGGAGAACGGTTGTCGTCTGATCGGTCGAGATCGGATGGCCAAGATGATGACACGTGGCACTTGTTTTATTATTATTAATAATAATATTTTTTAAATAAATAAATGAAATTTAAATGAAAAAATTGAGTGACACGTGGTGGCTATCAGCTCCAGAAAAATCGAAAAAATAAAAGAAAAAGTAAAAAAGGAATAGCAAACGACGGTCAGATCGAAAATTTTTCTTCACAAAAGTTGCTCATCTTGATGAAATCTACAACTTTCTTGAAGAGACCAAAACTAAAATAGGTCATTTGCACACAGCGGTATTTTTGGTGATGCTCTATGTGTATAAAATACTGGATTTTTGGAGTTTTATAATTTTTTGTCATTTTTAAATAAGATGAAAATGGAGGAAGTTTGATAAAATCAGAGATAAATATTTACACATTAATCTGTTTTTTTGGATTTTTATTAATTAAGAAAATAAAATAAAGTACGAAAAAGAGGACTTTTGTACATATTGTTAGTGAACACCCAGACCTGGTTCGTTTCTTTGATTTTGGTTTTATTTTAGGTTTGAATTTTTATGAATTTTAATAGAACTTTTGTCAAAAAAAATAAATGAAAAATAAATAAAATAAAAAGAGTCAAATATGTACATAAAATAATAGGTCAAAATCGGGTAAAGTACACAATATCCAAAAGAGGCCCAAAATCCAACTTTCACATATGAGCTCTGATTTACTTGAACTTGGTCTTATTTTGAAGCTAATTGAATGTATATTAGCTCAAAAGTGAGTATGATTAAAATAGACATTATTTGAGGAAGATATCAACATTTTAGTCTGATCATCATGGAATTAGGGTTTGAGTTTTTGGTCCACTTATTTCTGTTAGTGATTTTTTTGTATTTTTTCTTTATTCTAGTTAGGACTATGTACACAATGGAGTGGTTTTCGGTGATTTTGAGTTAGCGTTAATTAATTAAAAATCAAGGAAGTTAGCTTATTTTACAGGTCGATTGGGCTGGGATTTTGGCTTATTGTTTTATGCAATTATGAGCGATAAAATACAATTATTATTTATACATGCATGAATGCTAATTATGCAAGATAATGGATAAAACATAGATGATTTTTGGGGAACTGAGCTTAATTAATATCTTTTAGAGTGATGAATCACATATTCATCAATCACTTTTTGATACATAGTCATAACTGCAAGCACTTGCCTCTGACCATATAAAATCATTTTGGTATGATCTGTATCGCATTTCCCTTCGGGCATGATATATCCCGACAGCCCGGGCAGATGGTTCCATTGTTGGGGAGGTGTGAGGGCGTACAGAGTGATGTGGCAACACCATTTATGAGTTTGAGTTAAGTAACTGTGTGAATCACTAAACTCAAAAATTGAAAATATAAATGACCAAACTTTCACGGTCTTCATTGTGTTGAGTTGGTGAATTTGAGGGCTTGGTTTGTGTTTGTTTGTTAGAATAGAGATACTTTTGTACATTGTATGCCTTTTCTCACTTTCTTCTTTGATTTGACCATTCGTGTTCTCGCATCTTCCTTTTGCATCGAAAATGTTACATTAGAGTAATTTTTGTTCGAACTTCGTGAACCTATCTCTATACAGTCCAATTTGTTCATCTTCATCTATTCGGGATGACTCTCTTCCCGAATTCTCTTCTTTTTCTTTTACACCATATCTTTCTCCAATAAATCATTTGTTCGAGATGGATTCCAAGTCAAGCTTTCATTTGAGACTCCTACATGTGAGGACCAATCGAGTGACTTTCACATTTTCAAAACTGATTTAGATGACTTGATTGCACCGAAAGGAAAGGCACCCGTGGCAGACCAGTCTGAGATCAACACCACTATGTTGGCATCTATTCAAGCCATTCATGCACAATTGGCAGAGCAGGCCAACATACATGCTGGATTGAGAGATATAATCTTGGATATTAGAGGATGAGTTGAGATGAGAGAGGAGGATGAGCAGAGAGGAGGTGACAATGGAGGATAACATGAGAAGAACCGAGCAGATCCTAAGCAGAATCGAGTTGAGGCTAAGCTTACATTGAGAGAAACCTATAACACAGGAGCAGGACAGATTATGAATTGGATTCAAATTCTTGTGGTTCGTGGGCATTTCGAGTTGAAGCCCCAATTTCTTCTACTTCTCCTCATATTCCATGGACACACTAGTGAGGAGCCTTAGATGCACCTCCAACAGTTAGACCGCATATGCAGCACGATGCACTACCCTAACATCTCGGTAAAGGTAGTGAAGATGATAGTTTTCCCCTTCACCCTTATGGATAAGGCATTATAGTAGATTAATCATTTTGGGAAGGGTGGTGACGTCTTGGGAAGAGCTAAGATCAGATTTTATGAACAAATACAATCCCTTGGGATGATTGAATCAAATGCGGTCATTGATAGCTAACTTCTCCTAGATGTCCCATGAGCCTATTCACGAGGCGTGGGAACATTTCAAAGACTTGACAGACAAGTGCCCCCATCATGGCATTGCAAAGACTATCCTAGTGTAGAACTATTTTGGGGGGTTTGAGCTTAGAAAATCAAAAGTTTGTAGATGTCGCTTATGACTGTTCACATTTCAATAAGGATGAGGACATACTATGGAAGATCTTTGGGGAAATGGAGGAGAGTTCAACAGCTCTTTCTTCTTCCTGTGTATAAGCATCCTTCACCTTCTATTCCCCACAAGACCATCAATATGACAACATCTCTTGATGTGGATAGGGTAGATAGTTCAGATTTGAGCATCATTACAAACCACCTATCCAATGTTGATATAATTGAAAAGTGATCACAAGAAATTGAAAAACTTAATGTGATCGAATAGAGTACGAAGCAACTAGACAAGTTGGATGAGATTACAAAGCACCTGGAGTTACTTGTTAGCACTATACATTCTTGCCAGAGTTTGAGTGCTGCAGACGAGACATCTGCACCTGAGTCCACTTCTTCCACTCCAGTTCAGCAGAGTTCCTTGAGCACCTCCTACCGTTAAACACGTTTACTACATTCAAACTTCAGATCAAGTTCAACAACAAACAGATTCTAGCATATATGATGCAGTACTATCCAAAGACTCCATTCTTTTCAAAGCCACAGTTTTCGCCTCCACCTCAGATACAGGAGGTGAATGGTACTTGGAGCGATCATTAACGCATCCAGACCCGTCCATCAGGGCAGTCACAGTTGAATTCTTAGGCCAACCCTAGGCTCATTCACCAGTTTCATGAAGGTAGACCACATCATTACCAACACCAGCCTCAACCTCAATTTTAGTCTCCACCACACTTCCAAACATGGAGACATGGTTACCAGCTTACACATCCAACCTATTCATATCAGCCATATCACCAACAATATGCGTAGTATTCACATCCTCCTCCTCCTCCTCAGTTTCAGTATTCGTAGCATTTTACCTATTCTGGGTACCAATAGTATCCTCCACCACACTTCTAGTCTCAACGACCCCCAGTAGCCTTAGATTACCTTGCTCAGTTGATGAAGAATGTCAGTGATATCAACCAGAGGCTTGAAGACTTGACAACAACGAAGGCTATTATACCAACCCAGGTCGAAGCCAATCCCAACAATTTCTGTTGCAATAAGGAGCATATAGCACATCACGATCCAACCACTCCTGAGATAGGTATGATTTTTTATTTTTCATTTTTATATAATGTCGTCACTCTCAGGAGCGGTAGGAGATTGATGCAGTCAGTGTCAGTGAGATTGAGAATAAAGATGTTGATCGAGCTTCATCTTCATCTTAACCTTCTTCATCTAGTGAGAAGAGATCGAGCTTAGTAGTAGATGGAAGAGCATCCACATCAAAATACCAAAAAATAAAGAAAATCCAAAAGCCCAAGCTACACAATAATGGGAGATGCAGAGCCGAGTCAACCATGGAGGAGAGAACACTCGCTGCAGATTCTTCTTCTTCTTTAGTAGACAGAGCAGTCTGTGATACTTTTTCTTTTCCTTTACCTATTATAGATGACATTGTACAATCTGAGTCTGATTGTACATATGCACATGATGATCCCAATGTGAATAAAAAGTTTATTCAGATTTTATTCCATTTCCCGATGCCTTGAATAAAAGCAAAAATACCAGAAAATTAGAAACAACATTGTCTATCATGGAATGGTTGATATACTACAGAATATCTTGCTTGAGATGCCACTCCTGAAGGCCATGGAGTGCATGCCTGTTGTGAAAAGAGGAATGAAAGAAGCATGTACTACAAAGTGTCAACCCAAGCAGAACATACACAAGAGGACTGAAAAACACATATTGACAATGGCCACCGTTAATGCCATAGGCAACATTCCACTTAAAAAGAAAGACAAGAGAGCACCTCTTATCCGATGTTAGACATTTGATGAAGAGTTTGAACGTACTCTTCTTGATAGTGGATCCTCGCTCTATCTTATGCCAACATCGCTACTCCAAGAGTTTGGGTTGGGGATCAAACAAAATGATCCTTTAGTTTGTCGATAGTTCGATCAAGAGATCGAGGGGCATTATAGAAGACGTTATCATAACATGTAAGGAATGCAATTCCTAGTGGACTTTATTGTCCTGAACATGGACATATCTGCTCCGTTACTCTGTACCCAATCATACTTGGTCGGTTGTTCCTTCAAACAATCGAAACGGTAGTAGATTATGGTACTGAAGAGATAACCTTTCACTCCCACAATAATAAGGTTAAGATAGAGATGATTCCAGATCCAAAGTTGTCAGAGCCAATGTCAGATGAGAGAGAGCCAGTTACACATGAGATAGAGGACTGTGCATTTTTTAGATGAGATCAGAGACACATCACCTTTTTTGGCTGACATTGGTACCTAGGAATTCCTTTCTCGGAAGGAAGGCCTAGAAAGCACGGTCAACATTTTCTCCTTTGCTGTTGATGATGAATCGTATGCTGATGTGTATTATGAGTGGTTTGCTGATGAGTTCACATATATGTCTGATGATTATCCATCCTAAGTTGTGCAGAGAGAATTTATTTCAGATCTTTTTGAGACATTACATTCTGAGCCGGTTATAGCCACGGTGGACAGTTCCATAGTTGACAGATCATTCACCTACCACCAGTGTAGTTTCTGAGGTCTCTACAGAGTAGATTCATACCCCTCCTGAGCTAAAAGCATTACCATCAACATGTGAAATATGCCTTCCTTGCGGGTGAGCTCCAAATGTTTCTGATCATCATCGGTTTGTAGTTGACCGATGACCAAAAATCTCACTTGCTAGAGGTTCTCGAGAGAAACCGCAAGGCCACATGATGGAATTTTCAGATCTCTGTGGGATTAATCTAGCATTGTGCTCACATCATATCTACTTAGAGGATGATAGCAAGCCATCCCATGAGTTTTTAGCGTCGTTTGAATCCTAATCTCCAGGATGTTGTCATGAAAGAGAACAGGAAGAGGTGCGAAGATGGCTTTGTTTATCTCACTTTTGATTCAAAGTGGTTCAGTCTGTTACATGTGGTCTCGAAGAAATCTGAGATTACTATTGTAACGAATGACAGAGGTGAGGAGATTCCGACCTGAGTACTCACTTCATGGCATGTTTGTGTATATTACAGGCACCTGAACTCAACGACCAAGAAAGATCACTTTCTGTTGCCCTTTATTGACTAGATCATCGAAAGTCTTTCAGGGAAGTATTTCTTTGTTTCTTGGATGGGTATTCAAGGTACAATTACGTAGAAATCGCTCCTAAGGATCAAGAGGAAACTACTTTTACTTGTCGGCTTGGCACCTGCACCTTTAGACGAATGCTCTTTGAATTGTATAACATTGTTACATTCTAAAGGTGTACGTTGGTCGTTTTTGCCGACATGGTAAGTAGTTTCCTTGAGATCTTCATGGATGATTTCTCGATAAATGGGGATAGCTTTGATTCATAATTTAGACCGAGTACTTCAGCATAGTTGTGAGGTGAATTTAGTGATCTCATGACAGAAGAGTCACTTTATGGAGACTAATGGGATTGTATTGGGCTACGTCATCTCTAAGCATAGCATGGAGGTTGACCCGTCCAAGGTTTATATGATTGTCAAGCTAGAGCCACTGACAACACTGAAGCAGTTAAGATCTTTTTTGAGGCATTTGGAATTTTATAAGCGATTCATAAAGGACTTCAGCAAAATTGTTCGACCTTTAACTAAGCTTTTATACAAGGAGACAGAGTTTATTATTGTTGATAAGGTTATTCATGCATTCCATTAGATGAAAGAGTTGGCTACATGAGCTCATGTTCTGCAATGAAAGAGTTGGCTACATGAGCTCATGTTCTGCAACCACCTGATTGGTCTCTTCCTTTTCAGATTATGACATACGCCTTAGATTAAGCTATTAGAGTTGTACTTGGGTAGAGAAGGGATGTAGTACCGTTTCCTATCCATTCTGCTGTCAAGACTCTTCGATGAAGCATAAAATAATTACATATTTACAGAGAAGGGGATTCTAGAAATTATGTTTGCCTTGGATAAATTTAGATTACACTTGCTTGGTTCGAAAGTAATTGTATACATAGATCATTGTGCCATTCGCTATTTACAAGGTAAGAAGGATGACACATCACGTCTACTTAGATAGATCCTTCTACTCTAGGAGTTTGATTTAGAGATTCATGATAAACTTGAAGTAAAAAATGCAGTGGCAGGGCAGATCACCTTTCTCGAATTACAGATGCAAAGACTCTTGAGTAGTTACTACTTCTTATCACAGGGACTTTTCCAGATGAGGCGATCTTGTCTGTTGCCTCACTCCCATGGTATGGTGATATTGTGAACTACCTTGTCTCCAAGAAAGTTCCACAAGATTGGCCCAAGCTCAAGGTTGACAAGTTTATGTTTGAGATATATTTCTACCAGTGGGATGATCTGTACCTATTCCGTGTGGGTGCGGATTGTATCTAGAGGAGTTGCATTCCTCAGGAGGAATACACTAGTTTCCTTGACCATTGTCACATATTAGAAGCTGGAGGACATCATTCAGGAAAGCGCATGACAGCTAAGGTTCTTCAATGTGACCTATGGTGGCCAACTCTTTTTAAGGATGCTACAGCTTATGTCAAAGGTTGTACTGGTTGTTAGAGAATGGGAGGAACCATCGGTTCCAAAGAAACAATGCCCCTCAAGTATTTCCAGATTTTAGATATTTTCGACACTTTGGGTATTGACTTCATGGGTCCATTCCCATATGAGTAGATCCTACTTGTCATGGATTATGTTAGTCGTTGGGTGGAGGCTATCCCCACTTGAGCTGCTGGTAGTCGTACTGTTTGTCACTTCCTCAAGGAAATATTATCTCACGATTCAGAATTCTCAAGATTCTCATTTCAGATGAGGGAAGCCACTTTCATAAAGTTAGTTAAGGAGTACAACATTGAGCATAGTGTCACATCTCCTTACCACCTACATACTAAAGGCTTGGCTGAGATTTTTAATAGGGAGATAAAGATAATTCTTTAGAAACTTGATTATCTAGATAAGAACTAGTCGCAAATGCTTGACTCGGTTCTATGGGCCTATCGTACGGCTTACATTTATCCTTTAGGTCTGTCTCCCTATCGCTTGGTATATAGAAAGCCTTGTCACTTGCCAGTAGAGTTGGTTCACAAATCTTTGTGGGAAATCAGTGTATGCAATTTGGATCCAAGAGAGCAGGCCATAGCAGGAAAGTTGAACTGAATAGGTTGCTGGAATTCTGAGACTATGCTTATGACAACAACCTGATGTATAAGGAGAAAGTTAAGAGATGGGATAACAAGCACATTAGGATAAATACTTTCGAGCCTAATCGAAAGATGTGGTTGTTTGACGCAAAGTTGAAGCTATTTCCAGGCAAACTCAAGATCAAATTGTCAAAACCTTTTATAGTGATATCTTTGCATGACAATAATAACATTGTCATTTTAGGGTTGTCACATGACGCACAACCATTTGTGGTCAATAGACAGTTGCTAAAGCCATATATAGAGTATGACACATTACTGTCTTTTGTGGATTCTATTCATGTGGTATTAGACTATGATTCTTAGACTTCTTTTGTGTCTGATACATGAGTTGATTTGTACCTTGTATACATTCTTTTCATTTTGTTCTTTCTTTCTTCTATTTTTTTCATTCACCACTTTTCCGTATGTGTGTGTTATACTTAGGATCCTAAGTATAAAGGACGTGAATGACTTAAGTTGTTCTATTTTTGTTCTATTTCATTACTCCCGTTGTTGATTATACTTAGGGATCCTTTACACTAAGTATAGGGGGATGATATCGTTCACTTCATTTTCTGTTTATTTTCATTTTATTTTCTTATGTTCTCTCACTTGTCCCTCAACTTGTTGATATTCTTTTCTATACTTATGGATCGTTTACCCTAAGTTTAGGGGGCAAGTGAAGTCGTTGAGTTTGTACATTCGTTTCCTCAACTTTTGTTATTTGTACAGTCTTTAATACTTAGGATCATTTGATCCTAAGTATAGGGGATTACCGACTTCTGTTCATTCTATTCTTTATTCTTTGAGTTGTTATAACACGAGTTATGTCTTACTTTATCGCTTTGGATTTGTATATATACTTTAGCACAAGTTATGTCTTCCTTTATCGCTTCTTCATCACTATGAAGACATAGTTCGAGCAAAGTATGGGGGGTCGTATATATCGTATATATACTTTAGCCATAACTCGTACTTTTGTGTGTTGAATAATATGGCTAATAAAATTGTTTTGTAAAAAATCTTTTGAAAATTTCCTTTATAAAAATTTTTGACACTTTTTTATAAAATATTTGTAAACTCTATGTAAAAATACTTGTAAAATTATTGTTTGTATAAATTATTGTAACATTCTTTTCTAAAAATCATTTTGATTGTAAAAATGTTTTATAAAATTATTTGTTATACACAATTATTATTTTGTAAATTATTTGTAAAATGTTCTCAAATAAAATGTTTGGAAAATTGGTTTGTAAAATATTTGCAAAATTTTTGGAAAGTATTTTGTAAAGTTGTTTGTAAAAATCTTTTGTAAACTAGTTTTGTAAAATTATTTTTCAACTATAAATAACTTGTGTTGTAAAATAAATGTATAAACTTGTTGTAAAATTCTTATAAATAAACCTTGTAATTACTTATAAAATTACATGCATAGGATTCTTTTATTAAATTTGTATTAAACTTGCAAGTAAATTCTTTAGTAAAATCTATATATAAATTATCTTGTAAATAAAATTCTTTTGTAAATTTTGTATATAAAACTTGTAAATACATTCTTTTTGTAAATAAAATTTTATATAATTCTTGTAGATATCTTTGTATAAAATTCTTTGTGAATGTGTATAAAATCCTTGTTAATTCTTGTAAATATATCTAATCCTCTAACTCTATCAAAAACACATAAAATTGAAAAATCTATGAAATTCATAAAACTGTGCAAAAGCTCTTTAAAAACCACATAAAATCATAAATCATAAAATTCTTTTAGTAAAAAAATTATTGAATTTGCATTCACATTTTTTTGAATGATATTGATGATTAAACTAGTATAGAATAAAGTCCGAAGAATGGAGCTTGGTTAAGACCTTACTTCACTTAATTTCAAAGGAACCTTATAAGACTGTAGTTGAGACTTTCGGGTTGAGCAGCTTAATTCTTTGGGTCCATAAGACTATGATCACATGTCATCTTGATTGGTATATGTAGATATCTATATACACATGCATGATTCTTTTAGACAATAACTTAACTTGGACAAGTACCTTGCATGTAGCTCAACACAAATGAGGTGGTGAGGGGCACGATCCACTAGCTTGAGACGTACACGAATGGAAACATAAGTAGTTACTATAAGTGGCTGATGCATCATCTTTATTATTTAATTTTAGTCAAATTCATTATCAAAACATCTGTAAATATGTGTTAAAATCAATAATCTATTAGTCATCATTGATTTGTTAATAATGTATAATTAATATTTATTTATCTAAAATAAAAGAATAAAGAAGAAAAGAAAAAGAAAAAGAAACAAAGAAGGATGTAATTATGTAATAAGTTCAGACTGATCCGAACCCCGTGAGGAGGTCAATAACTGACCTGATCGACAAGGAATGAAGTATGGAGAGATAGAGTCTTCATTTATTAATATAATCCAAAAATACCTTATAGATATTATTTATTCTGGATTTATTCATTTTATATATCATCCCTTATTTTTCATGTATACATCATTGACCTATATCATTTCTCAATAAAATGACATCAAATTGATTTATTTCCTTGATAAAAATTGTAAATAAAAATGTTTCTTAAATAATAAAAATATTTGCAAAATTAAATTGTGTATAGTTGTACAATACCTACACATGTATTTATGTATTTACTTATTGATTTTGTGTATAAATTATATATATTGTATTTTAAACCCTTGTAAATATTCCGAATAATTTATAAATTAAAATAAATTTTAGAAATTACAAAATAAAAAATTAAATAAAATCTTCACTGTGCAAACAAACCAAGTGTATATATTGTACATAGTACTTATTCATTAACACCTATATTTAACTTGGAAAAATTCCAATAAAAATATACTTATACTTCTTAAAATATTTTTGTAAATAAATAAAATGTAAAATATAATGTGCTTTTGTAAAAATAATTAAATAAAATGTCTACATAATATATAGTATATTATACATGTACATATTAATGTATATTGTATATAGCATTGTATATATATTATAAAAATTATTAAAAATATCAAAAAATAGTTTGTAAAATAACTAACATTTTTCATTTTGTTAATTTCCATTCTAAGGCCATTTACTATTTTAATTATAATTTCCTTTTATTTTTTGTAAATCAATTTTTCTTATTGGACAAACTAGGTCTGTTGACCTGGGTCAACCCCTTCCGCTCCCAGGTCGGATCCGGGCGTAGCGTCACCGGATCTCTTTTCTCAAAATTTGTCTGCCCAACTCTGACCAATTCATGCCTCAAATCTTGTGATTGAGCACCAAGGATCCACGACCTTCGCGGATACCAAGGTCTCGTCGGATCGTCCTTAGTTCACGGGATTTTTCTCGAAACTTCCAGTCACCTGGGAACCTTATAAATCCTCCTTTCACCCGCACCACGCCCCCAGCTCGCTCCTCGTCGCTTTTTGATCCACCAGGAAACCCTAGGATAGTGATAGGATCCCGTGGAGCTCTTCGGTGGTCGATTGAGTCGATGCTCTTACGTGGCCGCTCCGTCGTGTTCAGCCTACTCAGCCTCCCGCAGTTGGGTCGAGGCCACAACCTCGTTGTTCACTTCCCCGTTCTTGGCCATCCAATCCTAGATCATTAGGTACCCTTTCATTCCTTTTCTTTTTGTCGGTTCTTTCGATGTCACATCGTCACCACCGTATGCCATATCTGCTCCGACCATCGGGTCGGAGCTTCATCGCATCCACTTATCCGCATCAATACGCTTACCACATCATTGCCCACCTTCTAGTGTAACCTAATCATCCCTAGGACGTATCATAGGATCGATTTTAGGGCTCGTCCTCCTTCACTCATCTACGTCGGAGGTCCAATCCATTCCCCCGCCACTTCTCTTATTGTTTATGCAAAATAACTCCGGTCGGAGTTTCGCCTCTAAGCCTCGCATCCCCTTTCAGGTTCAGGTGTGCACGAGAGCACCATTTCGACCTTCGATTGACCTAGCCGAGCAGCTCTCGGTGTAGCATGCTTCATACCTTCATCGAGCCGCTCGACGGGCCATCGGAGTGCCCCATTCGATGCGGACCACTTCCAGCGATGTGTTGGACCTCTCATCCGGGCGATCAGCCTAGAGCAGTGCGAGAAATTTCTGATTGAAGTTGTTCAGCCGGTGAGACCTTCATATCTGTTCCTTCAGACCCATTGCCAGCTGTCGAATGGAGACCAGCGCCCTATATTCGATCTAATCCATCCATCAACACCCAAATCTTGGTGCTCAGATTGAATATAGGGTTGATCAGAGTTGCACGTCAGCACCTACCTTCCGAGCCGTTAGATTTGTATCTGCGCTTGATCATATCTACGCTGCACGTCATCGCCTTTTCATCTAACCGTCAGATCTTTTCAGCGTTGATCAAAGCCGTACACTAGAGTCATCACGCGCTCCCCATGTGCATGCCTGGGTTTATTTCTCTTTTTACCCTATTATTTCCATTATTTCCTTTTTATCCCAATAAATGTAAAAAATAGTTATAAACATTTGTAGTAAGGACCTCGTGTTTTCCATATTTGCACTTTAGTCCTTCTGAACCACATTCATGTACCTGTATGCATGCTTTTCTAGGTTATTTGCTTGCCTCATCATGAACTTTCATGTGTTAATGAAATCGAAGTAACTTTTGGGAAATTTCATTGATGCCCCTGTGGGAGTTGATTCATGTGCCTTACACATTTTGTTGTACTTTTTGCGTTGTAGGCCCATATGCTTTTATTGCGTGTTTTTGTTTAGCCTCAAAACTTAACATAATTGCATTTTGGTCCTACAATTCGAGATTATTTTTTGCTCTTCTATTTGTTGTAATAAATATCAAATTAAGTCTGAAAAATCCCTGAAAATTCTTAATACCTCGTGTTAGTGTCTTGTGTTTGTGGTAATTTTTATTTGTTGCTTTTCATTTATTTGCTATTATTAAAAATTCAAAAATCAAATAAAAATTCCCTATTTATTTTAGATAATTCATAAAAATTGAAAATATCTTTAAAAATTCTAAAAAAAATAGGTTAGCATTATTTTTAGCTATTTGATTTTCTTTCCAATTTTCACTTTTATATCTTTTATAAAACTCAAAAAAATGGTAAAACTAAAAACACCATAAAAACTTATAAAATCTTTTAAAAAACCAAAAATTGTGTTCTTGATCTCTTTGTAGATATTCACTTATACTTTTTGATAAAATTAACAATCGGAAGTTTTGAACCTATTTTCTATTTTAAATCTGAAAAATGTTGGTGGTTGTTCACTATTTCTGTTTTTCTTAGTTTTTGATTTTTTATAAAATTCATAAATCTCTAAAAATCTTACAAAAATCAATAAAAATAGTATAAAATTAATAAAACATAAAAATATTTTTATTTGGATTTTTTTGGATATTTTTACCACATTTAAAAAATACAAAAGAGTGTGTGTGTCCTTTATTCATTATCTTTTATTTCTTATTTGAAATTCAAAATATAAAAAATTTAAAAATTAAAAATAATTAAAAACTCAAACTCGGAAAACATAAAAAATATAAAAATATAACCCGTAAAAATAAAAAGATAAAATTTCACAAAAATCCAAGAGTATTTTGCTTTGATTTTCCTTCCTTTTAGTCTTTGATTTTTAATTGATTGAATCACCCTCGTTTAATAACAGTTGCCTCCTTATGTTCGACCCTGGGAGTTATACCATGTTAATAAATAATAGCTTAGACCACTCTCTTTTACTTGCTTGATTCATTTTGTGGTTGAATAATTTTCTCGATTTCTAGCTGGATTTTTGGGGTGAGAATGAAACTATTAATGCTTAACTTCATTACTTAACCCTCGTCGATCGGGCTCGTCATCAGTGGCCTGTGCACCCCAACCTAGTCTAGTGGCATGTGCATCTAAAGATAGGATGTTGTGGGTTGAAATAAAGATTCAGATGAGGGATGGTTTGCTAGCATAATTTTTTCTAAGACCCCAAAACATGGGCGGAAAAAAGATTCTATATCCGTTGGGGCACAAAAGATCAATGTAGTGGACTAATATTTTCTTCCAAAAAGAAGCCATACACCAAATATATACATGACCACAATGATCCAAGCTTCAAAGAACCTGCATATCTTAGTGGAGACTTGGCTAAATTGGTCAAGCTCCACAAGGAGATGTGGCTACATTGGTCACACTCCACTTCTTTTCTCATTCTTCTATCTTCTCCCCCTTTCGATTGCGGACACAACACGTACCTAAACTTAGAAGGAAATACCCCGCTCCTCGAGGGAACAATAGCTAGACTGGGGAATTTAAGGTCACCTTGTGATGAATCTCCATTTCATCGCCTTTATTCTTTCATTTTGGCCTCTAAACCCTAACTAAATACATGTATAAAGCATTATTTTGCATAAAATAACATCTATTATCTACTATGTAATAGTGTACAAAATATTATATTTAAATCCAACATATAAGAATAAAGAAAAGAAAAAGAAATGCAATACCACAGGTATTGAATGACGCTAAACCCCAAGACCAAGGCATCATGATGATTGGGTCGGTAAGGAATAAAGTAGGGGGAGACAAGGGCCAAAAATACAATAAAACCCTAATGTTCAATTCATCAATAAGTCTATTTTGGGGACCTATTTTATTCTTTATTATTTATACATCAAATCAATAAACTTTGTACATGAACGTTTTAAATAAAAATATAAAGAAAAACAGAAATTTATTTCACATAAAAATAATGCACAGTGTGCTCTATACAATCAGAATAAAACCTCAAATCCAAGTTCTCAGACTTGTATATTCTCCATATGAATTCAAAATTCAAAAAATCACTTTAAATTGTATATAACTTTTAATTAACTATTTAGTGAATGTGCTTTCATTTAGTTTGGAGTTAAGATGTAAAAGTTAGGTTTGGACCCTATTGTGCATTATACCTGAATAAAATAACCATTTTATTTATTCTTTGTATTTTTCATAGTTTTATATTTTTATAATTTTTTGAATATTATTTCCAATACATATACATACTTAGATTAGAGGAAAATCATTAAAAATACAATTAAATAAAATTGTATACAAAAATACGTAGATGAAATACACATACATATACATATATAATAATTATATATTTTTATTTAAGTATACAAATCACCTCAGAAAATACAATAAAAGTATATTTATATGTATTAAAATAAGTTTTAAATATATAAAATATGTAGATAAAATGATAAAATCTAAAATAGATAAAAATAAAATAGACACTATATAGGTAAATATACCTATATTTATACTTGTAAAAAGTAACATGCAATAAATTAACTTGTATTAATAAAGAAAAATCAAAATAATATACTACATAAGATAATAAATATTTTTCATGTTTTGACTGAAATTTAATAAAATCATTTATTTTTTAAATTTGAATTAATAAGGTAATTTCCTTCTACTTTGTCGTCTAACAGGATGATGTGGACCAATGGGAGTCCAGTCTGAGTTGACCTCGGTCCACTACCATGCCTCCCTAGGTCTGCTCTGTTAGACCCATTAGGTCCCTACTTCCTCGATTTTTCCCTCCTCATTCTTCCATTCTTTTAGGTCGATTCCTTCTTTGACTTTTCTCCTTGATCGAAGCTCTTTCACACACCCTTCATTTCTCGATATGAGGTCCGTTAAATCGAGCGTTCTTCCTGATCCAACCCACGCCTGTACATATACCCCTTATCGAAGCTCCTTCACTTTTTGTTCTGCGTTTTCCACATTGAACCTCTTAGATCCATAGCCCTATGAGTTGAGGAGAGTGACAGGCTCCTTCTTATCTGATTTGCAGCGAGTTGTAGGTGCTGGAGTGGTTGATCCACCACCGCCAAAGCTCCACCCCGATGTGGTTCCTCAACTCCTTACACCTGCAAGTTCGAGCTCCCATTCTTGCATTTCTAAGTAGCATTTCCTTCCAGCATTTCAATTATGTCTTTAGTTTAAGCATTCCATTGTCGCAGTAGTGTAGATCTCTAGTTCCGTAGTTCGTCAGAGCTCTACTCCGGCCATTGCTACTCATCGTGTTTCACCATGTTCTGACTCGTCTCCACCACCATTCTCCCCCCCCCCTCACTTCTCCACCTCCAGACCACCTTCGCTCACCTCGATACCCCCCAGATCGAGCCACTGAGGTTCCTTACATCACCATCACTGGAATCCAACCATCCCAACCCATTTCCGCTCCATCTTCATTCAACAAGGCCCCCATGACCATCATTATATTATTCTTAAGCTATCTTGTAGGTTCAGGAGGCCAAAGAACCCTTTTATGGGTTGATTTTGATTCGGTCAAAGGCACCTAGAGATCCGATCTTCACCGAGTAGCAAGTACCTCTCTGATGGGTCCCGACCATTTCTAACACCTCCAGTAGCTGTGGACCACCTTAGGGAGCATTTTGGGCATCTGAGCAACATCAAAGACCACTGGAGGTGGGAGAATCGATCGATTGAAGTCACTAAGACCCCTTGTTCTTCGTCAACAATAGCCACCGTCCGATTAGAGGAGGAGTTCCAGTTTTGATCAGCATTGTCAGATCCAAGCGCCTTCGACCGTTGATCCAAGTGCTACGATCTAATCTCAGCCACTCATCGTCGAAGGGTTATCAAGTGCCGAGGAGTCGACACATGTTTAAGTGAAGTGATCGAGATTGTCCGCCCGACCACATGGGGGTATTTTGCATTTCCAACACTCACACTTTCGTATTATATTTTTAGTTCAGACTATTTCATTTAGTGTTACTTTATTTTGTAAATTTGTATTAGGGACCCTAAGTTTTTGAGATTTGCACTTTAGACCCTCGCCACTGCACCTCACATGCATGTGCGCGTAAGGGAATGGGCATTTTGTGTGTGGGGGGGAGCTTAGATTCATTTATTTCTGTTTTGTCCATTAAATGCTAGATACCATGTAATATTTTTTTTGGTTAAATTGTATGTGGATAATGTAACTTTTTGGAAACCGCAAAAAACCCCTGTCGGTGTTATTAATTGAATATATTTGGGAATTTCACATAATTGGCCATGCAGTTCTTTAAGGGGTCTGAAACCTAAGAATACTTTTTGATATTTGCAAATAAGTCCTTGCTAGACATTTATTTAATTCTGTTCATTTTATTCTATTAAAAATATTTTTAATGCTCTAAAAACCTTAGGAAAGTAATATAGATGCCTTAGAATGTATTCTATCACATATATTTTTATCTAAGTATTTTATTATATTTTTCTATTTATCAAAAATAAGAAAATAGAGTATTTATTTCCTTTCTAATTAGAAAAATGCCAAAAATATAAAAACATCTTTAAAATTTCCAAAAAATCAAATAGTGTTTATTATTGTATTTTACAACTGCATACCAAAAATACCTAAAAATAATAAAAGAAAATCACTAAAAATTCAAAAGCTCTAAAATCTTTATAAAACATATAAAAAATTCTATACAAATCCAAAAATAGTTGTTTATGTTTATAAATTTTATTTATTATATATTATTAAAAATAGTTTTGGGAATTTTAGCTATTTTTAATTCCCAAAATAATTCGATATATTAATATAAGTCATTATTTTGGCATTCTATTCAATTAAAAATATAAACAATTAGCAAAAATTCTGAGAAAATTACTAAAAACAGATAAAAATATAAAAAGACAAAAAACTATTTCCCCATTTTTGATGTATTTATAGTTATATTCTAAATAAAAAAGGATGTATCTATTTATATAGTTATATTTACTTATATTAGTATTAATATTAAGGTTCAATGGGGCTGCTCTCGCCCCATTTTCCGGCTTTTTTTCAAAAGAAATACATGTATTTTCATCACTATATACCTCAAATATATCATTCCAATTTCATTATATATAGAGACTCCTATGCCCTTCATCTAGAACATGTCGATTACAACAATTCTAAGACCGTTAAATTACCTATTCTAGATGGAAGGCATAGGTGTCTTTATTTCTGATGAAATTAGAATGGCATATTAGAGAGATATAGTGACAAAAATATATGGATTTATTTAAAAAATAAAAAAAATCGGAAAATGGGGCAGGACAGATGATGAATCTCGTATTCATCATGCTAAAAGCTAATAATTAAACCCCTGGCTCAATCAATCCAATAAAATTCACCAATAATTCATCCATTTTATATTGTATTATATTGTACACTCTTAGCCTATAATTAATTGTATTTAATCACTATTATTTGCCTTGTAATTATTTTCTCATCAAAACCCCCTAAAAATTAGGTGTATCAATTGTCTATAATATCAATAACCCTTAAAAAGACTTAAATACAAAAACAATTCAAAATCCAAAATTCGGTGTTTTAAACCCCTTAGAAATACCCTAAAAATACTTTTTGTATAAATGACCTCTTTTGGCTTTTCATCCAACATGAAACTTGTAGATCTCATCGAGACGAACAACTTTCATGTTTTAACTTTTTCCTAATTTTGCCTCTAATTCTTTTCGATTTTTCTTTGATTTTATATTTTTGAATTTTCTGGTGCAACCACGTGGCGCTCTCTGGAGCCGCCACGCGGCCGCACCTTCTTCCACCACCCGGCCCCTCCTGGGCCATCTGATCTTCCTCACCCCGCCTCCATCTCGACCGTCCATCTCCGTCTGTCCGCAGTCGTCTGATCATCGCCATATCCATCTCGACCGCTATATCGCGCCTCACTATCAGCCGCTCGATTTTCCTGATCATCCTACGACCCTCATCTCGCCAAGTCTCCCTGCTTATCCCAGCCATCTGATTCCCCCTTCAGCCAACGCCTCTTAATCCTCTACGTCGCCCCTCAATCCTCCGTCGTCAGATCGGCCCTACAATCTAATCACCACTGTTCACTCGCGCTTCGTCTCCATCCGTCTGATCAAACTCCATGATCAGATCCACACCGCTACTCCATGCCCACATCCTAGCCGTCGATTGCTAGATCCAATGGCTGGGAGGTCGTCCCCTACCTCCGCAACCCCCTTCCCAGCCATTCCACCTTGTGTCAGCCACATCCCCTTCCATTTTTGGCCACCATCTCTGATCACCTTTCCGCTCCATAACGGCATCCTCGCACAACCCTTCGCTCCGTCTTCCTCGCGCATAATGCCAACATCTCCACCATCACTCCCAGTCATCAAAGCTTACATTCAAACGCGCCACCCCCACCGCATAACTGCCAGTGACACCCTCCTATAAAACGACTCCCTTCGCCACCATCACCGCTTATCCACCACTCCAAGGGGCTTCGACCCATCCTTTGGCCCTCCGGTGACAGCGGAGAGGTCTGATGTCGAGGAGATAACGACCCCAGCCCCAGTGCGATCCATGGTGCTCAACCATGCTTTCTCCGCCATCTCCGGCGGTTGCTCGAGCTCTCTGGCGTGGCTGGCCAGACCAAGCAACGACCCCGGGCTTCCTCGAAGCCCAGCACAAGCTGCTCCTCCACTGGATTCCCCTCTCTGATGAGGTACATCTCCTCCCTTCGTTTCTTTGATTTTCTCTTATTTATCCCGATACCTCTGATCACTTTCATCCTCCATTGAGCGATCTAACACCTCTGACATACCACCCTCATCCTCGCCGACCACCCTTCTCTTCTCCAGAACCTCCCCCGCTCCGACCCCCTTCTTCTCCACCTCACCAGAGAAGGAGCTCCAGGGCCACCACTCCCGTCGCTTGAACGACCACCTCCACTCCCCTCACTCACTCATGCACATTCAAAGGCACGCTTCGGCTATAAATTAACCCTGCAAGACTTCATTGGTCGGATGTCGTGCCTCCCCGCTGGTTTCGAGCCTCCACCTCCGACGACCATCTCCGTCGTTCTGCTCCAGACAACAAGGAAGCTTTGCCTTGGCTCCAGGACCTCCGCCAGCCTTCCAACGAGCTTCCTCGATCTTCAGATGATTCTACGGAGCGCGGAGGAGCTGCCAGCAGGTCGCCGGAGCCCCGCCTTATCCGGTGGCCTGTGGAGGAGCAAGACGGTACAGGTGTCGTCCGATCGTCTGGATCAGACGGACTAGATGAAGACACGTGGCACATCCGAGCCTTATGCCTAGCCTTCAGGCTCAGATCTTCCAAGCCTAATCTGGAGCCTCCACTTAACATCACGTGGCCCGAACCAACCGAGTCTCCCGATCCTAGATCCTCACGTGACCAGCACGTGAGAGCCTGGGTAAATTACAAGATAGACATGTGACTTTATGGAAATTACAGTTTGGTCCCCATGCACGTGCTTCACGTACGTGCCTGGGTTATTTACATTGAGAACCAGACGGGTTTCAATATTTACAAAAATGTCCCTATATGTATGGAAAAATTGCATTAGGGTCCAGACAGTTTTTGGAAATTACATTAAGTCCCTCCGGGGACCTATTTGTAATATTTATCTTTTTTTCTTGCATTTTATTTACAATTATGCCCCTGCATTTTTTTTAGCATAACTTGAGCATCGTAGGTCCAAATTGCATGATTTTAGTGTCGTTTTGATCCTTTTTTCTTCATCTATCTCATGCCATATTTAATTTTCTCATCTGATACCATTTTAAATGAAGTGAATTTTTATTGTTAAGATGATGCCCTTTGCTCAATTGCCTTGCCATAAATAGATGTTTGTTTGTAGTGTTATGATCAGTTCGACCATGATTTCAAACCATCTTTTGTTGCTCATTTATGTAATATTTTTAGGGTATATTTGTAAGAATCATCTGTATACGTAACCCTTGCATTTCGTCATGTATACATCATCTTATAATTGCATAAAAATCAACAAAAATGCATACATCACTTTGTTGATTGTAATCTGCATAATGCATCATGCATCTTCATGGAGACCTGTAATTGAGAAATGATTCACACATGTTCTGAACTGATCGAAATTCGAAAAATAGATAGAGTAGCTCGTGTCCCTGTGTTCGACCTTGGTAGACTTGCCAAGTATAAATACTCCACAACATTCAAAGATTGTGGTTTTTGCTGAACCAGATTTGTCTCCTATACTACGACAATTATCCACTCTTAAAGAGGCAAATTTCGTGTACATCAACAGCCCCATTTTCCCTTAATAATAATAATATTATTAAAAATACATAAATATATTCTAAAATTAAAAAAGAAAAAGGACTATACTTAGGATATTTTCTAGATTTTGTCTTTATTTTATATATTTAGTATATACTATCTAAGTTATTATCTACACTTGTATTTTATTTTATTAAAAAGGAAAGAAACTTAGAAAATCAGAAAATATAAAAATAAAATAACAATAATAAAATTAAAAACATAAAAAATAAAGAAAAACAAAAATCCATAAAAATAATATAATTAAAAATCCACCACAAATATAATAAAAAGAATATGAGATGGCAATTTTAGAATTTATTTTCCCAATCTATCTTGTGCGCTCCCTGTGTTCGACCTCTACTTCTTATTTATTCTACACATTTTTAGTAGAGTTATAACAAATTTTAACTCCAAATTTATTTTGCATTGCTTTATATATTTTGTGGGTTAATTATTGTTTGAATTCGAAGTTATCATGGATCGCTTCAATGACTGTGTTCCCGCCTTGTGTGGAACATAAGACCCACATAATTCTCGGTTCGACACCTTGCTAGAGAAAGATTGTTCTTTGTCATTTCAGATGTGGGGAGCTATATTTCACATTCATAGTACAAGTACGATTCATAATCATCATAATTTGCGTATGAAGACTTGTTCTGACCTGACTGTCGAGGTGAATTGAATAGAGACATGTGAAACTTAAAGGTTGTTGAGTCTTAAATCCTATTCTCAGTAAGGTTCCACCAAACTAATAATCCAAAGATCTGAACGAGCTCCATACTTTGATTTTATGAAGATTAATTTTAAAATCAAAATTATTCTAAGCTCTTTCTTTTCCCCTTTTCCTTTTCTTTTTAGTCACTTGTTCTTCAAATAAGTGTCTACTAAGGGACTAAAAAAGGTAAGGTATATGGGGATGATGAATCACCAAATCATCATCTTTGTTTATCTATTTTATCTTAAAATCCTTATAAACACCTATAAATAACATTAATTTCACTTTTTAAATAACCCAATCACATCTGTAAACAATGTTTTATTATCATTATGTTAACCATAAATAAATAAAGGGATTTTATCATTTGTGCCCCTCTGAGATATCGCAATATCAGTTATGCCCCTATCTTTTTGGTAATATCAGTTGTGCCCCCGACTTCTTGCCAATATTTCACTTGTGCCCCTCAGAGGGGCATAACTGATAAAAATCTTTTATCAGTTATGCCCCTCTGAGGGGCACAAGTGAAATATTGGCAAGAAGTCGGGGGCACAACTGATATTACCAAAAAGATAGGGGCATAACTGATATTGCGATATCTCAGAGGGGCACAACTGATAAAAACCCATAAATAAATAAAGGAAAAGGAAAGGAAAAGAAGTCTGTATATATTGAATAAATACATGCTGATCTTAACCTCAAGAGTAGGTCACAACTTGACCTAATCAACAAAGAATAAAGCAAGGGGAGATAGGGTCATTAATCTTTAAAAATCCCAGAAAATCAACTTCATTTGTATATATTCATCACTATTCGTAATGTATATCTTGTACTATTTTATTTATCATTAAATCAATCTAAAAAAATATTTTCTTCATGAAACTTATACATAAAATATGTTTAAATAATAAAAATAATTGCAAAATTGAATCGTGTATAGAATAAGAGAGACAACACTTCAAAAAGGTTGTAAAGCCAAAATTGAAAGATCAATATCTACTCCATACAGACTCAAAATAAATCAAACTCACTTTCACTGTGTTCGAAGTTAAATAAGCTTTAAAATGAAGGTTATTTCATAGAAAATTGGATTTAAGATGTGAAAATCAGCTTTTTGGGAGTGCTATTGTACTTATTTGTCTAAATAGTACCTTTATATTTATTTATTTATTTATATTTTTAGCATATATTGTATTTTTATATTTTGTACTTATTGTATATTGTATATATAAATGATAAATAAAAATAACAAAATTGAAAATTACCAAAATAAAATAATTGTATTTGTATAATGTACCTATATTGTACATAAACCTATTTATTTAACCCCTTAAATAAAATTCAAAAAAATAAAATGAAAATATGTTTAAAACCCTCTAATTATTATATAAATAAATAAAATATAAAATAAAATATTTATTTGAAAAAAAAAACTTAATTAAAATGGTGTATATTATATATAGGTATTATATACCTATGAATAAAGGGGTTTATTCATTTTAACCTTATTAATCTACTTATTCGATTCACTAAAAACTAGTAGAAATATTTATTAATTTATAAACATTATTTATTTTGAAATTTTTTAATTTAAAAAATTATATTTATTTTATATTAAATTTTATTTATTTTAGTGTTTGGACCCATTCGGGTATGAGCTTTGATTAGCGGACTCGGGTCCGTTGACTCAGGTCAACTGGTCCTCTTCCTCCCTTTACCTAAATAATCCATCCAACTAATCGTCTTCTCTGATTTATCTCACATGATCTCTTGATATTTCCAACCCGGTTTCTTTTCCATCTGATTACCTGATTAACAGTCACTCACGCCCGGGTAATTTTTCACCCAAATTCTTCTCAGCTCGTGCACCATTCTATTTTGAATCTCGCATCTTTCTAGCCTCTATAAATATTGAGCTCCAACCCTCATTTAGATTGCATCCATTTTTTACCACTTTTTCACCTCGAGATCGGTCCCAGGAGCTCGCCTGAGGATACATCGAGGGTGCCCCTCGATCAGGAGTGTGTGAATTGGGTTGATTGTCGTGATCCATTGCCAGCTGGAGCTCTCCATCGTGCACAATTTCTCCGACCATTTCATAGGCGGGTTGAGGCTAGAATCCAATCGCATTCCACCATAGGTTATCTTAAGTTAGTCTCTTTTAATTTCTGCATTTGATTCTTTTAATTTTCTTTGAGATTAGTAGCTTTAGATCAAGCTCCAATCTTCTAGATCGGTGGTCATTTCCTATTTTAAACCTCAATCCGATCACCTAGTACACACCGCAACTCGCTTCTACATATCTTCTTCACTTCTTATCACCACATCTGGTTCAGATCTTAGACTTCTGATATCATCACTCATATGCAGTAGATCAGACCCAATCACCATCTACTTCTTGTTATTTTTCACTTAATAATGCTAGCCGAGGGTACCCCTTCGAACATAGAATAAACTATAGGAGGAGGAAAAGCTATTTGGAGTGAAATCAGCACCTGGAGGTCCACATTTAAGCACATTGAGCAAGAGCTCCAAGTCCCTGAGCAGCGGGATCTGGATCTTGTCTCCACCTCAGATCGATATAAGAGCTTGTCAAGAGTCTTTGGAGATCATTAGCCATCAGATCAGAGGCATATCGAGGAGATTTGATCAACTGAAGCTCAACAGATGTCACCTTCTTCGTAGTTCTTCCAGGCAGTTCCAGAGGCGTCAGATGAAGAACTTATCGCCCCAGATCCAATTGCAGTCGTCGCCTCACGTCCAAATAAGGGTCACTCGATCAAATCTTCAGCAATCGATCTCAGCCACACATCTCTCACGTGTATCTCACGTTACCCAGCGAAAATTTGCACTTCTACCTTCTGTTTTCTTTTAATTATAAATATATACATTTGGACACGTGTTAAGTCATTATGTTCTGAATATTTTCATTCTCATCCTTGTCTTTTTCATCATTTTATCTTTAGTCCTCCATTACAGACTCATGTGAGCCAGCACGCGCCTTTTGGTAATTTTGCAATAAAAGTCCTTGCTGTTTATTATTATTATTTGCTCCATTTAATTTGTAAAATTGGAAATAAGTCCCTCATTTACAAATTCATGTGCGTAAACAAATGAATTAGTGGAGAAATTGTTTTTTTATCCTTTAGTTTAATTTTTTTTATGAATTAGTTTAATAACCTTTAAAAATTGCATATTAGTCTTATTTCTGCTGCATTTCTTTTCCTTATTAATTGCTTCTTAATAATTATTAAATAACTCTATAAATCCCTAAAAATATATTAAGTTTCTGTTGATAATTTTCATTTTGAAAGTTTCTTTTATTTATTACTTTTAAAAATTCAAAAACTCCCTTTATTTCCTCCATTTATAATAAAAAATAATAAACAATTGAAAAAACTTTGAAAATTTTTAAAAAATAACAGTAGCATATTTTTATAGTATTTTATCACCTATAAAAAATTCAAATAAAAAAATTTCAGAAACCATAAAAATTAAATAATATAAAAAGTCTTAAAAATGTATAAATTCAAAGAAAATTTAGAAAAATACATAAGTTAGCTTGTTTTAAAGCTTAATAAATTCTCTTCTAATTAAAATTGATTTTTATTTTATTTTCTATTTTAAAAATACAAAAAGAGTAGCTTAATTTTGCTGTATTCATTACTTTTAGTTCTTATTCTTTATAAAATCCATAAAAATTCTAAAGTACCACAAAAATCATGAAAATAGTAAATTTATATAAAACATAAAACGATTTTATTTTTAAAATTTTGAAAATAGTAAAAATTTATATAAAACATAAATCCATATATCATTTTCTCTTAAATAATTGAAAACCCATAAAAATCGTGATTCAACACCCTCCCCTGCATGACCTGCACTGCACCACTCCCCCGCAGCCCCGCTCTGCCACTCCGAGTCTCCACCCAACCCCTCCTCCGCCCACTCCCCCTAAGGCCCCTAATCCACCAAGCGGTCCAAGCCACCACTCCTTCATCCCCATCCCTTCGTCACACGACACACACCACCCCATCTCCACCACCTCAACTTGCCCTAGCCCACCACTCTTCCATCACTGCCCCCTCGACCACTTGCCCTAAGCCACCACAACCACTACTTCATCTCTGCATGGTCGCCGCAATCCAAGATGACAAGAAGAGGACCAGAGATTAGGGTGTCGTCATCAATCTCATGGTTTAGGATCAACCGTGAATGTTGTGATGTTTGGATTTTGTGTTATTAAAGTATAAATTGGGTGTTATTGTTGGGAAAAGGAATCTCATGTTTGGATTTGTTCATGTGTCTCTTTGCTGGAGATTGGATTTCTCTTATGTTAAATATTATAACTTGGATTTCTCCATCCCCGGCTAGTCAGCAACTGAAAGGTATAAATTTCCTAGCTCATGTAATGAGTATTACATGAATAATAATGAATTCTAAAAATATAATGTATAAATTTGGATATTGTCGGATGTAGAATAAGATCACATCGACAAGGTAACAATATAAAATTTATGCCATCTGAATAAAATCTAAAATCGATGGGTGATGGATTTATTTGGGACGACCCGGCCTAGGCTCGACCCATAAAAACTGGGACAGGCTTGGGTTAGGGCCACAAAAGAAGTGGGTCCAAGGCCTGAATTCTTAAACGGGCTTGGGACTGGGTCCTTCAGGGTCCAGCTCAACCCGACCGTGCTCATCCCGATTCCCAACCCAGAGTAGCTAGGTGGTAGTAAAATCAATCCGTATTCATTCATGAGCTTCTCTGGTATAAAATGAGCCACTTCAAGTGCTTTAACACAATATACAATTAATCCGAGCTACGTGGACTCCAAGTAGTTACATGATAAATTGATAAGTTTAGCATTATCGACCCATAAAACTAAATCAATGATTTCTTAGTCACGATTAGCTAAAGTTAAAGTTCCATTAAAAAGTGTTTCTCCACGGTAGAATCATGAAAAAACCTTATAACCAATGGATAGAGTTGTCTCAAGTGGGCAATACTAATCAAAAATTTTGCAATATAATCTAAAATAGAATATGCAATACCTCTTATCCGACACCACTCGTACCTCCTCCTCCAAATCAATCATGTCAATACTAACGTAGCAAACCCCCAAACTTCCCTCCAAATCTCTTCATAATACTAAAGCTGGGTTTCTTCAATTTTCCCACCGTTGCCTGCCACGTGCCTACCCTCTTTGCCCTTGAATGGGTTGCACCATATTCTGCCACGTGTGTGCCTCTTTGGTTTCCTCCGAATGACGTCGGTTGTTCTTCTCTTTATTACCATTAAAAATGCATTGATGTGCATGCCGCTTTGCTTTCCTTCACAATTCGTTGTTTCTTCTTTCTTCTTTTTTTTAAAAAAAATTCAATTTCCTTACAGCTGTCTGCTTTTAATTTCGACCAAAACGGCAACTGTCTCCAATTTCCTTACAGTTGTCTACTTTTAATTTCAACCAAAACGGCAATTGTCCTCTAATTATTACATTCTCTTGCCATGTGTACCCCATGCGTCTGTACCAGATAAACCCTAGAAACCTTTTCCTCCTCTCGGTGTCGGCGCCCTTCTTCTTTGTCAATCTCCTCCCTCGCTTTTTCCTTCGACATTTCCGTTCTGCTCGAGCACTTCCAACGTCTGCCTTCTTCTTTGTCAATCTCCTCCCTTGCCTATTCGTTCGACATTTCCGTTCTGCTCGAGCGCTTCCAACATCTGCCTCCTTCGAGTAGGTATTCATCTTTCATCACTGTATGGTTTCCGATGCGATTTTACCTACTTCTCCCGATTATCTTGGTTTCTATTTTAAATAAAATGCGTAATCGTCTCTGTTGTTCGTTTCTTATTTTAAGGGTCGTTTTTTGTTTGTTCTTTCCAAATATACATGCATTTTTTCTTTTTTAAGATTGACATTAAACTTTCATTTTTTGTTTTTGCTTTGGTTCCCAATTATTTCTTAGGTGATCCAACGAAATTTAATATGCCCAAAATGCATGGGTTTTTTGTTTTTTCATTTCCTTCTGTTGTTTTTGTTGCTTTTGGATTTTTTTTCTTTGTGGTGATTTGTTTTTTGGGAACATGGATTTGTGTAGTATGCATTCCATTTAAACAAGTAATTTCTGTGGCTGTGAATTCAACTTTTTCGTGGATCTTAAGGTGGAGGTCTGTTATAATTTTGTTTATGTATTTTCTCCAATTATTTTAGTTGATTTTATAATTTTTTCAGTTTTTTCATTGATCTTAGGGTAGAGGTATGTCCTGATCCTTTGCTATGAATCGTTTTTTTCCTTGAACGATTGGCCGATTTTTATAACGGCTTTTCTATCCATTTACCCCCCAAGGGTTCTCATGTTATTTTTTTCCATGGCAGTCTAAGAAACCTAATTGATTAAAATGATTTTCTAATAGTTTTGAAAAGGATTCTGAGAGCCCTTTCATTATGTAGGTTCCCCTGTTTTTTTTTTACATGCCAGTCCAATAAACCTAATTGATTAAAATATTTTTCTAATAGTTTTGAAAAGGGTTATGAGAGCCCTTTCATTATGTAACTGAAATGTCAGCATTAGAAAATCAATTATTTTTCTTATGTTTGAAACGAGGAAAAAAATTACTTCCAATATGATTGACGCTGCCATCTCGGTTGAATGCGATAAGTATTATTTATATTTCTTCGTTTGCATTATTACTGGTGTTTAGAACGTTGTTGTTGTCAGAAATTTGATAACTTTTCCCTTATGACTTCTTGCTATAGATTTTTCATTTGTCAGTAAATGTAGATTTATGATTCCTAATTATGGGTTCTGCTTGTTTATGTTTTTTCTACAGTTGACAAGCTTAAGCTTATCGTTGTCAATAAAGTTTCTCAGGTAATATTCTGAAGCAATAAAAATATTTCTTTATTTTAATTGCATTTTTAAATATAGTTGTTCTGTTTTATCTTTGGTTAATTTTGTATTTGGTAAGGTATAATACGCATTTTTAAATATGAAAAAATTTTATTTTATTTGTGACATGTTGTTCTGTTATAAACATAATGAATCTTTCTGTGATTGATAGGCAAAATGTTTCTAAATATAATAGATTGTATAGAAAAGAAATAATAAGAAATGAAAAAATGGATGGAATAAGACGTGATTTGTTTATCTCAAATAAATTTCTAGAAGAAAATAAATTATCATTCGTTAGCATGAATGTGAAACAAAAATGTGCTACCAACAGTCAACATCGTATTGGTGTTTTGCATGAAAGGAAGATAGAAAGTGATTGTCTTGCTAATGTACCTTTAGTTGTACACGCATGTAATGTATGTGATGATTTTATTGAACCATTGGTCGATTTTTACATCGACTTCTCTGTCTACTTTTTCCCTTGATTTCTGTTGTTTCTTTTTTTGCATGGCCGTCTGATGGGTAGAAAAAAATTGCAATAGGTTTGGTAAGGTGTATATGAGCTTCTTCATATCTTGAATGTGAGCTTAGCATTAGCAAACTGACTCTAATAGTAACACTTATAGGTTTTAATTATCTCTTTACATTTTGGTATTGGTGATTTATTGTATGCCATTGATGTTAATGTGTCGATACACTTACATTTATAGATCTTTAGTATTATATTTGTCTGTTAACTTCCTTTGCAAGTGAGTGTAAGTTATCAATGTTTCGTATTTGTTTTTAATTGCAATTTGGATGGATTTGTTATGCATAAAGCCAATAACCATTGTTTGGTTAAGTTGATTATTGCTGCCATAGATTTACATTTTGATTAAGGATATTTTAATGTGACAGTGAAATTACATTAAATGTTTCTTACTATGGAATTTATTTATTTGTTTTGATTGTAGTGGCCAAGCTGACGGTTGTCATCAAATTTCTGTAAGTTATTCTGTAATGTTAATAGTATGCTTCATTTAATTCATTTTTTAAATTTTAGTTGATTTGTTTAGAGTTTGATTAAGTTTTTATTCCGTAAGATATAAGGCACATGTTTTAGCCGTGAATTATATTTTGTTATGCTCCTTTCCTAACGTTTTGTTACTTATTAATTTAGGTTCTGCTCCTATTTATCTTCTATTTGTTTGAAAGGGATAGTGTTTTCTTGTGGGAAACGATAATGAATCGCTCTTTGAATGATAAGCAAGATATTTGTAAATATAATAGATTATGTAGAAAAGAGATAATTAGAAAGAGGAACGAAAATGAGATATTTGAAGAAACTAAAATGTCATATACTAACATGAATTCCAAACAAATATGTGTTGTTAACAGGCAACATCGCATAGATATTCTACGTGAAAGAAAAAGAAAAAGAGATCATATCGATAATGAACCTTTAGTTGTTGAATCATCTAATGTATATTATGGTTTTATTGAAGGAAATATACAACCGTCACAAACATGTCAGGAAAGTTTGGATGATTTCTCAGCTCATGAGTCTCATCGTGTTGTAAAAAATGATTGTCGAAATAACAATGGATTGTTGGAGAGTAATGTCATTCATCCAAACGAAATAAGTAATAAACTTTTTCAGCTAGATTTGCCAATTAAAAAGAGAGAAACCTTTAGGATTAGACGAAGCTATCATCTTGATATATTACATCAAAAGAAAAAGAGAAGATTTCCATCAGATCTAGCTGATACATTTATGCCGTTTGAATCAAATGTTGATGATTTAACTCAAGAACATTCTAGCAACCACTTGGCTAGTAGTGCTTATTCATGTATGTTGTATGAAACAAATGTCCGTGATACATTACAAGAATCTTATAGTGATAATTTGGCTATGGAATGTTTGCAAGGAAAAAAATGTTTACATTCTACTAAAGCTGTTGAAGGTAATGTTCTATTATATGTCTTTATGTTGATGATTTAATTGTTTAAACTTATAGATTCCTAATTTTTTTCTTTCTTACACAGTTTTATACTTAGGATGTGCTTCCTGTATTTGTAAGTATTGTGGTGTGATGAATACTCATTCATCACTCTTTATTCTTATATTTTAGCTACAAAAACCTTTGCAAATGCATGTAGATATGTGTAAATACAAATAATTACCAAAAGCATGCATGGTGTAAAAAGTAATAATTAGCATGTTTTTATGCAAAAATAAAAGAATAAAGATTAAAAAGAAAAAGAGGAAATATTTAGAATAAATATTGAGCAACCTAAACCAAGGGAGGGCTCAGCATGGGCCTGACCGCATAAAAGCCAAAGTAGAGGGAGATAGGGGCTCATGTGTGTAAATATACCTGTAAATAAAATAAAAATATTTTCCTCTAAAAAAATAGAATAAAATGACTTGTATATATTGTATATATATTTATTATAAAAATCAAAACAAAATAGAAAAATCAAAAAGAAAATAAAAATAGAACACTTGTACATAGTCACCATGTATATAGTCCACTCATTTATATTTATTTAGCCTTGTAAATAAATAAAATTAATCTCCAAAATTTTGTAAATATTCTACTTTTTATATTGTAAATAAATAAAATAAAAACAACAAAAAAACAAAAATAAAACAAAAAGAACAAAATTAAAAATCAAAAATAATATTGTATATATACCATGTACATAGATATATATATCTATTTATTTCACCCTTGTATATAAATAATAAAAATAAAATAAAAATATCTTTTTATTCCTAATTTTATGCTATAAATAAATAAAATATAAAATGGGGATAAAAATGTATAAAAATAACAAATTAAAAATCAAAAATAAAAATCCTATATTGTACATATACCTATATATAGCCTATTATGTAAATACCTTATTTTTATTTTGAAAAATTAATTAAAAATCACAAAAAAATAGGAAAAAATAAAATAAATATTTTTCATGTTTTAAGTTTTTATTAATTTGGTCATTTACTATTTTAAAATAAATAAACAAATAAATTTGACTTGGTGGATTCTGATTGGTCCACGGGGGTTTGTTGACCCCGGTCAACTTCCCCCGCGGACCCTCTTCCCTTGCGGATCTGGTTCCCGACCCGATTTCTCAAACTTTTAGCGACCAGATCCGATCTTCATCCACTCAAACCCAGGGCCTCGATTTCCAAGAGAAGATCCACGATCCTCGTGCACACTTCGGTTTAGGGATCCGCTCCTTGGTTTGCTCACCCGATCATCATCTTGTCGGACCCCTGGGCATATAAAGTATCTCCTCCAGCGACCTTTTCGTGCATCTTTGGACCTTCCACTCGCAGCCAAGGAGCTCCTCTGGTGAGCCTGAGTGACAGACGCGCCTGCCAGAGTAGAAGTGAGGCTCGAGCACCTCTAGAAGCCACTGATCCGGTGGCTCTGCCGCCGTGCGCCGCCACGAGCGCGCTCAGCCTCGGGGAGACGACGACCCCTTGCAGGCAATGACCCAGGAGCTCCCCGAGCTCCAGCCCAGTCGACAGCAACCGCCAAGTAGCCTTCTTAGCCTTTAGATTAGCCCAGTTTCGAGTTTTTAGATTCCGGTAGAAGTCGCTCCGCCGCCTCCGCCCTTCGTCTCCGTCCATCCACTTGCCCATCCGACACCGCCACCACCTTCACGAGCCGCCTCCGCATCTTCTCCACCTACTCATCCCCCGTGGCTCGCCCCGGAGTAGGGATATCGGCTCTCCACCTCCGCTGCTCGCCGGAGGGCCGCCACAGCGACGCATCCTTCACCGTTCTTGCACGCTAACGGGTCGAGGCAATTTGCCCTCGACCCCTCTTTCTTTCTGTGCAGCTATCAGGCCGATTCGACCTCTTCTGGAGGTAGGGACTTCAGAGCACAGGAGCTCCAGGTGTTCATCGTCGTCGGAGCTCTCCAGAGCTCTCCACCTTCATCGGAGCATCTCATCAGTTGCGGAGCTTCACGGCGGAGCCTTTCCGCACTTCAGGAGCAGCAGGGGAGGTCCACCGTACGTGCATCGGGCCGGCGAAGTTCGCCGGCCGACAGTTCTTCTAGGACCTTCGCCGACCGTCAGATCATCCTCACGCTCCAGATTAGATCCCAGCCATCCCTTTGAGCAGCTTTGTCACTGTCCGATCCTTCTGAGGACCGATCTGAGCCGCACGATCAGATGAAGAGGCACCCGTGATTCAGAGCCATCCGATCTCCCCGCATCATCTTCTCAGTCGTCGATTCACCAAGGGTTTCGCCACAGCGTACGTGGATAGTCAGATCTGCCACGTTGTGGACCCTCACCCGTTCGATCAGGCCTGCGCTTCTTGGTTAAAGGCGCCTTTATTCTCAGCCGTTGGATCTGCTACGTGGCGTCACTTCAGCCGTCGACATTTTATAACGGGGTATTTACTCTTAGGCCCCTCCAGTTTCCGCATTTATTTTCTAGTCATGTAAATACGTAGTTTAGTTCTTTTATTTTTGTAAAAATTACACTAAGGACCCTACTGTTTATCTGATTTGCATTTATACCCCTGCCAGTTGTGAACACGTGCGTCGACATGTGAATATTTGGTGTTTTTGCAATATTTGCCCTACGTTTTCGACCTGTTATGCTTTGTATTTCTATTAATAGGAATTACAATTAGGTCCCCCCATGCTTGAGTCACGTGTATCGTGCGTGGCCCGGAGGACATTTTGCATTCCATACCCTATACTTTCAGGCCTGTTATCCAAGGGGCCCAGAGCTTTATATTATTTGCAGTTAGGTCCCTATGCACAGCACCTTGATTTTTATTTTCAATAAAATAGCAAATTAACTCCAAATTCAATAAAAATTGGATATATGGCTCCTGCCATGTTGTAAAATTTTCTAGAATTTTTGAGGACATTTTCGCTTTTATTTGATATTTTTAAAAATTCAAAAACAGCCTTTTTCTTTACTGTTTGATTTAAAAATTCACAAAAAAATATTAAAACTCATCTAAAAATTACAAAAAAATAGTTACTTTTTAGTTTGGCTTGCTTGATTTTCTGACCAAATTTGGTCATTTTTCATTATATAAAACTAATAAAAATTGAAAAACACTAAAAATCTCATAAAAATTCTAATAATTAATCTAAAAACCCAAAAATAATAATTGTCGTGCCCAAATTTTCCTTGTTTCTTTCTCTATACAGGAAAAATACCTCCAGGCTTATTGGGCTTTTAGATATTTTATCTAAGTCCCTCAAGCTCGGTTGGACAGTACCTTCATTTTCTTGCATTTTTTATTTTTAGAAAATTAAATAAAAACAGAAAAATACCAAAAAATCACTAAAAATAGTAAAAATCATAAAAAGCATAAAAACATTTTTATTTGAATTTTTGATTGATTTTTGATGCATTAAATAATTGCTTGAAGTTGGTTGTTTCCCTTGTTTCTTTATTTTCTTAATTAATTAAAAATCCAAATAAAATTAAAAGCAATTAAAAATCCACCAAAAACACTTGTCTTTTATTTTTAATTCTTTTTTAGACTACTTCGTAGGCCGCAAGGCCATCTCGTGCTCCTTGTGTTCGATCCTGGTCGCTATACCAGGTTAATCTAATAGCGAGACCACTCTTCGATTTTGAGTTGATTTTTCTCTGATTTGGTGGTCTATTTTTCTCGATCGACCACGCTTGACTACTTGGGGTCGCGACGACCATCGATTACCTTTTACCCGAGTGATCAGGCGTGTCATCAGAATGGCGTCGTTGCTGGGGAGCACGGCTTAGTAGTGTTTCTTTTTATTTTTTATTTTCTCTTTGTTTTCTTTTTCGCGGCTATCCCCGGCTCTTTATGAGTCCGCGGCTTTTCGCGGCTTTTTGTTTTTATTTTATTTTTTTTCTTTTTCTTTTTCTTTTTCTTTTATTTTTATTTTTATTTGTGCTTGTTTATTTTACTTGTCATTTTGCACATATACCCTGTTTATATTTTCTGCTTTGATTTGATTATTTCATTCTTGGTTTGACCCCTTTGTCTCTTTCTTGCGAGGGCCCGAGGACCGAGGCGGCAGCTTTCGAGGAGCCGGCGCAACCGCGGGACTTGGAGGCGGCTCCCTTCTGTACGGAGCCGCAGGAGAGCGTGAGAGAGAGCTGAGCGGGAGAGGATTAGAGTAGGATTAGCTTAGACTTTATTTTTAGTCATTTGAACAGTTGTAATAATACAGGGACAAACTTAGACTTGGACTTGATTAGCGGGTCTGTTTCGCCGAGCACCGATGTGCTCGGAGACCCTTAGGATTTTTCGCGGCTTTTCGCGGTTTTGGTTTTTCTTCGCTGCCTTTTACGGTTTTACGTGGTTTTTCTCGAGCCCCTAGAGTTAGGATTTTCTGCTTGACTATGCCGTAATTAGTAGGATCCCCACACTTAATTGATTGTCTGTTCCTATAGAGCGCTAATTGGACCTACTAATAACTCATTAATAAAAATAACTGACTCACTCCCTTCATAGCCTACGTGCCGTAGCCTGCCCTGCCAAGCGTTGCTCCTGAACCCGATGTGTCGGGAGGAGGAGGGGTAGACCGAGATCGGACCCTTTGGCTTGAAGGATCGATGACCAATTAGACGGTTCTTCGAGTAGAATTGCCTGCTTAGGACTCGGCTTTTTACCGCTGCACCATATAGGTAGTTTCTTTCAGTCTTTACATTTATACGCAGATCACTTTGCATGTAGAGTGCTGGAGACAGGTACGCATTTCTATCTTTGCATGCATCACTGATTTCTTTGCGCATCGGCTTTTTCGCCTTCTCCCCCTATTTTCGACTTAATAATCAGGAGAACCGAAAAATTCGTTAGGCCTTTGTTTTTATTGAAAAAGATTAAAAAGAAAAACAATAAAATCGAGACTGCTAATCACACTTGACCTAAAAGACACTTCACTGAAAACCTGTCTTGGGGAGAGTAACCCCCTCCTTGTTTGGTTTGGATGAGCGAGAGAGTGATCCGCACCTTAGGATAGAGCCATCCGATCTTTCTTGACTGATTACCGGCTCTTTGGTACGGGACAGTCGGTTGAGAGATATCGGATTCCTATTACCTCACGTAATCGCTCTGATAGACTGGATGATCACCTAAAATAAAATCGACAAGATAATTGACCGGTCCCTTCGGTCTTCAGCTCTGTGTGCGTAGGTGAATTGGGGGTTTGCTTGTTCATCTTGTGTGATTTCCAGATCCCTTCGATCCTTCCCCATCCTCCCTTCTATCCATCTGTTCCCCACCATCCCTCCCTTCATTCCTCTTCTCTTCTTTTCCTTGACCCCTGGATGATGGATTCTCCTCACATCAAGCCGACTCTTGCGGCTCCTTCTCCATTCGCTGACCATCAGTCTAGTCCACCTTCTAGGGAGGTCGGATCTCCGACCAACCTCCCGCTCCCTCCCTCCCTTTCATCTCACTACTCTGGGCATGTTGCGCGAGACGTCCGAGGATACCAGATAGAGCAGATGCGAGACCCGGACGATGCCGTTGCTGAGTTGAGAGCGCACTCTGTTGGTGATCAGAGAGAGCCGTGGAGATTAGCAGACAGATCTTATTTCAGACTGATGGATGAGTAGATAGCACATGGAGCTGAGTCAGCTTCTACACTAGGTCCATTCGTCTTGGACGCGGATTACATTCAGCGACTGCCGATATTTTCAGGAGAGGCGCACGAGGAGCCATATCTGCACCTGTCCGCATTCGAGGAGTTTTGCAGAGCACAGAGATATTCAGATATTACTGCAGAGGAGCTGATGAGGAGGACCTTCCCATTCACACTTCACGAGAGCGCCATGAGATGGCACCGACGATCGGGAAAGACATTCGAGACGTGGGGAGAGCTACGATGAGAGTTCCTACAGAGATACTTTCCCCCACGTAGAGCAGAGTTTATGCGGTCTTTGATCACGGACTTTTCAGTTGACTCCCAGGAGCCATTGCACGAGGCATGGCCGAGGTTTCTTGACCTCTTGAGGAGATTTCCAGACCATGGACTTCCACTGACAGACTTGATTGAGATCTCCATGCGGGGGATGACCGCAGAGCAGATAGCACTTGTGATTACCACATGTGGGGTTCACACCGCAGTTCCGACATCTACTTACTGGACACCATCTCGAGTTTACTTTCATAGAGATCTTATTCACGAGATGCCGTAGTCGGGACGACACATGCGGACGATGCACTACCAGTGCGGTGTTTCGCTTTACAGGATGAGACAGTTTCTACACACCAGACCGAGGACTTGGATGATGCAGCACCACTGACAGAGGACATGACTGTGATATCATAGGTTCGGACCCAGAGTCTTCTCGAGTTCCCGTTGGTCTTCCAACTAGAGTTCGAGTTAGCCCCAGAGTTTCCAGTCGACGAGTCTTGGATATCAGACCTTCTGATACTCCAAGAGCCGGAGGAGCCCCCGCTTTTGCAGCCAGTGAACCAGACACTTCAGATTCCAGTCCCGGAGGAGTCAGCTTCCTTTCTGCAGAGATACTTCTTGGATACAGACAGCTACCAGGACTCAGCCCAGCAGCCACAGCTCGATGAGGGACACCACTTTGAGAGTACACACACAGAGAGTCCCGTCTTCGAGCCTTTTCTCCTCCACTCTGACACCTTTGAGGACCAGTTGGCAGCCAGCATAGCCACAGAGCGAGGATCAGACGCATACACTTTGCCAGCTTCCGCTGTGTTGACCAGTACCTTCTCCTGCTTCCAGATTGCCGAGAGCTACACTTCCGATGATGATTGATGAACGTAGAATTCGCCTCTTTAATAGGTATAAATTACGCTGTAGCACAGGAGGCGAATTTTGTTCAGCAAAAACCACAGTCTTTGAATGCTGTGGAATATTTATACTTGGTAAGTGTACCAAGGTCGAACACAGGGATACAGCTGCTTAATTATGGCTTTTGATTTTTGATTCGTGAAGTTCAATGTCAATTAATCTCAATTTCAGGTCCATATGCAATTTATGATGCACGATGATATTTACAAGGCGATGCCATGATGCATGTATTTTTTTAGATATTTCTATGCAAGTTAAAGTGATGCATGGGCAAATAATGCAATAGAATATGCATGATGATTCCAATGCTACAATTATACCCTAAAATATGAGCAACACAATATAGAATGAAGTTAGAGCCATTTTGAACACATCATTAAAAATCGGTCATGAAATCTAGCAAAACAAGTAGATCTAGGTCCCATTTTTGACATAAAAATTCACTTAATTTAAAACATTGTCAAATGAGACAAATAAGCATGCTAGATTGTAGAGGACAAAACAAGGATCAAAACGACACTAAAATCATGCAATTTGGACCTACGATGCTCAAGTTATGCTAAAAACAGTGCAAGGGCATAAATGTAATAAAATGCAAGAAAAATAAAGGATAAATATTACATTTAGGTCCCTGGAGGGACCTAAATGTAAATACCAAAAACCGCCTGGGCCCTTGAGTAAATTTTCCATGTGCGCGAGGGCCCTTTTTGTAATTTCTGAAACCATGAGGGCCTCCCTGTAATTTACCCCAGGCGCGCACGTGAGGCACGCGCCTGGAGGACCTATTTGCAATTTCCATTTCTGCCAGGGTCTTCGTTGCAAATTACCCAGCACCTCACGTGCAAGGCACGTGAGGGCTAGGCTCGGGAGGAGGTTTGTGGCTCGGGCCACGTGGCTATGTCTGGTCGTTCGGCGTTAGGCTCGGAGGACCCGAGCCTATAGGTCTGGAAGTAGGCTCGGGTCCACCACGTGGCGTCGTCTTAACCGTCCGATCCTGATGATCGGACGGTGCCTGTAGCGCCTTCTTCCTCCGCAGGTGGTCGGAGGAGGCGGGGATCCGGCGAGGTAGACTGAGCTCCTCCACTCGCCAGTAGCCCGCCTGATGAACGGCGAAGGTCACTGGGATGCTGGCGAAGGCGGTGGGACTCCGGCGAGGCTCCAGGCATGGTCAGAACTCGAAGGCGATGAGGCTTCGCCGGAAGCCATGAGCTCGAAGATGCTCCGATGAGAAATCCGGCTAATGAAGTGACCTGCAGGGGGTTAGCGCTAGCCGAAGCGTGTGGAGTGTGTGAGTGAAAGTGGAGTGAGGTGAGGAGCCGTCGGAGATGGAGAAGGCGGTGGCTCAGTTGGATTCCTCCGCCGTGGAGGCGGAGAATTTGGGTCGAAATGCGAGGGGGTTCTGGAGGAAGGAGGAGATGGGGCGAAGATGTAGGTGGTCGGGCGGAGGTTTTGACGAGGTCAGATGAAGGTGATGGTGGCTGTAGGTGACCGGGTAATTCGGAAAAAATCAAGAAGAAGCACGGAGGGAGAGGTCCTCATCGGGGAGGGGAACCCGGTGGCGGAGAGGCTTGGGCTGAGGCTTGTGAAGCCTCGGGTCGTTGCCCGGCGAGGACAGTCGGACCTCGGAGCTCAATGGTGGTGAAAACCACCTGGACACGGCGGAGTGCCGCCGTGGGTCGACACCACGCAAACACCATCTTCGCCTCTCAATTCCGCCCCTCCGCTGTCACCGGAGGGGCGGCGGAAGCTAGGTGAAAGCCCAACGTTGGTGGACGAGCTATGACGGTGGCGGACGGAGGAGATTTATAGGAGGCAGAGGTTGACGTTACAGAGGTGGGGGCCGACTTTGATCGGGGTGTTAAAGGAGAGGGGGGTAACGGCGAGGGCGGTTGATGATGGCGCGAGGAAGGCGGAAGTCCGGGGAAAGCGGGGTGGCCGTTAGGAGTGGAAGAGGTGGCCGGAGGAGCGGGCTATAACAGGAAGGGGGCGGCGAGTCGGAGAGGAAGAAACGGCTGGGGAAAGGTGCGTTACAGAGGAGGAAGACGATGGGGAGCCGTTGGATCTTGCGATCCAACGGCTGGGATTGAGGCGCGAACGGAGGGAGGAGATTAGATCCTACGATCTGATCCAACGGAGGAAAAAGGGCGCTAGGGAACGGTTTAGATGTCTAGGAGGGAACGATCGAACGGTGGAGATTTGAAGGGTGACGTGGAGCCTTGTCAACCGTGGGATGACAGAGGAATCGAGTGGCTGTGGGGGAGAGAAGACGTGGCGCGAGGCGGTACGTTGGATGAGTGGAGATCGTATGGTTGAGGTTTAGGCGCTGATGAATGGATGAGATCTGATCTGGGAGTCAGATCAGACGGTGGGCAATGAAGCGGGTTTTAATGGTTGAGATGGAAGCGGGGTTGGAATGATCCGACGGCCAAGGAGAGGGCCGGGTGGCGGAAGATGAAGCGGGCCACGTGGGCGGCCCAAAGGGCGCCACGTGGCCCAATCAGAGCAATTCAAAGAATAATTACAAAGAAAATAAGAAAAGAAATAGTTAGAGACCGAATTTGGAAAAAGTTAAAACATGAAAGTTGCTCGTCTCGACGAGATCTACAACTTTCATGTTGGGAAAAAAGGCAAAAGAGGTCATTTGTACAAAAGCTATTTTTTGGGGGTATTTTTAAGGGGATAAAAACACCGATTTTGTGGTTTTTAGTTGTTTTTGTATTTTTTAGTCTTTTTAAGGGTCAGTGATTTATAGACAATTATTCTACCTAATTTTTAGGGGTTTTTTTGAGTGATAAAATAATTACAGAAAAATAAGGGCAATTAAATACAGATAATTAAAGGTTAATTATACACAATATTGCACAAGATAAAAATAGAGTTTTAGAGGTGATTTTTATTGGTTTGTTTAAGCAGGGATTTTAATACGGAGTTCTTAGCATGATGAATACGAGATTCATCATACCCCTATACTTAAACCATGCTCGTCCTCGTGCATCTAAAGAATGAAGGAGTCGGATTGATTCCTGACAGTGCGCGTGAAAAATACAAGGCTTGATCTTTCGAAGACCCTTGACCTAAGTGATCCTAAAATTCTGGGTTTATCCACACCTTAGTCAGAAGGAATCCAACTTCTCTGATTATCAGACTCTCTTTTTGTACATATAATATAAGGATATGACATTTAGTGTACTGCATTTCATGAGAGCCGAGTCGAAGCATCACCCAAAGTTCCAGTCCCAAAGACTCTCCTCTAGACCTAATCCTCAATACTAGGGAAGAAGTCTACTCTTGCTTCAGTCAACCATCTCTTTAGTTTGTCAGACTTTGAAATGTAGATGGACGGCCAGATGATGGAGGGACATGGGATTGTGTCTAATTTTCTCACCCTCACATTGGAACAAGGGGCCTCTCGAGTGCCTTTTACTCAACACAAATATATTTTATTTTGTTGATCAATGTGTCCGTCAAGAGAATTTGGAGTCGTCTGCACTTGTTTTTCTGGGAATACACCGGGGTGTGTCTTTTCTGAGTATCTAAGATACCTTCGACACCCAGACTTGTATCGCTTACGATGCAGGGCCCTTTTTGTGGTGTCAGCCCGACTCCTTAGTCCTAATTAGCGCTTGGTCCAAGTGGACACTTGAAAATATTTGGGAGCGCTCGCCTTTGGTGGAAGCTCATTTGGAATTTTTTGACTTTGGATTAGAGCTTTTCTTTGACATTTCTTTTCTTTTGTTGGCTAGCTCCACTGCTTTTACCAAGAGATTGGCGCACACTGATCAACAAGTTCTTTAAGTTTCATCACACCCTGGCACTTTTAGGTAAATATCAAGAGATAGCATATGAATCTTGTTCACATACTGGCTAGGGTTTTTGCTGACACTCAGGTTTTCTGAAGCCTTCATTAACTTTATCCCATCCTCGAATATCATTAGATCAGATCTAAACTTAAATCCATGGTCCTAGTTCCTCAAGTGATATTTCATCTCAGCTCATCAATCATGCAGTTGTGGAAGTGACTGTGCTGATCATATTTTCTTGAAAGTAGAGATTAAGAGTGCAATATAGCACTCAAATCTTTCAAACCAGAGGAGTATTGATATTTAAGTCAGGAAAACCCTAATGACTAAGGCATGTTAACTCAGACTCTCAAGATCCCAGAGATCCAGTGTCCTCAAAAATCCTCAAGCCTTGCGTGAGTGTGATTGTGTCAGGAATACACCAACTCCACGGGTTAGTGAATTTTTGTGTGATTTTTATCTTTTGCAAATTTTTATGGGTTTTATAGTTTTTTTTTTTGTCGGAGAGACAATGACTGACCCAGGCTCAAATAAATAAAAGTATCCACTCTCAGCCAGTATGGGTGTAAGTGCGGGTCGAGACCCGTGATCCTTAAGGACGGTGCCATATGCGGTGTCCTTTAAACCACCCACTCTGCTAAGGGAGACCGAGGTTCCCTCACTGAAAATGTTTACTAAGCCTAGTAGTCAGAGCCAAATTCCGAAAAACATTTTTAATTTTTCAATTTTTTTTTCTTTTTGAAAAAAAAAGTTATTTACAAAGATTAATCCCTCAAAATTTTAATTTTTACAGGGTTTTTACTCAGTTCACTAGTTTACCCAAAACCCAGCCCGAAAAATAAAATTTAAAAAGTTTTAAAAACGCGAGCTAAGGCTAAAGTAATAAACAATAATATACGGTATACCCCCCTATACTTAAAATTTGCTATGTCCTCATAGCACAAGTGCCATGAAGCCAAGGCTCGGTTCAAGTACAGGGAGATATAGCGGAACTGAGGAGGAGACCCCCTATACTTAGGCCAAAATTGGCCTAAGTACAAGAAGACGGGACGAGGGAAGGAAGAGCAGGCAGGTCCCCCCTATACTTAGGCTACAAATAGCCTAAGTAAGGTCTATGTTAGGGGGGGTTATGAAGAATATATATACACAGAGAGAGAGAGAGAGAGAGAGAGATAGAAATATACAGGGGATGGGTGGGGTGAGTATGTGCAGTGTAGGTGTGAGTGTGTGTGGGGGGGAATTTTTTTTTTTTTACAAAATGCAATTCTGAAAATAAATATGCAGATGCAAGTTTTTTTTTTACAATATGCAATGCAAAATTTGACTGATAAAAATCTTAGAAATCTTCACGGCTTCTTTTGCGGCCTCTTCAGCTGAAGCTCCCGACTTCGCGCCTCCATGACGATCAGGCGTCCCCGATTTTCATGGGCCCTGCCACAAAAGAGAAAAGTTAGAACTCCGAGAAATTAAATCAGCAAAATAATGCAAAGAAATGATGCATGAAATTAGGACCAAGAAATTATTGAATTAAAAAAAAAATCAAAATTCAAAAATTAAGCAAAGCCGTATCCCCGGCAACGGCGCCATTTGATGAACGTAGAATTCGCCTCTTTAATAGGTATAAATTACGCTGTAGCACAGGAGGCGAATTTTGTTCAGCAAAAACCACAGTCTTTGAATGCTGTGGAATATTTATACTTGGTAAGTGTACCAAGGTCGAACACAGGGATACAACTGCTTAATTATGGCTTTTGATTTTTGATTCGTGAAGTTCAATGTCAATTAATCTCAATTTCAGGTCCATATGCAATTTATGATGCACGATGATATTTACAAGGCGATGCCATGATGCATGTATTTTTTAGATATTTCTATGCAAGTTAAAGTGATGCATGGGCAAATAATGCAATAGAATATGCATGATGATTCCAATGCTACAATTATACCCTAAAATATGAGCAACACAATATAGAATGAAGTTAGAGCCATTTTGAACACATCATTAAAAATCGGTCATGAAATCTAGCAAAACAAGTAGATCTAGGTCCCATTTTTGACATAAAAATTCACTTAATTTAAAACATTGTCAAATGAGACAAATAAGCATGCTAGATTGTAGAGGACAAAACAAGGATCAAAACGACACTAAAATCATGCAATTTGGACCTACGATGCTCAAGTTATGCTAAAAACAGTGCAAGGGCATAAATGTAATAAAATGCAAGAAAAATAAAGGATAAATATTACATTTAGGTCCCTGGAGGACCTAAATGTAAATACCAAAAACCGCCTGGGCCCTTGAGTAAATTTTCCATGTGCGCGAGGGCCCTTTTTGTAATTTCTGAAACCATGAGGGCCTCCCTGTAATTTACCCCAGGCGCGCACGTGAGGCACGCGCCTGGAGGACCTATTTGCAATTTCCATTTCTGCCAGGGTCTTCGTTGCAAATTACCCAGCACCTCACGTGCAAGGCACGTGAGGGCTAGGCTCGGGAGGAGGTTTGTGGCTCGGGCCACGTGGCTATGTCTGGTCGTTCGGCGTTAGGCTCGGAGGACCCGAGCCTATAGGTCTGGAAGTAGGCTCGGGTCCACCACGTGGCGTCGTCTTAACCGTCCGATCCTGATGATCGGACGGTGCCTGTAGCGCCTTCTTCCTCCGCAGGTGGTCGGAGGAGGCGGGGATCCGGCGAGGTAGACTGAGCTCCTCCACTCGCCAGTAGCCCGCCTGATGAACGACGAAGGTCACTGGGATGCTGGCGAAGGCGGTGGGACTCCGGCGAGGCTCCAGGCATGGTCAGAACTCGAAGGCGATGAGGCTTCGCCGGAAGCCATGAGCTCGAAGATGCTCCGATGAGAAATCCGGCTAATGAAGTGACCTGCAGGGGGTTAGCGCTAGCCGAAGCGTGTGGAGTGTGTGAGTGAAAGTGGAGTGAGGTGAGGAGCCGTCGGAGATGGAGAAGGCGGTGGCTCAGTTGGATTCCTCCGCCGTGGAGGCGGAGAATTTGGGTCGAAATGCGAGGGGGTTCTGGAGGAAGGAGGAGATGGGGCGAAGATGTAGGTGGTCGGGCGGAGGTTTTGACGAGGTCAGATGAAGGTGATGGTGGCTGTAGGTGACCGGGTAATTCGGAAAAAATCAAGAAGAAGCACGGAGGGAGAGGTCCTCATCGGGGAGGGGAACCCGGTGGCGGAGAGGCTTGGGCTGAGGCTTGTGAAGCCTCGGGTCGTTGCCCGGCGAGGACAACCGGACCTCGGAGCTCAATGGTGGTGAAAACCACCTGGACACGGCGGAGTGCCGCCGTGGGTCGACACCAGGCAAACACCATCTTCGCCTCTCAATTCCGCCCCTCCGCTGTCACCGGAGGGGCGGCGGAAGCTAGGTGAAAGCCCAACGTTGGTGGACGAGCTATGACGGTGGCGGACGGAGGAGATTTATAGGAGGCGGAGGTTGACGTTACAGAGGTGGGGGCCGACTTTGATCGGGGTGTTAAAGGAGAGGGGGGTAACGGCGAGGGCGGTTGATGATGGCGCGAGGAAGGCGGAAGTCCGGGGAAAGCGGGGTGGCCGTTAGGAGTGGAAGAGGTGGCCGGAGGAGCGGGCTATAACAGGAAGGGGGCGGCGAGTCGGAGAGGAAGAAACGGCTGGGGAAAGGTGCGTTACGGAGGAGGAAGACGATGGGGAGCCGTTGGATCTTGCGATCCAACGGCTGGGATTGAGGCGCGAACGGAGGGAGGAGATTAGATCCTACGATCTGATCCAACGGAGGAAAAAGGGCGCTAGGGAACGGTTTAGATGTCTAGGAGGGAACGATCGAACGGTGGAGATTTGAAGGGTGACGTGGAGCCTTGTCAACCGTGGGATGACAGAGGAATCGAGTGGCTGTGGGGGAGAGAAGACGTGGCGCGAGGCGGTACGTTGGATGAGTGGAGATCGTATGGTTGAGGTTTAGGCGCTGATGAATGGATGAGATCTGATCTGGGAGTCAGATCAGACGGTGGGCAATGAAGCGGGTTTTAATGGTTGAGATGGAAGCGGGGTTGGAATGATCCAACGGCCAAGGAGAGGGCCGGGTGGCGGAAGATGAAGCGGGCCACGTGGGCGGCCCAAAGGGCGCCACGTGGCCCAATCAGAGCAATTCAAAGAATAATTACAAAGAAAATAAGAAAAGAAATAGTTAGAGACCGAATTTGGAAAAAGTCAAAACATGAAAGTTGCTCGTCTCGACGAGATCTACAACTTTCATGTTGGGAAAAAAGGCAAAAGAGGTCATTTGTACAAAAGCTATTTTTTGGGGGTATTTTTAAGGGGATAAAAACACCGATTTTGTGGTTTTTAGTTGTTTTTGTATTTTTTAGTCTTTTTAAGGGTCAGTGATTTATAGACAATTATTCTACCTAATTTTTAGGGGTTTTTTGAGTGATAAAATAATTACAGAAAAATAAGGGCAATTAAATACAGATAATTAAAGGTTAATTATACACAATATTGCACAAGATAAAAATAGAGTTTTAGAGGTGATTTTTATTGGTTTGTTTAAGCAGGGATTTTAATACGGAGTTCTTAGCATGATGAATACGAGATTCATCAATGATGCAGTCTGGTACACCGAGTGGATACTTGATAGCAGTGCAGATGTCCGTCTAGATCATGATCCTCTTCTTGTCACTTCTGATCGTTCATATCTCCCCGAGGGTTATCTGCGGGAGGATGCCATACTCGATGAGTACTCGGTTTCACTTGCTGAGAGTGTTTCCGATCTGGCGGAGTACGGAACCGAGTCTTTAGATCATTCTGATTATGAGTCTTCTCACCTCGACAACCCTCGCGAGGATGAGCCCATTCTGGAGATATTCGATGATTTGCCTGATCTAATTCTATTTCATGCATCGGATATCAGTCTGCTTAGAGAGTCTCCTGATTTTGATTGTCCACACCTGTTTGAGACACTGATTGACGTGGAGGATTCTATTATTGATCCATCCTTCTCCACGTTTGATTTCTTCGGCTCTATACTCTCACTCCAGGCTGACCCAGAGCCGTTGATTTCTTTTGTGCTACCGGATCCCGATCTCTTATTTCCATATCACTGGCCGGTAGCAGACGCCCGCTTGATTGCATACCTGGGTGTCTTTGTTTACACTGTTGACTTCGCCGTTGCAACGACAGTACGGCATTCGCTATACCGATGCCGTACTGAACCTTGATACAACATTGTTCTAGCCTTTGCGCCCAGCTAGGGGCGTAAAATCTAGCGCTTGTTGAGAGGCACCTCAACATTGTACTCTTTTGTATATACGTGTTTCGTCTTACTTTGATCTTTCTTTCTTCCGTTCTTGTTTTCACCCCAGTTCTCGCTTAGGATTATCTTTGCTATACTTAGGATATTGCTCATCCTAAGTATAGGGGGGGTGAAAACACCGGGTTGTTCTTCGTCCTGTTCCATCACTTCTGTTGTGTTGCCTATACTTAAGGTTCTTCACCTTAAGTATAGGGGGAGTGATGCCCCTCCACCTTGTATATATTCATTGATTTTCTTCGTGTCTTTCTACCCCTGTTTTGCTTCCTATACTTAGGGATATTCCACCCTAAGTATGGGGGGGTAGACCCTGTACATTCTCTACTCGGTTTTCCCTTTTGTGTACAGCCTGCTATACTTAGGATTACTTGGTCCTAAGTATAAGGGGAAGAGCCGAGAGTCTCTTGATATTCTATTCATTCGTCTTTGTATATAGCCTTCCTTTTCACTTCCCTATACCTAGCACGAGTTATGTCTTCTTCATCGCTCTTGACTCTGAGGACATCGTTTGAGCTAAGTATAGGGGGTGTGTATATATTTCATATATACTTTAGCCATAACTCGTACTTTGTGTGAGTGTGTAAATAAATAAAATGGCTAAAAACCCTAAAAATCACAAAAATTAAAAAATTTTTCATGTACATAAGCATTCTTTTATTTGCACATAAATAGCTAGTGTACAAATTATCTTTGTAAAAATAATTTCGAAAATCTTTTGTGTAAAGCTTGTGTAAATATTTTCTTATCAAAATTATGTATATAGTACAAAATTTTTCCAAAATGTTTTGAAAATCAAAAGTTTGCAAAAATCTTGTGTAAATGTGTGTAAATACTTTTGCAAAACTTGCACTTCATGCATTCATCCATTCATGATTTCAAAACATTTTTCAAAAATTTTTCATGTTTGTAAAAGTTTGTGTAAATAGCATCTTTTGTACATATGTATATAGTTTTTCTAGATGATAGTTGACATTTAAACTAGCCTAGAATTAAATTGGGAAATGGAGCTTGGTTAAGATCTTAATCCACCTAATTTCTAAGAGGAACCTTAGAGGGCTTAGGTTTAAGGCTTTTCAGGTCCATGGTGACTTAATTCTTTAAGTCCACTAGGCTATGATCACATGTCATCTCAATGAGCCTGAGTAGAGCACTTAACAACAACACATGACTCATATAGGCAATGGCTTTACTTGGACACCAGCACTTAGCACCGAGCTCTCTCCGGATGAGGTGGTGAGGAGGTAGTCTTCCTTGACTTTGGGTAGCATATGAGGGTAGTACTTCTAGGCGGAACCTCTCTTCTTTTTTTAGTGAAGGAAGTGCGTCTCAACTTGATCTGGTTGCCATGAGGTCCAACGACGGGAGTTGTGGGTTGCAATAAAGCTTCAAAAGAGGGATAGTCTACTGGCTCAAGAGTAAAAACTCCTTGTATATATGCTGCACATGTATATGATGTATAGATGCACTTGAAAAAAAATGCAAACAGAAAATAACTCCAAAAAAGTGGCGGGTCTGATAGAAAATGATAATCCCACCGGAGTATGTATATAGAGTGCAATATGCAAAGCTTGAGATTCATGATCCACCTTATGTAGCTTGCAGCAGGGAGACTTGGCTACACTGGTCAAGCTCCCAAGGATACATGGCTACACTGGCCATGGTCCATTCTCTTCTTCCTCCTCTTCTTGAGCCGGTTGAACTTGAACTTAGAAGGGAATACCCTGCTCCTCGAGGAAAGAGTGGCCAGATTGAGGTCATAGAGTTACCTTGTTGGGGAGGGTTGTCAAGTTGCCATTTCTGAGGTGGAGCTTATACCTCACATTCACAGGACAAGGAAAGATTCATGGTCTTCAGGGTTTGTGATTGATGACTTGTTCTGATCTGGAGCATTGAGGAGTCTTGATTAGAGATTAGTGGAACTTAGAGGCTGTTGAGTTTTAAGCTTAAGTCCAAATAAGGTTCCGACACATTAATAAACCAAAGATCCGATTAAGCTCCATAATTCAATTTAATGAAGGAAAGTTTAATATTCAACCTTGATCCATGTACATTCTTCTCTTTTTCTTTTTCTTTCTTCTTTTTCACTTCTTTTTCAATAAGTGTTTGCTAAGGGACTAGCAAAGTTAAGTATAGGGGGGTGATGAATACTCATTCATCACTCTTTATTCTTATATTTTAGCTACAAAAACCTTTGCAAATGCATGTAGATATGTGTAAATACAAATAATTACCAAAAGCATGCATGGTGTAAAAAGTAATAATTAGCATGTTTTTGTGCAAAAATAAAAGAATAAAGATTAAAAAGAAAAAGATGAAATATTTAGAATAAATATTGAGCAACCTAAACCAAGGGAGGGCTCAGCATGGGCCTGACCACATAAAAGCCAAAGTAGAGGGAGATAGGGGCTCATGTGTGTAAATATACCTGTAAATAAAATAAAAATATTTTCCTCTAAAAAATAGAATAAAATGACTTGTATATATTGTGTATATATTTATTATAAAAATCAAAACAAAAATAGAAAAATCAAAAAGAAAATAAAAATAGAACACTTGTACATAGTCACCATGTATATAGTCCACTCATCTATATTTATTTAGCCTTGTAAATAAATAAAATTAATCTCCAAAATTTTGTAAATATTCTACTTTTTATATTGTAAATAAATAAAATAAAAACAACAAAAAAACAAAAACAAAACAAAAAGAACAAAATTAAAAATCAAAAATAATATTGTATATATACCATGTACATAGATATATATATCTATTTATTTCACCCTTGTATATAAATAATAAAAATAAAATAAAAATATCTTTTTATTCCTAATTTTATGCTTTAAATAAATAAAATATAAAATGGGGATAAAAATGTATAAAAATAACAAATTAAAAATCAAAAATAAAAATCCTATATTGTACATGTACCTATATATAGCCCTATTATGTAAATACCTTATTTTTATTTTGAAAAAATAATTAAAAATTACAAAAAATAGAAAAAAAATAAAACAAATATTTTTCATGTTTTAAGTTTGTATTAATTCGATCATTTACTATTTTAAAATAAATAAACAAATAAATTTGACTTGGTGGATTCAGATTGGTCCACGGGGGTTTGTTGACCCCGGTCAACTTCCCCCGCGGACCCTCTTCCCTTGCGGATCTGGTTCCCGACCCGATTTCTCAAACTTTTAGCGACCAGATCCGATCTTCATCCACTCAAACCCATGGTTCCGATTGCCAAGAGAAGATCCATGATCCTCGCGCACACTTCGGTTTAGGGATCCGCTCCTTGGTTTGCTCACCCGATCATCATCTTGTCGGACCCCTAGGCATATAAAGTATCTCCTCCGGTGACCTTTTCATGCATCTTTGGACCTTCCACTCGCAGCCAAGGAGCTCCTCTGGTGAACCTGAGTGACAGATGCGCCTGCCGGAGTAGAAGTGAGGCTCGAGCACCTCTGGAAGCCACTGATCCGGTGGCTCTGCCGCCGTGCGCCGCCGCGAGCGCGCTCAGCCTCGGGGAGACGACGACCCCTTGCAGGCAATGACCCAGGAGCTCCCCGAGCTCTAGCCCAGTCGACAGCAACCGCCAAGTAGCCTTCTTAGCCTTTAGATTAGCCCAGTTTCGAGTTTTTAGATTCCGGTAGAAGTAGCTCCGCCGCCTCCGCCCTTCGTCTCCGTCCATCCGACACCGCCACCACCTTCACGAGCCTCCTCCGCATCTTCTCCACCTACTCATCCCCCGTGGCTCGCCCCGGAGCAGGGATATCGGCTCTCCACCTCCGCCGCTCGCCGGAGGGCCGCCACAGCGATGCATCCTTCACCGTTCTTGCACGCTAACGGGTCGAGGCAATTTGCCCTCGACCCCTCTTTCTTTATGTGCAGCTATCAGGCCGATTCGACCTCATCTGGAGGTCGGGACTTCAGAGCACAGGAGCTCTAGGTGTTCATCGTCGCCGGAGCCCTCCAGAGCTCTCTACCTTCATCGGAGCATCTCATCAGCTGCGGAGCTTCACGGCGGAGCCTTTCCGCACTTCAGGAGCAGCAGGGGAGGTCCACCGTACGTGCATCGGGCCGGCGAAGTTCGTCGGCCGACAGTTCTTCCAGGACCTTCGTCGACTGTCAGATCATCCTCACGCTCCAGATTAGATCCCAGCCATCCCTTTGAGCAGCTTCATCACCGTCCGATCCTTCTGAGGACCGATCTGAGTCGCACGATCAGATGAAGAGGCACCCGTGATTCAGAGCCATCCGATCTCCCCGCGTCGTCTTCTCAGCCGTCGATTCACCAAGGGTTTTGCCACAGCGTACGTGGACAGTCAGATCTGCCACGTGGTGGACCCTCATCCGTTCGATCAGGCCTGCGCTTCTTGGTTAAAGGTGCCTTTATTCTCAGCCGTTGGATCTGCTATGTGGCGTCACTGCAGCCGTCGACATTTAATAACGGGGTATTTACTCTTAGGCCCCTCCAGTTTCCGCATTTATTTTCTAGTCCTGTAAATACGTAGTTTAGTTCTTTTATTTTTGTAAAAATTACATTAAGGACCCTACTATTTATCTGATTTGCATTTATATCCCTGTCAGTTGTGAACACGTGCGTCGACACATGAATATTTGGTGTTTTTGCAATATTTGCCCTGTGTTTTCGGTCTGTTATGCTTTGTATTTTTATTAATAGGAATTACAATTAGGTCCCCCCAGGCCTGAGTCACGTGTATCGTGCGTGGCCCGGGGGACATTTTGCATTCCTTACCCTATACTTTTCAAGCCTGTTATCCAAGGGGCCCAGAGCTTTATATTATTTGCAGTTAGGTCCCTGTGCACAACACCTTGATTTTTATTTTCAATAAAATAGCAAATTAACTCCAAATTCAATGAAAATTGGACACATGGCTCCTGCCATGTTGTAAAATTTTCTAGAATTTTTGGGGACATTTTCGCTTTTATTTGATGTTTTTAAAAATTCAAAAACAGCCTTTTTCTTTACTATTTGATTTAAAATTTCACAAAAAATATTAAAACTCATCTAAAAATTACAAAAAATAGCTACTGTTTAGTTTGTCTTGCTTGATTTTCTGACCAAATTTGGTCATTTTTCATTATATAAAACTCATAAAAATTGATAAACTCTAAAAATCTCATAAAAATTCTAATAATTAATCTAAAAACCCAAAAATAATAATTGTGGTGCCCAAATTTTCCTTGTTTCTTTCTCTAAGGAAAATTACCTCCAGGCTTATTGGGGACTTTTAGATATTTTATCTAAGTCCCTCAAGCTCGGTTGGACAGTACCTTCATTTTCTTGCATTGTTTTATTTTTAGAAAATTAAATAAAAATCAGAAAAATATCAAAAATTCACTAAAAACAGTAAAAATCATAAAAAGCATAAAAACATTTTTATTTGAATTTTTGATTGATTTTTGATGCATTAAATAATTGCTTGAAGTTGGTTGTTTCCCTTGTTTCTTTATTTTCTTAATTAATTAAAAATCCAAAAAAATTAAAAACAATTAAAAATCCACCAAAAACACTTGTCTTTTATTTTTAATTCTTTTTTAGACTACTTCGTAGGCTGCAAGGTCATCTCGTGCTCCTTGTGTTCGACCCTGGTCGCTATACCAGGTTAATCTAATAGCGAGACCGCTCTTCGATTTTGAGTTGATTTTTCTCTGATTTGGTGGTCTATTTTTCTCGATCGACCACACTTGATTACTTGGGGTCGCAACGACCATCGATTACCTTTTACCCGAGTGATCAGGCGTGTCATCATGGTGCTTTACTTTGGTTAGAAGAAAGTCTGGAGAAAACAAAAAAAACATGTTTTTCCATTGTGTTGTGGTAAGGGGAAAATAAAATTAGAATTATTGCCTCCAACTCCAGAGTATCTTGATTTGTTACTTGATAATAAGAATGGGATATCAAGTACAAAATTTAAGGATAGAATTAGGATATATAATTCGTTGTTTGCTTTTACTTCTATGGGTGCCAAAATTGATCACACCATTAACAAGCGACCTGGACCATATATTTTCCGTATTAGTGGTCAGAATTACCATCGTATTGAATATCTTTTACCAGAACAAGGAAAGATCCCTATATTTTCTGAACTTTACATTTTTGATATTGAAAATGAAGTCTTAAATAGGATGAAATCATTGAATGGTCTTGATGGTTTAGAAGATTTAGATTGTAATGTGGTGGAAGGATTAATGAAAATGTTAGATGAAACAAATTCCATAGTAAAGGCCTTTAGAATGATGAAGACACGAATAAACAATTCATCTAATGAAACAATAAAGTTAAGATTAGCTGTTGTTAGAAACGAGACTACTAAAATATATAATATCCTAATGGTATCAGAAATTGCAGGATTGATTGTAGGGGATTTTGGTTGTTCGGAAAGAAGTTGTGATATCATTATAGAACATCAAACTAAAAGAATCAGTGACTTACATCCTTCGTTTATGGCTATGCAGTATCCATTGCTTTTTCCATATGGTGAGGATGGATTCAACATTGGTATTAACTATGTAGAAAATAATATCCGAAAAGAGAAAAGAAGGAATCGGGTTACCATGAGAGAATTTTATTCATATAGATTACAACAACGTGTTAATGATGGCAAGACACTTCTTAGAGGTGGGCGTTTATTACAATAATATATTTTTGATGCATATTGTTGCATCAAAGAAGATAGATTGTTCTATAAACACCAAAATCAGAGGGAATTACGATCAGAAATTTACCAAGGTATACGAGATGCAATATATAAAGGAGATAATGATGGAAATTTGATAGGGAAACGTGTGATTCTACCCGCAAGCTTCACTGGAGGTCCTAGATATATGATGCAGAACTATCAAGATGCTATGGGAATATGCAGAGTTTTTGGACATCCCAAACTATTTATCACTTTTACATGTAATGCAAAATGGAGGGAAATTATAGATGCCTTGGCGATTATACGTGGACAAAGAGCAGATGATAGACCTGATATTGTAAGTAGAGTCTTTAGGATGAAACTTAAGAATCTTATAAGTTATATAAAAGAATCAAAAGAATTTGATAAAGTTGTAGCAGTATTGTATACATTAGAATTTCAGAAAAGAGGTTTACTCATGCTCATATATTAATTTGGAAAAAAATAAACCGTTCTGAATGTAAAAATGTTATAGATTCAATCATTACAGCAGAATTACCATGTAGAGAAAAAGATCCTCTTGCTTATAATACTGTCTCGCAATTTATGATACATGGTCCATGTGGAATATTAAGGCCTAATTCAATTTGTATGAAAAAGGAAAATGCTCTAAATTTTTTTCTAAAACCTTTTACAAATGAAATGACCATAGATGAAAAGAGATTTGTTACTTATATGAGAAGAGATAATAATACAACAGTTATAAAAAAAGGAATAGTGTTTGATAACCGATTTGTGGTACCTTACAATAGAAATTTAATTGTTAGGTATCAAGCCCATATAAATGTTGAATGGTGTAATCAATCTAGAGCTATTAAGTATTTGTTTAAATATATAAATAAAGGACCTGATAGAATTCGTGTTGTCCTAGAAAACACCTCGACCTCAGAAAATTTAAGAAGTAAAGAATATGAGGTTGATGAAATAAAAGAATATTTAGATTGTAGATATGTATCTGCTTATGAGGCAATTTGGAGAATCTTTGAATTCCCTATTCAATTTCGTGATATTGTTGTTGAGAGACTTATTATACATTTACCGTTTCAAAATAATGTTACTTTTAGAGGTAATGAAAATTTAGAAGACCTCCTAGGATATGATAGTAATAAAATTACAATGTTTACTTCTTGGATGAATATTAATGAAATTTCAGAAGAAGCGAGGAGTTTAACATATACTGAATTTCCTAGATATTGGGTGTGGAATAATACAGTTAAGATTTGGACACCTGAAAAACAAGGTCGATGTATTGGTAGAATTGTTTACATTCATCCAAATTCTGGTGAATTGTATTATATGTGAATGTTATTAAATATTGTTACTGGTGCAAGAAATTTTGATGAAATAAAAACAGTAAATGGTGTTTTGTATGATACTTATCAAGAAGCATGTAATGCTCTAGGTTTATTAGGGGATGATAAAGAATGGTTTGATGCTATTGAAGACGCGTCACAATGGGCAACTGCTGTAGCAATGAGGCATTTGTTTGCTACTTTGTTGATTCACTCTAAAGTAGCAGATCCTGTGAAATTGTGGAATAGTAGTTGGATTTACCTTTCAGAAGATTATCACTATACAAGTAAAGAAATATATGAAGATGTTAGTGAATCTAACAATGAGAAAAAGCTAAAAAAAATACGCTTTACTTGAGATAGAAAAATTTTGAATCGTAATTCAGTTTCTTTATCAGATTTTAACATTAATTTACCTAAAGAATGTACCGATGCCCGCATTAGCAATAAGTTAATTATTGAATAAATGAATTATGATCTTGATGAGCTTATTACTGAAATTTCTCGAAATTTAGAATGTTTAAATATTGAACAACGATCTACCTACAATTCCATTGTATTAGCTGTGGAGAAAAATATTGGTGGTCTTTATTTTATTTATGGTCATGGAGGCACAGGAAAAACGTTTCTATGGAAAACTATTATATCAAAGATAAGATCTCAGGGTAAAATTGTACTGTTTGTGGCTTCTTCTGGTATAGCTTCTCTTTTGTTACCTGGTGGTCGAACAACACATTCTAGATTTAAAATCCCACTCAATTTAGATGAGAATTCTACATGTCAAGTTAAAAAAGGTACAGATTTAGCAAAATTGCTTGAAAAGACAAAACTTATTGTTTGAGATGAAGCTCCCATGAACCATAGATTTTGTTTTGAAGCATTAGATAGAACATTAATGGATATAATCCCTCCACATATTGATGATGATGTTGGAAAACCTTTTGAAGGAATAACAGTTGTCCTTGGAGGTGATTTCAAACAAATTTTACATGTTGTTAGTAATGGGTCAAGAGAAGAAATAGTAAGTGCTTCGGTAAATAAATCAAAATTATGGGAACATTGCCAGGTATTCCAGCTAACAAAAAACATGTGTTTATACAAAGGTATTCCCACGGACAACACAAGTAGAATGTTGATGGTAGACTTTGAACAGTGGCTTCTTGATATTGGAAAAGGTTTAATCCATGCAGTTAAACGAATGGAAAATGAGGAAGAACCAACATGGGTGCAAATTCCAAACAATTTGCTTATAGATTCAACAAAGGGAAATTTAGAATCTTTCTTATTGATCATATATAAAGACTTTCATCTGAATGTTGATAATATAAAATACTTAAGTGAGCGTTGTATTATAACACCAACTAATGCTGTTGTTGATGATACTAATGATTACATGTTATCTTTGCTCCCAACTGAAGAAATAGTTTATATGAGTTGTGATTCTATTAGTAAAGCTTCAAAAAACCAAAATGATGCTGACTTATTGTATCCACTAGAGTATCTTAATTCACTCATTTTTAACGGAGTTCCAAATCATATTTTGAAACTTAAAGTTGGTGCGCCTATCATGTTGTTAAGAAATGTTGATCAAAGTAATGGCCTTTGTAATGGTACAAGATTGCTGATAAATCAATTAACATCAAAAATTATAGAAGCTACAATTATTAATGGTCAAAATACTGAATTAAAGATGTATATACCTAGGATTACTTTTGAGATTAAGGAAACTAAATGGCCATTTACCTTACAACGCAAGCAGTTTCCAGTAAGAATATGTTACACAATGACAATAAATAAAAGTCAAGGTCAAACCTTAGAAACAGTAGGCCTGTATTTACCAGCTCTTGTTTTTTGTCATGGACAACTTTATGTAGTGGTATCTCGAGTTTCAACTAGAAGTGGATTAAAAATATACATATCTGACGTTGATCCAGTTTACAGAACATATACAAAAAATATAGTTTACAGGGAGGTCTTTTGTGATCTTTATTGATATCCATTTTGCCTTATTATGTAATTCTCCTCGCATGATATGCTTTACATATTTTTCTTTTTCTTGCATCAATGAACTCATTAACAATCTGAAAGTGTATAATAGACTTGAATATGGATCATATTCTTGCTGTGTGTGTTGCTTACTGTTGTATAATATGTGTCAAGTCATATATTTCTTTTCCAAAAATCCTTCTAATTTTTTGTTAATGATATCTTTGTATCTTTAATCTTCCTTCTTGCAGGAATAAGTTCCAAATGGACTGCAAAAGTCTTTCTGAAATGCGTTTATCGAAAGGAATGTTCAATATTAAAGTCAGACTGGTTCGACTTTGGGATTCTACTAATCCAAGACTCGGAGATGAACTGATAAGTGTTGATTTTCTTGTGGCAGATATATTGGTAAAATATAATTTCCTATTTTTTACTTATTTGGTAATTCTACCAATCTACTTCTTTTCGTGCTAAAATTTTTAAGTTTCCTTGTACATTTTTTTATGATTAGGCAGATTTTAGATCAACTTATACATTTGTGTTAGATTAAATAATAAGAGTGTTGGTAATGAAAAAATTTAAAATATCAGACATCATTCTTTATTATACAGAGTTGATTTTCTTTTGTTTGATGTATGGAGTCATCTTCTTGGTAATTTTACTTTATATATTTCATTTTATAACTGTATATCTAATTTAACTGTTTTTGTTCAGGGTAATGCTATGCAGGGTTTGATTAAAAAATCAGATGAATATATTTCAGACATCGGCTACAGGAAGGGAACATCTACGTTTTTTTGAATTTTATAGTTTGTCCCAATAAGGAAAATTTAAGGGTAGTATCCAGCGACTTAATGATAAGATTCACACAATCAACTTCTGTTATACACACTTCTAAAAAGAATGAGGAAATTCCGCGATACATATTCAATTTTTGTGATTTTGAAGAACTGTCATCAAGAGTCTACAAAGATTTGTATTTGACTGGTATGTTTTTTACTTAATCTATTTGTTAATTTTTTTATTTTCATACAAAATTACAACATATATTTATTATTACAGATGTTGTTGGACACATTCTTACCGTTAGTCGCCTTGGAGATAGTTATGTAAAAGATAAATTAACATTGAAGAAAAATCTGGAAATAGAGGACTTAAGGTTTTTATCTTACTACGATTGTTAATTGCATTGTACTCTATAATTTTTTTATATAATAATAAACTTATTTCTTTTATTTCACTTGCATTAAGAAGTAATAGAAAGATATTGGTGACTTTATGGGGTAGAATTGCTGAATCATTTCCTGAGAATATTATTTTGAGTAAAACAAAGCCAGTCATAATTGTTCTAGCTGGATTGACAGTGCAAACCTTTATGGGTATATTACACTTTTCGATATCTTGAATAATTTATTCAATTTCTCTTATCTATTAACTTCTTATGTTTCATGTTTTCTACGTGAAGGTCAAGCATGTCTTTGTTCTTCATCGGCTACAAAATTCTATTTTGATCTTGAAATACCATAAGTTCTGAAATTCCATGAAAAGTATTTCTATATTCTTATTTCTGTTTTTTTTACTTTCAGTATCGTCTCCTGCTAATATTGTCTATTTTAAATAGTGTTGATCCATCAGATTTAACAGTTTTGATGCAAGGGCATCGCTTTTCCACTATGAGCCTAGTAGAAGAAATCCTTGATAACAAAAAAACAATTGCGGAAATAGAACATCTGGATCCAAAACATTATGAGGTAACTTCTTTCTTCCAATACTTTTAACATTTTTCTTTTTGGATGTTATATTCATATGAATATCGATAATTTAAAAGGAAATATATTCATTACAATTGCCATGAATGTTTTATTGCGTTCATTTTTTGGAAGAAAACTTATTTTTTTTATCATATTGTATAGGATAAAAAAATCACTTGCAAGGCTACCATCATCGACATTGATCTCACTGATAGATGGTGGTATAATTCTTGCCCCGAATGTAAAGCCGCTCTGAAATCATTTGAAAATAATTTCTGGTGTGACCGATGTTGTACTGTTGTGGATACAACAGTTCCATGGTAAAATTCATTTTTCATTATTTTTATAATTATTAGAATAAAATTCTAAAATATATTGTAAAATAACAGGTATAAGTTGAATGTGATTGTCCAAGATGAAAGTAGTCACACATCTTTCATTATGTTTGGATCATTGGTTGCAGAGCTGACAGGAATTTCATGCCTTCATCTTACATCAACTTTCAATCAGAATAAAATGATTTTGCCTCCAGCAATCCATATTTTAATTGGACAAATGTTTAATTTTCGGGTGGTTTTAGGTTTTTGTGATTTTAAAAGAAAAGTTCAAGGGAAAATAATCAAGGTTATACCAGATTGTGCTTCCAGCAAGCCTCAGACCCAGGGTAAGTTTGTTTTTTCATTATATTACTCAAGAATGAATTGCATACCAATGTATTTTTAATAAATATGATTCGTTCTTTTTTATTAATTCAGTTACTCTTTGTGAAGGCACCCCTTCTAAATTAGACTTGGTGAAGTCAATAAATGAAAACGTGCTTTCAGACAGTCCAGGAAACAGGTTATGGCGGTGTTCTGCCTTTGTAAATGTTTAAATTTCTGTAAACTGTTAGCTATTATTTATAATATTGCAAGCTAAAATTTGATTTTTCTCTTAATGTTTAGCAGTTCATGGAATTCTGAAAAAAGTTTAAAACGAAAAATTGAAGATCAACCAAAATCATCTGTACAGGAAAAAGTTAAGAAAGTGGAAAAATAATAATGTACTTTGTATTTGTTCATTCTATAATATTTCATTTTAAATAATATGCTTACTGCCAACAGATATTTTATTCTTCTTCTTCTTCTTTTTTTCAGGTAGTTAGCTGCTGATGTTAACATGTACTCTCTTTGGCTTAAAAAACACAAAGTCTATGTTTTATTCCTCTTTTGTATAATGTTAATTTTTTGTAACATCAGTTTTTTTTGTTTATGTAAAAAATTATTACTTTTTACTGACGTGTACATATAAACATTTCTTCAGTTTTCCGTTTGTCAAGTTTACTTACAGTTATAAAGTGTGGTTATAATGTAAAAATCTCACTCAAATATTTTCCTGCATCAATTTGACAGGTATACATAAGAAAATTTACTCTGTTGTTATTACCAATTGTATAATATAGATATGTGTTTTTATCTATATATATGTATATTCATTCATTTTGTTGAGAATTTTCGTTAATTCTACATTATTTTTCTCTTCAGCCTTTGTATTTATTTCGTCTTTGCCCGTACTGACCGCCATCATCTCATTGAGACAAGACGTTGGAATCATAGGTGCATGTTGTTACTTTATAGGATGTCATCACTTCGATGGAACATGTACAGGTTAGTACATAGTGAAATTTTTTATAACATTTTCTCCTTATTTTTTGAAATAAATTCTTGCTTGGTTGGATTTTGTTATGAATATCATTTTTTCCATTTATATGGTTATTTAATTTGATTGTAATAGTTTAATTTGTCCTCTCTTTTAGTTAATTGTTTAGTATTGTTTGTGTATATTAAGTTTACAAAATGGTTCTATTTAAATTAATAAGGTTTTTTTATTTTTATCTAAATGCATGCCTTCTATATTTTAAATACTACAATTCAACTTTAAATTTAAAATTCCTTTGCCATTTTATGGAATCTGATCTCCATGCCTTCTTTTTCTTTATACTCTATTTTTTAGTTAGTTAATTGTTTCATATCGTTTGGGTATATTAAGATTGTATATTGATTATATTTAAATTTCTAATGGTTTCTATTTTTTATCTAAATGCATGCCTTCTATTTTGTAAATATTACACTTCAGCTTTGAATTTAAAATTACTTTGACATTTTTTGAAGTTTGTTCTTCGTATCTTCTTTTACTAATGTGTGTAACTTAAATATACATAAATTATTATAATTTTACTACTTTTTATTATTAATGGGCAATGATGTCTTAACAAATTATTTCTGACACGCAGATCATACTGAAAATACATACTGAAACATGAACTAATAGGATAAATTCAAATTTTCTTAAATAAAATCATTATGCAGCTTCATAAAATGTGAAAGTAATCACCGAATAAATTTGAACTCTTAAATTATTCATAATTCTATAAGTCGTTAATGATAAAGGTGACTATGTATCTATGATACAATAATTTAACTTTGTTGCTAATGATCATTTTGGATTTTATCATTTTTTATGTACTTTTTCTCATCAACAAAGTCTGAGCCCATACTTATTTTTTGTTTTATGTTTTAAGCTATTCTTTAAGGATAAAAAATTTAGCTTTATAATTTTTAGTAACATGATGATGTTTTTGATGAATTTTACCACATGTGTACTTTGATTAAAAATAAGAAGAAGGATTTCTGGTTTCATTTTGCATTTTTTTCATTTTTTTAAATTAACTTCTAATCAGGAAAATATAAGTTGTAACTTCTATTTTTTAGATTACGTATAACATAATCCATTAATAATCAGTGACGTTTTGTTTCAGAAAATTATTTCTGACATGCAAGTCATACTGAAAATACATTCTGAAAAATGATATAATAGGATAACTTCAAATTTTCTCAAATAAAAATCATTATGCAGCTTCTTCTTTAATGCACAACTCTTAACACCGAATAAATTTGAACTCTTTAATTAGTCATAGTTCTATAAGTCGTTAATGATAAAGGTGACTATGTATCAATGATGCAATAATTTAACTTTGTTGCTAATGATCATTTTGGATTTTATCATTTTTTATATATTTTTTCTCATCAAGAAAGTCTGAGCCCATACTTATTTTTTTATATGTTTTAAGCTATTCTTTAAGGATAAAAAATTTAGCTTTATAATTTTTAATGTAATTATTGCAATATTTAGGGAATTCTACCTTCCGCCTCTTGCATATTTTTATGGTTTGATTGTAATGTTGGTGTTCATATTATATTCTCATATTCTTTGATTATTTCTTTCTTTAATGAATTTGGTTACAACATATATCTTATTTCTGACCTATACATTATGAAGGCTGGCGATTGAATTAACTTTATGTTTGTTTCTCTGTATTTACCAGTTTACTCTTTTCAACAACTACTTACCATGCATAAAATTGCTTTAACTTCTGTTATGAGAAAAATAAGTTCCTCTAGCTGCTTTCTTTACAGTCTTCTTTCAGGTACGTTTCTTCTCACGTGAATGTATATAATTGTTGCAAAATTTAAGGAATTCTTCCTTCCGCCTTTTGCATATTTTTATGGTTTGATTGTAATGTTGGTGTTCATATTATATCTTATTTGAAGCATAGTAGAGAAGTATATATAAACTGTTCACGTGGAAATGCATCAATATTTATGTTGATAAAGTTTACAGAGATGTCACATATGGCGTACCTGTGTGAAGAAAGTAACTACTACCTATGCATGTCTTTGCTTTTATGTCTAAAGAATGTACAAATGGTAGATATGGTGTATCCATGTGTGCAAAAGATAGGTAGGCATGATGTAGAACAAATGCGTTGTTAGAGACAGGTAAAATCTACCTGCCTGTTTTTATTATTCGTAGATTTCTACCATTTATTTTACCACATCTTCAATATAATAACAGCGAACAATAAGGAATTGAAAGGTGTTACTGCATGGAAGAAACAACTAGAATTAAATGATAGAAATAGAAAGTAGATAGAAGTAGGTGAAAATTTGTTAAGTTAGCATGAAGAAATGATTAATTGGAAGTAATGGTGATATTAAAGTCTTTTCCAATTAATGATGACAATCAAGAATGAATCTTAACTCTTTGTACTCTTTCTGCCACATGGCTGATGTACAACATGCTTACTTTTCCCGTCCGTCTGTTCTCTTTTGTTTTATATGTACAACAGTTATTTCCTGTTAAGTCATTTCTTGCCATCTGTTACCCATGCACTTCTACCCAACTCAACTGTGATATTTATAATCCACTTCGATGTTCCCGACATTATTCTTCATCCTATTCATTCTTCTACTTTGCTTCTTCTTCATTGCGGGTATCCTTCTCCTTTGCTTTGTTCTTGATGTTCTAAGCATGTGTATCCTTTATATTAGTAAGATAAATCGGTGGTCGTTTTAATTTTTTCCCTTTAACTTTTCTTTTCACTTATTTTGTTGGTTCTTCAATTATGCATTTGTTTCCAGAACAATATTTAAGTGTATTTTGACATTTTCCTTTTTTCCTTTATAAAGAAGTTATCATATATGAAATCTCATTCTTTCTGTACATCTGAACTACCTGCAATAATATTGAAATATATTCTGTGATGTTAACTTTCGCAAATATGTTGACATTTTTTAATTTTTTCCTTTCAAGAGGACGCTGGCATATTTGCAATTTTATTCCTTCTGTAGATCTGCATTACCTGGAAGGTGTTCCTGTGAAACGGCAGCTGTCGGAGAGGCATGGATTGTTTTGATTGTTCTGCTATAGACCTCGCATGGTCATTCGTTAACCATTTTTTTATCTTTATCATATTTCCATTAGATTTCTCCCTTTTATTTGTGTAAGAACCTCATTGATGAAAATACTTTCCTCATGATGCAATTTAAAAGTTAGCATTAGAACATCAATTGTAATAATTCATATTCATAATTTCCAATTGTGTAATTTAAATCTGTATACTAATGATTTATATGGTTAGAGGTTGATCTTTCTTTATATTATTATAATTGTTGGAATAACCACTCTTTAATATTCTCTAATATTTACAAGTTATGGTGTCATACATGATGATATTACTTATCAAAATTTTTGTGTAAAAACATTAAATGTTTCAAAAAATGGTTTAAATTTTTCTTATTATTGATGAAGTGTCAGGCCAGATATAGAAATTTATGATTAAATAGACAAAGTATATTTATTTCGTTGTCATCTAAGAATTAATAAAATTAAATTTCCAATTCATGAGAAGAACTTAAAGTTGAAAAGAGGAAGATAACTACTTACAATGCTACCAAGTAATAGAATATACTTCAAATTATACCTGTACCAGTGTATATTCGCAATTTCTAATCGTGAACTCAAAATATGTATATTAGTGGTTCATTTGCTTATAATTTAATGTTTTCTATTTTGTTATAGTTGCTAAAATATTCACTTTATAATTTCCTCAAATTTCATAAAATTGTTACATAATCTGTGACTGAATTTAAACTCTGTATGTTAATGATTTATTTGGCTAGAGGTTATTTATTTTTTACAATTGTTTATATTGTTTTCTTTATAATTATTTACAATAATAAGAAACGATAATAATTGTTGACAATCATGTCTTAATATCTACTAATTTGAACTACGCTATAATAATTCTGATACATTAGGGTTTGCTCCAAGATCTTAAAATATTAATTCAATCTTAAATAAATATATTATCATTATACTATTATATTTAAATTTGCATAATGCCTTCTTATATAAGAATTTCCTTCATTATTCTCATTTACATCAATGTTAAAAGTGGTAGGTACTTTTTAACAATGATTTACTCTTACATCTCCAACTTTATTCAACCTGGAGAGTTACATACGATTAAGATCAGAATTATTCGTATGTAGAACTCCTCAAGTCTTCATTCTGTCGACAACCTATCTTCTGTCAATTTTCTTGCTGTTGATGAAAAGGTTTGGCCACTATTTAAAATCATTATCTCAAATTATTTACTTCTTTTTTCCATATTTATTTATGATTAACATAATATTTAAAAACGTTCATATAGCATTAGTTTGAACATTTTACTTTATATAGGAAACTGCAATCGAAGGTCTAATTGCATTAGACGAAGGACTATGTTTTGAGCATAGTTTACATGAAGGAGAGATATATTCTATTGTCAATTGCATGACTTATCCAAATAAAGAAAGTTTAAGAGTTGTACCCAATGAATTGATTTTAAAGTTCATTGATGCCACTTATAGTATTCACCATACGGAAGTAAATACAACTATCCCACGGTACAAATTTTTCTTTGTTGATTTTGATGATGTCACCACGCCCATTTTCAGCAGCACATATGTCATTGGTATGTCAACTGTTTATTGAAATTTTAATAATACAAAATCATTACTTTAGTTTTAATATTTTTTTAAAACTTCAATTTAATTGTTTATAATTTCTCTCTTTTAAATGTAATTGGTTGGCTTATCACGGATACCCATAATCGATCAAATTATTTTGAGGAAGGTGCACCGGTAAAACATAATTTAATCATACAAAATAACAGGTGATGTTGAACTTTATACCTTTTACCATTTTTCAATTGATCTTTTAATTATTTTCGTTTTGTAGATAGTCTTTTATTTTTTATTATTTACATATGAACAGTGGCCAAGTATTGTCTATTACTTTGTGGGGCGGGATAGCTGAAAATTTTCCAGAATACATTCTTTATAACAAGAAAAAGAAGGTTATCGCAATTTTCACAAGATTAACCGTAAAGTACTACCGTGGTTAGTATACTCATTTATTACTTCATTTAAATATTCATATTTATAAAGTAGGTGACAAATTATTTTTAAAATTTACTTTCCATCATAGGTGATCATGCGCTATGCTCCACTGTGTCATCAAGATTTCATATAGATTTAGATATCCCTGAAGTTACCAATATTCGTAGAAGGTATAAGCTAAGTATATAATGTAATATCTTTAAATTATATTAGCTTCTTTGTACGTCAGTTTTATTTACTTTTTTACTTCAAATATTTTAGTGCTCATACAAATTCTGTGCCATCAACTTCAGAGTGTGATTCAAATAGTCTTTAGTAAAACATGTAAGTTTTTTATGTTACTTTGTTTTAAAATGAAGTTTAAATTTATTTACTCCAATCATTAATATCTTGGTCTATTTTCTCAGGTGGTAGTAAATTTCAAAGTGTTAGATCTCCATATCTCAAGAATAACTTTGTTCACCTCCGTTGATATATCTGCCTGTTGTGTTAATGTGGCTTCCGAAGAATTATGCACTTTGTAGTTGTCTTCCTGTATTTTATTTTTAAAAATAGCGAACTTCATGTATGAATCTTCTGTTCTGTTATATTGTATTGAGCATTTCAATGTTTACATTATCTTGCTTCATATTAAAAATGATGCTGGCAACTCTCAACAGAATATAATTTATTACTGCTGCTATAGTCATTGTGATTTACTGAAATTTTAATATATGAAACGTGTGAATTTGGAATTTTTATCAAAATCAAAATTTTCCTTAGTGTATAATGTGTAGACCTAATGCACCAAAATTTGTTTCATGTATAATCAAAGGTTATAATTATTCTTGGAATTTTTTTCATTAATTTCAACGTAACTTATTTGGTCTTTTTACCTCATTAAATTTTAGCTCTTTTATTTTATATCATTTTCCGATGTTAATTAACGATTAGTTATTGAGTCTTATCATTTAGATCTGCTATATATTCTTCGTATACTTTTAGGCAAATTATAATTGAATCTCATTGAAAGCCGCAAATTAAAAGTTGTTAAAAAATAATAATAACTTTTAAATTTAAAAAATATTGATAAAAGGAAAAAATTCTAAAATGCATACCATTCATATTCTTCTCAATGCTTATAATATTTTTTTTCATTGTTACCTTCTAATTTTATATATTTGTCTCACGCCGCGAAGCTCGGGTAAGCACCTAGTTCTATATAAACGAGAATTATTCATGTGTATGATGTGCCCCCATTAGGGTTGCTAACTAAACCCCTACGAATCCCACCGCGTGGCAACCACCAGTGCAGCCTCCTGCTTCGTAGAGTTTAGGGTTTTAGCACACAGCGAGGCGTGCGATCGCCGCTCCGTGGAGTCCCCGATGGCGACGAGGCAGCAGAAGAGAGTGTCGTGGGCGCCGGATTCGAGCCTCCGCCAGGTATCTCGTGCAATGTGCTTCGTCAATCTTGGTTTGGACTAGTTTTGATCGAACTCTCTAGTTTCCGCGATCAAAGATGCGTTCTTGATCGCTGAGAACCAAATGAAGTGCGCTAGCAGTGGTTTGCTAAGTAGAGAGTGGAACGAGAGGCCTTTAGGATGGTAGAAAGAGATATCGAAAGCTACATTAATGTAGAATATGCTGTAACTGCAGAGATGGTTTGTTGGAAATATAGTAAAGGATCTTCTTGGAAATACCGACATTCAGAAAATTGGTATGCAGTATTTTACTGAGGGGTTGTGGACGGCTGGGTATGCACGTAAAGTGGGACGTGTTATGTTTGTTATTTGTCAATTCTTCACGACATTATAGGATAGTGGATGAGAGATAGGTTGGGGGGATTAAGAGGTATATTCACGATTCCCATTTTGTTGGTGAAATCATGATCAATGGGCATGCGATTGTTAGGTTAGGATTATTCCTTATTCTGGGTTTAGGTGTTGTACATCCATCCATCCATCCCGATTTGTGAAAGTGCGCCATTGAGTTGCAAAGCTAAAAAAAGTCTTTCTTGCTTCCTTGCTGCTCATTGAGCGATACGGCCTAAGGTGAGATAAGGGATAAATAGGGTTTATCTATCATTCTTGTTTAGTTGGTTTGAGAGATAAAGAAGGGTTATATACTGCAAGTAAGACATAATGAATGATGTAATCATGATGCAAGTATTTTATTCTAAGATAACTAATTCGCGGACAAAGTCTTCTTATCTCATGATAAGGGAAGCTTATATCACATTTGGGTCGGTCAACCTGCTTTCAATGAGCTAATTTACAACCTGCTTGCCAGTCTTGATAAATTTCCCTTCCTGTCTTAGTAGTGAGCTAAAAGAAAGCTTTATAAGCTGGGGAATGTGCTTCTTTGTCTTGGTTCTTTCTTTCAGCATCATTGATCTGCACGCACTGCATTCTATAGTTCTTGTGGTATAGCCTCTTTCTCCTGCCGATGCCAAGAGTGGACTCATTTCTACGAATTCTACTCCCGGAGAAACCTGCTTTCCCTGGCAAGAACCTTCATCTATCTCTTGCACACGAGTTGAGTTGACACAATGTCAATGCTCAATGTTGAGTCGAGTTAATAATTACAGAATAAAAGCAAAGAAAGATGGAGTCAGAACTCTAGATGGAGAGAAGTCTTCGGAAAGAACTTACTGACTTCTGCGATCGTCAAGAACCAAAAAACAAAACAAGACCTTTTCCTGTGAATCACCCTTTCTTTGGAAGAAGAGACCATTCTGGCTCAGTGCTGCACTATGTTTCAATTCCACAAATGAGGGTTTTTGGTGGAGTTGGTGAACTGGACAAGCAGTTTCAATGCGTGGGACATAAGGCATGTAGTACTCTCAGATGTTGCAGTGGCAGAAATGGGGAAGAAGCTTAAATCGACTTCTTCAACGCTTCAACTGTTGAACCCCTCAGGATCCGGGTACCCGTTTACGACACAATTCGCAATAATTCATTCACATTGATCGCAGAATACAAATGACTTAAAAAAAAATCATGTTCAGCAACCACATTATAAATCCTTACTTAAACTTGGATTTTCCTACTAAGCTTAATGTTAGTACGGTGTGTATATATATTCTACAGGTTGTAAAGGAATTTCCTGGTTAGTAAAAATATAAATTTATCTTTGGAAGAGAAAAGTGAATCTGAACTGATTGTCTACATCTTTATTCTTCTAAAATCTTTGAGTTGATGGTGAAATATATAAAGAAAATTTTTGACATAATAGTATGATTTCTTGGGGGGGGGGTGGCTAATCTCCTTAGAAATTTTTATTAAAGATAAAGATAGAATTATTATTGTTGTTGTAAGGAGGTATGTATATATATATATATAAATAAGAATATAAAATGATCCGTGTGACCGCAAGTAATATTATTTAGAATAATAAATGATCCATGTGACGGCAAGAACTACAAATTTTCATGAAAATCATCTTTTGGGTGTTCTATTAACTGTCAGTTACTATTATCGTCTACCGGATACCTAGAACCATAAGGTTGACTATATCAAAGATCAAGTATTGTTGCATCAGTGAAGTCTTATAAATTTAAATGCCGGTCACTTGACCCTTACACTTGACCGTGGGAGGGCGCGGTGACCCTCACCTGGGCGGAGGAAAGGAAGCCCAGTTAGGGCAGCGGCCGTTTAATGCGCGGGTCTAGGATCCCAGTCTTTTCACGGTTTTTACGCGAGCTCGCAGTGTTTTTACGCCTTCGTTGGGATCCCGACTTTAGACCATTCCGCTGACCCTGTCTATTAGGATACCCAGGCGGGGGATCCTTGGTTTTCAGTTTTTACGTACGAGCTCGTCCGCCCGTACTAGTCGGGCAGTTTTCTAGAGTGACTTTTCTAGGGAGTCTCTCTCACCCGTCTCAGTGGCGTAGTTGGGGAGTAGACCTATCCCTCTATTGGACCGCGCTTCCAATTAGAGGGCGAGACGGAAGAGCCATTTGCAGGCTTCTTCACCGCTTGAGTTACTTCGCCAAACAGACTTGACGATTCTATATCTAGATCATCCATATCTACATCTACAACATCTGGAGCTATATCTGAAACATTGAAGTTAGAATTGGAGAAGTTATGATCAAAATACCATTCTCTCTACCCAAGAATTTAAATAAATTAATAGATCTCTACAATCTCAACTTTTCCATTTTTTTACTCACCAACATGATCTCTAAAGAAATTGATATATGCATTTACGCTCATACACTCATGATTACGCAACTGCTATATAAATATGACATATGGGAAATGCCGGGTTCTGGGGGAAAACATTAGAAACACATTACAAACAAACCTCTTTTTACTTACGCAAGTAGATGTAAATTTTTCTGGTACCACCTTTCTACTTGCCTGCTTTTGTACATATTAAATGTCAAGTTATTTTTATAAATTTTATGGAGGTACCAGCAATGGCTGACGCCTCTTCTTTCCTATTGTGTGTGGCAGGCAAACATCCTGCAGTTCAGTAGCCGCTCAGTATATACATGCTTCCAGGAGATATAGTTTATACCCGACGGTATGAATTACTTTGTCTTAGTTTTTGTTCAGATGATGATGTAAATGCTATCTCTTTTGTATCACACTTTGGGATATATGTTGTAATGGAAGATCCTTGTACATGTTGTAACTTGATATGAATATTAATGAAAAGAAAATTTTGGTGCCATTGTCTCTTTTAATTTTTGTGGTTATGTTGTGGATGTGAATGTCATGTGGATAATTAGCCGCGCGAAAAATTTTCCCTGCTTTTCTACAACTTCTGCGATCAATGTGAATGAATTATTGCGAATTTTGTCGTAAACGGGTACCCGGATCCTAAGGGGTTCACATCAACCCCTTTTGGCTTTAAATGTATTAATATCCTGGCATGTATACTGCCAAAAAGGAAATGAATAAGAGTAGGAATTATAGTACCATTGGTGGAAGGAACACCTGTGGGAACATCTCTAAAGATGAACCAATTTAATAGTACATGACTACATGTGCTGCATTTTCTGAAGAATGAGTTATTAATGGTTGTTATGAAGAATGGAGGTAGTTAAATGTTGTAATCATTTGGATGACATCTATTTAACATCTTATAAGAAAAAGTGGCGGAACCACATATACACTGGGATGTGCTTTAGGATATAGCCCCGCTTATACACTAACAAATCGAAGCCTATGTGAAAAATCCATGTAGTAGATTTATGAAATTAACAACTTCATCTTGTTTTCACTCTTCAGCTTCAGTATGCTGTATAGCTTAAAAATCCCGAAGCATAAAGGGGATATGTATAGCAAATGTCATAAAGTACACTGGTTAATTTCCAAGACTCCACATGATTTTTTTGACCCACTAAACCAAGGGATTACTTGATCAAATGATCAACTCAGTTTCCACTGCATTGCTACTTGGTCATCTATTTGTTGAAATGATTGCATTTTGATCAAATTCATAGATCTTTCCAATATAAGGTATCTTGAGTGCAGTTGAGGGAGCACCTCAAATTACTCGATCGACTTTTCTGAACACAGGACAATCTGAATTTTTCCCACCCCCTTTATGCTTGAAGTGTTGAACAGAGGGCATCCATCCTCCAGTGAAAAAAATATGGGACATTTTTAGGGGAGCTGATGGCAATTTTTTTCTATCTAAAGTCTATACATTTAAAATTAAATGAATCGCATCCGGAATTGTTGATACTAAAGCACATATTGAAAAATGCTGATATGATATCAAACAGGTTGAGCTTTTCTTATGTGATCTGTGCTGATTGGTGGACAGAAATTGTGGCACATGTCATTGGAATGATTCATAATGATTGTCCTGGGTTATTTTTTGAACACAAAGATGGAATGACTTAGCATATGTATACAGCTAGGTTTTTTTTCCCTTTTTCCATTTCAAAGGTGGGATGGGTACATGTGCGTGCTTCCCCCTCTTGTTTCAGAAAAAAGAGAAAAATACACGAGAAACAATCACAAACAATTAGACGAAACAGAAAGGATCCTAAAATAAAATAAGCTCTCAATACTCCCTCAAGCAAGAACATCGAGGTTCATCATACTCAACTTGGAATTTGGAAGTACATCTCCTAAATGCAATATGAGGAAGTGGATTGGTGAAGGTATTAGTGGTCTGCTAAACGAGAGAAACATTTTTTTATTGAAATGGGTGAGCTCCCAAGGTGGGAGTCATCGTAGCATCTATATCATTAGAACTGGTTAGAGTACATTACCTTGATGCCCAAAAATTAAAAAGCGCATTACAATGAGATACTACATTCTCCGTGTAAAAAGCCTGATTTTTAAAGATCAGATCATTTCTGTCCATTCCAGATGGCCCTAAGTACGACAAATGGCTTGGAACAGTCATCCGTGGAGTTGATGCCCACAACCCAAATCGATCTCCAGAACTCCGCTGCCCCACCGGCCTCCATCCTTGGGATCCAAAGCTCCCTCCAGTTCTGCACCGAGGACGAGCACTCGAAGAATAGTTGGTTCGAATCCTTAACCAACTCCTCGCACATGTCGCAGAGCATGTCCGGCAGGCCAAACATCCTCCCCCTTCTTGCCTTATCACATAGGGCGCGGATTGTTTGCTGTAGCCCGCACCAGCAGACTCTGCTGCGGCCATGGGGAGCCGCTCGATCATGATCGAGCAGTTCCCACGAATTCCCCCTGTGTGTGGGACCGGATCAAAGGGAATTCGTGGGAACCGCTCGATCATGATCGAGCGGCTCCCCATGGCCGCAGCAGAGTCTGCTGGTGCGGGGATACAGCAGACGATCCGCGCTCTATCATATAAACAATCTCTTCTCAGACACCACATGAAGATCTTGACTCTGCACGGGAGAAACATAAGAAGCGACAACATAACATTTTGTATCATATACCTATTATAGAGGCAATCAACTTCCACATGCTTGGTTCTCTTACGAGACACGAGATTATTGGCAATAAACAAGGTTGTTTAATTTTCATACTTCAGTTGTAGGAGATGTACCTCTAAAAACATATCCTTCAACACACCATACCCACATGACCTTAGCAGATGCATGAGCCATAGCCATGTACTCCTCTGCTCCAAAGTGGATTACAACTGCTTGTTCTTGCCACTATTGCAATGAACGGATCAAATATTCGATCGAATATTCTTATTCTGTGGGGTGATCGAATAGAATATTTCTATTCGGTCAATATTCAATCCAACCCGAATATTTGGCCCGAATATTCGAGTATTCGGCCTAATACTCGGTCGAGTATTGCTACAAATTGATTTTTTTATTTTTTTTAAAGGTTTCCATTTATCCTGGTATCACCGCAAATGTTAATGTTTCGTATATGTAACTGGTTAATAAGTACTGTTATCTTGGACTTTTATTGATTAGTGACCAAATATGTATAAATATATAAGAATATATATTAGATATTTTTATATATAAAATAAATAAAGGGTTTTTATCAGTTTTGCCCCTCTGAGATATTGCAATTTGATGCAAACATGATTCGGCGTAGACGAAAATAATATTTTGTTAATGGTGGACTTTTTGGTAGAAGAAAGAGACGGGTTGAGAAGAAGAAACTGGAAGGGTTGAGAAGAGAAGACACGCCGGATGCGCGGGGTTAGAGAAGAAGAAACGCGTAGACCGCGAGGGGAAGAGAGAAGAGACTCGTCGGGAATACGAGGGGTTTGGGAGAAGAAGAACACGTGTAGATCACGCGGGGAGAAGGAGAGAGAGGGGATAGGAGAGAGAGATAAATCTCTATTTTATCACATCTTGAACTGACTAAAACATTGGACCCCCATCCCTTTATATAGGAGGGATGACATTACAAGAATAGAAAATAATTTAAACCGACAACCAATTATCCTAAACTGACTCTAACTAATTAACCGACTAACTACCAAATTTGAAATTCAAATTAAGACTAGTTGAGATCACACGCGATCTCTTTATTTAAAATTGCGACAACTTAAAAAACGTAAATAAAATTAACGACCACAATTTAAATAATTAGACGACCCTACATGTCGAGTCCACGCTGCATCAACTCTTCTCCGCTTTAAAAAAATTCGTCTCCTGACGAATTACTTGAACCTTGAGGCTTGACATAAGGCGCTTCATGAACTTGTGTCGACGTGCGCGTGAACGTGAATCATGAGATATGCAACTCAAATCATATTGCATCTTCCAATGCGCGACGGGATCGTCGAATCGTAGGGACGATTCGGTTGCCATGCTCTGATACCAATTGATGCAAACATGATTCGGCGTAGACGAAAATAATATTTTGTTTATGGTGGACTTTTTGGTAGAAGAAAGAGAGGGGTTGAGAAGAAGAAACTGGAAGGGTTGAGAAGAGAAGACACGCCGGATGCGTGGGGTTAGAGAAGAAGAAACGCGTAGACCGCGAGGGGAAGAGAGAAGAGACTCGTCGGGAATACGAGGGGTTTGGGAGAAGAAGAACACGTGTAGATCACGCGGGGAGAAGGAGAGAGAGGGGAGAGGAGAGAGAGATAAATCTCTATTTTATCACATCTTGAACTGACTAAAACATTAGACCCTCATCCCTTTATATAGGAGGGATGACATTACAAGAATAGATAATAATTTAAACCGACAACTAATTATCCTAAACTGACTCTAACTAATTAACCGACTAACTACCAAATTTGAAATTTAAATTAAGACTAATTGAGATCACACGCGATCTCTTTATTTAAAATTGCGACAACTTAAAAAACGTAAATAAAATTAACGGCCACAATTTAAATAATTAGACGGCCCTACATGTCGAGTCCACGCTGCATCAACTCTCCTCCGCTTTTAAAAAATTCATCTCCCGACGAATTGCTTGAACCTTGAGGCTTGACATAAGGCGCTTCATGAACTTGTGTCGACGTGCGCGTGAACGCGTATCATGAGATATGCAACTCAAATCATATTGCATCTTCCAATGCGCGACGGGATCGTCGAATCGTAGGGACGATTCGGTTGCCATGCTCTGATACCAATTGATGCAAAATGGAATTCGGCGCGGCGCGGGAAATAGATTTGACGGTGGATTTTCGATGGTAGAAGAAAATAGAGGGGTTGAGAAGAAGAAACTGGAAGGGTTGAGAAGAGAAGACACGCCGGATGCGCGGGGTTAGAGAAGAAGAAACGTGTAGACCGCGAGGGGAAGAGAGAAGAGACTCGTCGGGAATACGAGGGGTTTGGGAGAAGAAGAACACGTGTAGATCACGCGGGGAGAAGGAGAGAGAGGGGAGAGGAGAGAGAGATAAATCTCTATTTTATCACATCTTGAACTGACTAAAACATTGGACCCCCATCCCTTTGTATAGGAGGGATGACATTACAAGAATAGAAAATAATTTAAACTGACAATCAATTATCCTAAACTGACTCTAACTAATTAACCGACTAACTACCAAATTTGAAATTTAAATTAAGACTAATTGAGATCACACGCGATCTCTTTATTTAAAATTGCGACAACTTAAAAAACGTAAATAAAATTAACGGCCACAATTTAAATAATTAGACGACCCTACATGTCGAGTCCACGCTGCATCACAATTTCAATTATGCCCCTCCCTTTTTGGTAATATCAGTTGTGCCCCCAAACTTCTTGCCTTTCTATCACTTGTGCCTCTCAGGTTAGTTGTCGTTCATTTCCAATGCAAACGGACGTTAACTTTAGGACATAACTGGAATTAAATTTGTAGAGATAGTTCGTAGTATTAATATTTCTTTATGTATCTTTTTGTTATTTTCTTTATCTTTGATAGACCTCTCTGTAATTTACCCTTAAGGTCTCTCCCTATATAAGAGAGCCTAGGGTTTTCTGAATAATTATCTAAGACTCTTTTCCAACATGGTATCAGAGTCGCCCTAGGGCTCCCGTGCCGTCCCCTTCCCCACCCGCCGCCCTCTCCCCTCCTCGGCGCCGCCGCTTCTCTCTCCGGCTCCGATCGAGGCTCCCGCGCCGCCCTAGGACTTGCTCCTAGCCCACCACCGGCGGTACCAGCCCACAGCCAGCGGTCCCAGACCACCGCCGAAGGACCCAACCCCAATCCCGCATCGTCTTTCGCCTCCAGGGGCCCCCCAGCACATCCCCGGCAGTCCCACCTGCCGCCTTAGGGCACAAGGCGGCCCCCAGCCCAGCCCCGGAGGTCCCAGCTGTCGCCTTAGGCCTCCAGCCCAGCCGCCTTACGCCCCCAGCCCAGCCGCGAATCAGATCAACGGCTCCCAGTCCCGGAGGTCCCACCGGTCGGCACCCGTTAGCCAATTAAAGGGCTGTAAGCCTTCTTTGAGGCGTGCCCTAGCACTCTCTTCATCCGATATGTGGGTTTGAGTGCATAAACGTCTACATACGCACTCAAATCTGATGCAGTTTGTGTAGACATTCATCACCGTGTCTATATACCCTTGTTCTTCTCCAAGCAACAGTATGTCAGAATTGAAAGTCGATTTGCCCTCCACCGGCGCATTCAAAGGTCCTGCGCCAATAGTGAAGATGGACGGGTCTAACTATGAGCTCTGGGCGATGCAGTTCATGAGCCTTATGAAGTCTAATGGTAAGAAACACATTCTTACCGAGGATGAGCCTGCAGAGAAGACAGGGATCTATGCCTCATGGGAGGCTGACGACGCCTACGCAAAAGTCTGGTTATCTGGTACATTGACGATGGAGATTTCTAACGATGTCCTTCATCAGCCCACTGCCAAGGCAATGTGGGACATTCTTGCCGCTACTTATTCGCAGGTGCGAAATGAGACAAAGATGTTGCAGCTTCAGCATGACATTTTCACAATGAAGCAAAGCGACAGACCTCTCCATTCCCTATACACATCCCTAAGAGGGATGTTTGAGAAGCTATACAGTACCATTCCTCTCAATGCTACTCCTGAACAGCAGAAGACGTTTCGGAACGCCACCATGGTGGGTGTTCTACTTGCGGCTCTTGATCCTGAGTATGATGCCGCCTGGTCCCAGATTCTAGCTGATGCAGTTATTCCTCCAGTGGAGGATGTCTATAGAAGGCTCAGTCGCATTCCAGTCTCCTCCAGCTCTTCTATTCCACCCCCATCGGCGATGGCAGTCTCGCGTGGGAGAGGTGGACCACATTCTGGCCGTGGTCGTGGACGTGGCCGTGGACCCCAGGGAAGGGGTGACCGTTTCAGTCAGACGTGCTCCTATTGTCACCGCACTGGACACTCAGAGGAGACATGTTATTCTAAGCATGGATTCCCAGCATCGGCACATGTTGCAGAGCACTCTCAGTCTCCATTATCCTCTACTGCAGATAGTAGATTTAACGAACTGGTGGCCCATCTCCGAGATATTATGCCACAGTCATCTGCTGATTCGTCTGGTGGCTCTTCAGATATTGCTGCCACTGCCTCTGCCAGTTCATCCGCCGCTGCGAGCACCTCAGGTAGATCTACTGCATGCACAACACCTCATGATATATCTGACTGGGTTATAGATTCCGGAGCCACACATCATCTCTGCCGAGATAGAGGTAGATTACAGGCCTACAGGGATATTCCTCCCGGTCGTTCAGTGCAGATAGCAGATGGTACTCATTCGCCCCTGGTTGGACAGGGGGAGGTTTTTCTATCCTCGACTATGCAGCTACAGAACGTCCTACATGCTCTCGAGTTCTCAATGAATTTGTTATCTATTAGCCAGATTACGAAGGATTTGAATTGTCGTGCTATATTTTGACCCGTCTTCTCTCATTTTTCAGGACATACTCACGGGCAAGGTGATTGGCTGTGGCTCTGAGCAGAATGGCTTATATCGACTGGTTCGGGATTCCTATGCTGGCGTCTCCTCTCTTTCTGCTGGACCAGTCTCTCCGTACATTTGGCATCTCCGGTTTGGTCACCTTCCGCTCCAGAAAATGCGCCATCTTCTGCCATAGATCTCTCCTAGTTTGTCCTTCCGATGGGAAGCGTGTCAGTTGGGAAAGCATCACAGGTCAAGCTTCCCAAGTCGTCAGAGTCGGAGCAGTAGCTCTCCTTTTGAGTTGTTAAATATAGATATATGGGGCCCGAGTCGTGTTCCCGATCATCAGGGGAACATGTTTTATCTTGTAGTAGTGGATGATTTCTCGCGTGTGTTATGGGTCTTTCTTTTGAAAAATAAATCTGAAGCAGGAGATGTGATCAAGAATTTGCTTAATGAAGTGCACAATGTCTTTTCTTCCTCTGTCAAATTTGTTCGGACGGATAATGCCCTTGAATTTTGTACACGCTCACTTTCTCTATTCCTTTCATCAAAGGGCATTATTCACCAAACCACTTGTGCGTATACCTCACAACAAAATGGTGTGGCAGAAAGAAAGCATCGCCATCTCTTGGATATTACTCGAACACTGTTGATTCAGAGTTGTGCTCCTATTTCATTCTGGGGCGATGCTGTTCTTACTGCATGTTATTTGGTTAACAGAATGCCATCCTCAGTTCTTGGTGATAAGATACCTATCTCTCTTATTTTTCCGGACAAGGAGTTATTTTCACTGACTCCACGTGTTTTTGGTACTGTGGCTTTCGTTCATCGTCTATCTCCCGGACTTGACAAACTCTCTCCTAGAGCAGTCAAGTGCGTCTTTGTTGGTTATTCCAGAACTCAGAAGGGCTACCGGTGTTATGATCCTGTGACTAATAGGTACTTCGTGAGTGCTGATGTTACTTTCTTTGAGTCTGTCATGTATTTTTCTCCTGCAGGTGACAGAATGGTACCATCCACTACCACTAATGATGTCTTTGTTCCTCCACCACCTACATTGAGTACAACTGAGATGTCTCCTGTGCCCGTCTCCACGCCAGCACCACCACCACCACCTCCACCTCCACCCATTCCACGGCCTCTCGTATCACCTTTACCTACATTCTATACACGCTGGACAAGTCCTGCTCAGGCTACACAGCAGCCAATCATCACGCCTCAGGTATGTTCAGATGGCATTACTACTGACGGGCCAGGTTTGGTACATGTGCAGGATCCTTCAGTACAGGCAGACACTAGCCCATCCAGTACAACAGATGATGATGATCTTGATGTTCCGATTGCCATTCGGAAGCAGAAGAGGCAATGTGCCTCTTATCCCTTTGCTTCGCAGGTGTCTTTTCACCGTCTCACTGGTGATTCTCAGAGGTTTGCCACAGCCTTGTCTTCCGTGGATATACCACGGACATACCAGGAAGCTTTGAAGAATGAGTGCTGGAAATTAGCAATGGAAGAGGAGATGAGGGCCTTACAGTGTCGTGGCACATGGTCTTTGGTCCCTACTCCCTGCACCTTCTGATGCATCAATTGTGAGCTGCAAATGGGTCTTCATAGTAAAATATCATGCAGATGGCACATTGGATAGGTACAAAGCACGCTTGGTCGCTGTAAACCCCTCAGGATCCGGGTACCCGTTTACGCGCAATTTGCAAGATATCATTCACAATTTTTATCACACAAGTTGTAAAAATACATGGAAAATTTTTCGCGACTATGACATTCATTCTCAATCACATGACCACAAGTAAAAGAGACAGATATCACCAAAATTTCTTTTCATTAATATTCATATCCATTTACAACATGTACAAGCATATTCCATGTACATCATATATCCCAAAATGTGACAAAAGAGATAGCATTTACATCATCATCTGAACAAAACTAATAAAGTAAACCATACCGTCGGGTGTACACTATATCTCCTGGAAGCATGTATATACTGAGCGGCTACTAAACTGCAGGCTGTTTGCCTGCCACACACAATAGGAAGAAAAGGCGTCAGCGGTTGCTGGTACCTCCCAAAAACTTATATAAAATAACGGGCATTTATTATTTACAAAAGAAACAAGCAGAAAGGCGAGAGCAACTCAAATTAAGATTTAATTCTACTTGCAAATGAAAACGGCTTTTCAGATTACTTGTAAGCATCTCAAATGTTGTCCCATAACCTGGCATTTCCCCCATGTGATATATGTATAACTAGTTGCGTATTCATGAGTGTATGATTGTAAGCACGTATATCATTTTCTTTAGAGATCCCGTTGGTAAGTAAAAATGGAAAAGTTAAGATTAGAAAGATCTATTAATTTACTTAATTTCTTGGGTAGAGATAATGGTCATTTCTTACTAACCCTAACTGTTGATCGTAACTTCTCGACTCTTAATTCCAATGTTTCAGATATAACTCCAGATGTTGTAGATATGGATGATCTAGATATAGAATCGCCAGTCTGTTTGGCGAAGTAACTCAAGCGGTGAAGAAGCCTGCAAATGGCTCTTCCGTCTCGCCCTCTAATTGGAAGTGCGGTCCAATAGAGGGATAGGTCTATTCTCCAACTACGCCACTGAGACGGGTGAGAGAGACTTCCTAGGAAAAAGTCGCTCTAGAAAAACAGTCCGACTAGTACGGACAACCGAGCTCGTACGTAAAGCTGAAAAACCAGGATCCCCCGCCTGGGCATCCTAAACAGGGTCAGCGGAACGGTCTAAAGTCGGGCTCCCAACGAGGCGTAAAAACACTGCGAGCTCGCGTAAAAATCGTGAAGAAGACTGGGATCCTAGACCCGCGCATTAAGCGGCCGCTGCCCTAACTGGGCTTCCTTTCTTCCGCCCAGTTGAGGGTCACCGCGCCCTCGCACGGTCAGGTATAAAGGTTACCATGACCGGCACGATTAATTGTCAATCTTTACTGACTTCCAAGATTTTCACTTGCTTGAAAACTCATTTCCTTTTCAATTTCTCTTGTGATTGACTATTCAGATCAGGTGATCCTTATATGACTATTAAAAAAATTTATTAATCCTAGAATGATCCTTGCATTGATCAAGATTGTGTGAGAATCCTACAAACATATGCACTTATACGGGTTAATAACTCAATGAATTATACCAAAGTTAAAATTTTGACAATCCTAAAAGGATTCATATATGAATTTAATCAGAATTCTATTATGATATTACTTCAGTTGGTCCAAGTCAAGACCAAAGAGATAGTTGGTGAAATGGTAATCCTCAGAGTCTTCTTTCTATGATATCTTTTAGTAAAGAATCAATCATTCATCTACTTATCTTCAAGATTCTGGATGAAATTTTCGTCAATTGGTATGGAAACAAAAGGTACCCAGCTAACACATATGGGATAATGCAACAATAGATGTCTTCTGTAATTATCAACTCTGTAAAGAGAAGTATAAGGCTTTGAGTTCTGCCATTAGATATAATCAACTGTAAAGTCTTTTTTTTTTTTTTTTAACCAAAAATGTATTCTCTTTAAACCCATATTTCCAACCAGTTTCACTAGCTTTCCCTTCAATTATAACTCCCATTAAACTAGTCCTTATAATAGAACTGTAAGTGCATTCGTACTGGAGTACTCATAAGTGTCCTGAATAATAAATAAGAACATGGTTCTTAAATAATTAATATATGTATATATTTACTGGTGAAGTTGCCTTCTAAAAGAATGATAAGTGATGTATTTATCCAAACATGTAGATATACTCTGGTACAACTTATAACCTGGCAGGGTGTACTATGTATTTTTTTTTTTTTTATAAATTGATCGGTCTTCTCTATATAACGTAATTCTCTCTTTTTATCACCTATTTGACCTGCTAACATCACATCAAATCCTATTTATTTGATTTCTGGACACTTTCAGTATAGACAACCTTACATGTTTAGCATTGGTGACTTGTTACTCTTAAATGTATAATTCTTATGATTTTCAAGTCAACAAAAGGAAACGTATATTTGAGCAGTTCAAAAACATGTATATTTTATAATATATCATAAATTGAAATCATAATTTCAAGGTATCTCTACTGTTAATATCATGAGTTATTTCTTTATACATAGTTTTTCTTTCCTTGATAATTATCAGAACTTGTTTCATTGATTATTATATTAAATGCTTTATAGCATAAGATTACACATAACATATGCTCCGAAGCAAGCGTTAAAACTGGTACTCTTTTAAATTAAAATATATTCAATTGGTACTCCTTTAATTAAGGTATATTCACTGCTCGGTGTTGCAAAGCTCCAGCAACATCAAAAGTTCTGTCAAAAAAAAATCATGTGTAACCGTATTCTATCTGTGATTTGTCCAACTCAATAAAGTCATCATTTTTTTTTTTTAAATGGCAGTTGAAATCTGAATATTGTTAACAATAACCATGCCGACTAACAA